>OY748315.1:3751786-4180931 GCA_963556515.1 Nudaria mundana
TGCTGGACGCTCTCGACGCTATGCAGCGACGGGCTATCCGTATTATAGATTGTCCGGAGGTAACGGGAAGCATTGAGCCGCTAGCTCAGCGCCGAACAATAGCTTCCTTGGCCGCATTCTACCGTATTTACCACGGCGAGTGTTCTGAAGAGCTCTTCAATCTGATCCCACCCTCTTCCTTCCGATCCCGAACAACGCGTGCCGGGCAGAGATGCGACTCCCACACAGTGCTGCCTGTGCACGTGTTTCCTCCCACATATAACCCTGGGTTCTTTAAGCGGAGCGTGAAGAGGCACATCAATAGGTCGTCAAGTTGAGGGCCACTCTCTATAGTATTGTGTGCTGTGAGAGTGGCTCACAACCGCTAGACGTCGTCACGACTTACCACCCTGCGGACGGCGTCAATTTGGCGAAGCCAATATAAAAAAAATGTAAATAATTGGACTACAAAAAATATATTGTCTCAATAACGGGGAAATTGTGTTCCTATTGAACAGTTTGGAGAAGAACGGTTTAAATTACGCTATAATTTTCTTCCAAACACAAAGAGCTCTATGCGGAAGATGTCCCAGGGGTTCTTTATTCTGCCCCAAAGTCTATTTACCGGGCGTCTTAAGTACACCTTGGAAAGGGTAACTGCATCGGCGGATCACGGTAGTTTTATTTTATTTCTAGGGATGGTAGTCTTCCGTCTCAAGGGAGACAATGAACTTACCGAGCGCCTTCTAAAACGACTGAACGCCCGCGGTAATATTCATGCCGTACCAGCTTGCTTTAAAGGGATTTACGTCATACGATTTACTGTGACATCGCAAAAGACTACCAATCAAGATATCCTTGGTGAGTATAAAATGTACAATGTCTAAAATTTCTTTTCCCAACCCGGTTGGAATCGGCTTTCCAATATAACTGTGATGCAGCTGAACTTCGATATTTTCCGAGAAGCATCTGTCAACATACCTCCAGAATCCATTCGTGATATCGAAGTTCAGTAGTTAGACCAGTCAGAATTTTTAAGAGCTCCTAATACCTATAACGACTGTATGACAACCGGGACCGACAGACGGCTTAACGTGCTCTCCGAGGCACGGAGGGGTCTCAGTGTCTTAAGAAATGGGCACCCATATCAATACTAGCCTGTTTGCTTAATCTTTGCAATGTATTACCATAATTATATCCTAATTAAATGGTTAATAATAAAATGATAAATTGAAACCGCTCGATGTTTTAAGATGACTGGAACGAGATCAAGACGGTTGCCAAAGAAGTGTTACTGGATGTGTTTGATTCGGAAGATGGTAATATAAAAGTGCCTAAAAAACCAAGGATTTCTCTACGAGGTGGGTATTCTGAACAAAACCTAACGGTTGTTCCTAGCCCCACCAAACCCACCAACTCCACCTATTCTAATTTTCAAACCACATGGGGAACTGTTACGAGGGTAAAAAGGGGGCTCTTTAGAAATTTCCCAAATTTCAAAAAAATCCGGTGATCCGTATTTGCGTGAGACCCGAATAAATGTACTTTATCATTTTATGACATCTATTATTTTATTTATTGACTTTCTATTAACTATCTTTACAGGGTAACCTTAATGCAATCGAAGTAGTTTTAAGTATAATTATAATAGAATAAACTAACTTATTAAACATATTATACATTAACATTTTTTTTATTTATTTATCATAAGAATATACATACATATCAAATCAAAGCAACAGGAGCGTAATGGTAATCTCAGCGCCCGCCGCATGAAAAGATGACGTCTATTAATTGAGGGCCACTTTCATGATTTATAACTAATGCTCAGGATATTCTACATTATCTGTTTTTTTTTAACTCATATTATAATGTATCGCCCACAACGTGACCTACGAGACAGCGGATCGGCGGCGCGAGCTGCAAAACGTTGATGCGCGCTGCAGGAATTTGAAGTGATATCCGTCTCCACCGTCGTATGTAATCGTATAACCTACAGGATTACGTGATTATTTGTTTGTCCATTCAGGACTTTTTGCACATACATCGCTTAAGCCACTTCAGGTCTCACCTCAATCCTACTGTACAACAAATAAAGCAGGATGCCACTTCAGGTCTCACCTCAATCCTACTGGACAACAAATAAAGCAGGATACAGTTGATATATTTTAACTGCTTCAGTGGCGTGGTTGGTAGTCCATCGTTACGACTCTGGAGTCTCGGGTTCGATTCCCCCGGGTCGAGTCAATAATTTGTGTGATCCACAAATGTTTGTTTCGGAGTTAGGGTGTTTTATGTATATTATGTATGTATTTAGAAATATATAAGTAAGTATGTTTATCAGTTGTCTAAATCCCATAGCACACTTATAGCTTAGTTTGAGCTAGACGACGTTGTTTGAGAATATCCAAAAATATTTATTTGTATTTACTTATTTATATCCTGGATATACCTTATATTGATTTAGATACAGGACGAGCTATTAAAAACATAACTAACGTAAGTCCTCGTATAAGTACCTTAGTCGATTCCAGGCAAAATGGACGTAAAAATTAACGTGTGATTATAAGTGATGATGGTGCCCAGGCCAACATCTCCTGCAATTGGGTGCACAAACCGGTCAATGACGAGTCTCTGGCAAACATTATGCCATCTTTTATGTCTCTGTGCGTCCATAAACTCACCCTCCACTACGTGATGATGAACATATTTTGCCTCTTGAAAAGACGTGACATGTGTGATACCATGTGCTTTAAAACTGCTTCTCATTGCATTTTATTTATATATTTATCTTTTCTTTTATTAGCCTAGGTACTGGTCCCACTGATGGTCAAAGGCCTCCTTCAACTCCTTCCAAGCTTCCTTCTGCTCCATCTTTTTCCACTACAAGCCAGGTGGTAGTCATCCAAGTCGTTACGTGAAATCTTTTATCTTTATTATTTTAATTTGTTGATTTGGTTGATATAATAAATGTTTTATTTAGGAAGAATATAATGAAAGTGGACGTAAGACGAAAGTAATAATGGTTTCTTTAATTAAAGAAACGAAAATAATAAAGAACTGTGCGATTGCGAAGGGGAAATAGTGGAACAAGTGAAAGAGTTTATGTCCGTTATCGTAACTTTACAAGAGATGGAAAGTATGACTATGAACGAAGAGTTTTAGCAGGGAATTAAGTGCATAGGGCACTTCACGGTATGATCAGTCAGAAAGTATCTAAGAAGGCCAAGCTGGCAGTGTTCAGAAGATTGCTTGTCCCAATACTTATGTATGGTGGGCAATGTAAAATGAATGCAGTGGGAATAAGAAGTGTGAAAAGTATATCCGTGGTAACCTTAGCGGACAAAAATACACGTCAAAAATTGACACAGCAACCGACTTCAAACTACCGAAATGGGACCAAATAGTTGTCGGAAGTAGTAGCTTCCCAAGTCGTCCCATTCGTCAGTCCAAAAAGACATACAGTTTAATTGAAAACCTTCTCTTTTTTTGGAAGTCGGTTGAAAACGAGGAATAGCGTGATACGGGAACGTTGCGGTGTGTCAGAAGATAAAGTGACCAAGATAGAAAAATGGATGCTTAGGATATAGGTAGTGTCTCCTCCGTCCCAGAGATTGAAAAATGCTTGGTTACGTAGAGATGATTGGGATACTTCAATAAAATCGAAGATGTAGGAGTACCCTTAACCGGAAAGAATGCATGAAAACACAAATGAAAGTAGAAGAAGCGAAAGAAGTATGCCAACGAGAAAGAAGCGTGATATTATGTATGCAACATGTCACTGTATTATTTAAATTAATTATTTTACAGAAACCAGGGAACTCAATGCGACGTTCGGAACCAGTCTACTTCTTGCCAATAGTCCAATGAGTCCTAAAATAGTCAACGGTACCCATGCTGCCATATGCGACTATGAACAAGTCTTGACTTCCTGCGCTCAGACCTTTGTGCAGCTCAAAATGGAACCCAAGGATAACCCTGGTTAGTAAAAATTTGATTTGAAGATCATTTTTAGGGTTCCGCACCCAAAGGGTAAACCGGGAACCCTATTACTAACACTCCGCTGTCCGCTCGTCTGTCACCAGGCTACTGTACCTCGTGAATTGTAATAGTTATAAAGGGTTCTTTCCACCGCAGGTCTTCCGGCCGTACGTGAACCAAATGGTTTAGCACGAAGCGATGGAAAGAGACCGGACGGTATGTCGTTGCTACCGTGGAAGATGGGAAGGCCTTTGGTGTGGGACGCTACATGCGTTGACATCTTAGCACCTTCACACCTTCCAAGCACATCCGGATGTGCCGGCGCTGCTGCTGCATCGGCTGAAGGCCTTAAACGGCGTAAATATGCTAACCTAGCAGGTGATTACATATTTGAGCCGTTTGGGGTTGAGACACTGAGGTCATGGGGTCCGAGTGCTCGCCGCCTTGATAGAGACATTGCTAAACACCTAATCGATGCTTCTCAGGACCAGAAGGCTGGCTATTTTCTGGCCCAAAGAATAAGTATCGCTATCCAACGTGGCAACACAGCCAGCATTCTGGGAACCTTCCCAGTCGGCAATGACGTGGAGGATTTTTTAAACGATATTTTGTTATGTAAATATTTTTAGTCTATAATTATGTTTATTTTGTATATTGTAATTCTTATTCTAAATAAAGACCCTGTTAAAAAGTTGAAATTTTCCCAGATGATGTATTTCTGTTGCCGCTATAACAACAAAAAAAAAACAACATAGAATATAATCAATATTTAAAGGGGATCTCATACAACATACGTGATTTTTTTGTTTTGGTACGGAACCCTTTGTTCGCCAGGACTGACTCGCACTTCGACTGTTTTTTTAGAATTTCTGTATTTTTTCCTTGTCTCTGTTCCACAAAAACTTTTTAAATAATCAGTTATTTAGTTTGAGTCTAAGTAACTCTATATAAAATCTGCTGTCTGCCTGTCTGTGAAAGTCCTATCAAAATTGGTCGAGTGTTAATTTTGAAAATTGAAATTTTTATGTAAGCATACTTTCATGCATATAGTGAAAATGTGATATTAATTCTGTATTAAAAACAGACACTTAAATCTAATATATAAAATTCTCGTGTCACAGTTTTCGTTGCCATACTCCTCCGAAACGGCTTGACCGATTCTCGTGAAATTTTGTTTGCATATTGGGTAGGTCTGAGAATCGGACAACATCTATTTTTCATCCCCCTAAATGTTAAGGGTAGTCCACCCCTAAAGCAAAACAACGTTTGCCGGGTCAGCTAGTTTAATTTATAAAGATAGACTAATCGCTTACTAACACACTAATAGAGATGCGCAGGCGCATTAGAGGCATCAAGATGTGCGGTAAGAAGTTGTCGCTGGATTCTTGCATGGACATGGTTCAAGGTTTGATGGTGGAACAGTCTCTACCACAATGCTGGGAAGAGGAAAGAGAAGATGTCTCTAATGGTAGGTTTACTAACTTACTAATAGGAAATTATTTTTTTTTTTCAAATCAAATCATTTATTTGCTGATCAAAGGTGGTGGGGTTATAATTTGGAGCTCTTTGATCTATTTTAGTATGCTGATAGTAACATAATTATGTGACTTTTTTAATATGTTGTATAGTTATTGGCCGCAAATTCAGAGATGTAGGTGTCAAATCTGAAATTATTGAAGCAGGCTCGTTGAAGAGGTAACTGGTTAATGATTACTGGTGGTGGAAGTTTAGTTTTATTATATTAAAGGGTTTAGTCGTAATATCAACCAATGAGTGGGTGAAGTTGGCGCCAAGATCTTAGTTGGAATTGCTGGCTGCAGATGGCATAGCCCCAGGACTTCCTGGCGACCTTCTTCAAAAAAATACTTTGATCTTCGACCAATGAGGCCATAATGAGATACAGTATGGTTTAGTCAATATGTACACCTTACCGAGGACTACCAGCAGGGTGTGAGCCATGACGATGCAGAACATTACATCATCGACCTTACAATAGACCATAAAATCGTCTGCCACTTGAAATGTCAAATAAAATAGCTCACAGTAAAATAACACCAAAGTAATATCGGGCTTATTAGGCATTGCTGTTGCAGATTAAAAGTTTCTCAATTAATTTTCAATAAAATGTGTAATAAACAATAATCTCTTTTCTTTATAAAGTTTATTTATTAAACTTCAGGATCCAGTCCGGGTGATAAGTCATCCCTAACTACATCTCCAGCGACATCTATCGCCAATATCAAACAAGATCCCACTTCTGATGTGAACCAACTTCAAGTACCATTACCGCAGTCAAGACAATTTCGATCGAAATCCGTTGATGTCTCTCTCTCCCGACTATCGCTAGATGACGCTAAAATCACTATCAATCTAAAAAATAATGAAATTATAATCACTCCAACTGAAGCTAAAGATGTGGCAGAAGAAATCGGAGCTTCTAAATCAAACTATAATGAAATGGAAGAAAAATTTAATATTGGGGATAAAATAACACAAGCTTTTGATAATTTTCAAGATGGCCTGCAAATGATAAGTGAGTATAGAAATACGGTGGATAAAGAGCAAACTGAGGATTGCAACACTAAATTAACTATTAGAGGTCCTGGGAGTTACATTAAAAAACTGATACAACAGTTCAGTGAAGGTCCATTTGAAGGAGAAGACCCGAAGCCAGAAAGTGACAGAGTTGTACCTACACAAGCAATCAAAGATAAAGCAGACGCAATTTGTGAAAAATGTTTACATTACAAAGGTAAAATTACAAAATAAAATGACGAGACGGAATAACGACACAATGGATTGGCACTTCTTGAAATACACGCGTTAAAGGTATAACTAGAAATATATTACTTTTAAAAGTTAGTGAGTTGACTCAAATTTAAACACAACATAACTTAAATTTTAAAATATTAGAGGACGTTAGTAATTTTTTGTAGACTATTAAATAGTGAAATGTATTTTTAAGATATTATTTTTAATATAAAAGGCTAATAATGCGTTCTGTATTATTTAATTTTGATGATATTAATTGCATTGTTTTATTTTTCGATTGTATTCTATTTATTTCTTTTGTTTTATAATGTATTTAAATTATGTTTTTTTTTGGTGTGTATCTTTAGTTATCCGAAATAAACCATTTTTATTTTTATTTTATATATTTATGTATGCAATTATAATATTTGTATAGTTAAATTATGATAATAAGTGCTTAATATTAATAAATAAAATGTTATTTAAATTTATCAGATTTTACTACAGGTTTTTTAGGTTTTAAGCTAATTTTTTTCATGTTTATTTTATATTTTATTTATTAGTTTTTTTTACTTCAATTGTAAAGTTTTATTCAAACAAACAACATGCACAAGGACCTTCTCCACAACAACGTTATATGTTATTAGTTATTTAGTTAAAACATAAATATATGCGTTTAGAATTGATGTGTTGCTTTTAGGTAGTGTATAACCTACACGTTAGTACGGTGTATAAATAAAACATATTGTTACTTTTTTAATAACTCAAAAAAACCAAGATTATTTAATGTATTGGTCATGTATGTAAAATATTTTAACAGGATTGTAATTGCCATAAGTCTAAATTATAAACAGTAAACTCACGAGGAGGTAATTACTAACTCAGTCGATGTACCTATACCAGTTAGATTCGAGTTAATGGGCGTTTTCACATTGCAAAATAATGACACACGATATCGTCCATAATATCTAGTAACTAATATCGTAAGTAGCAGCAGTAACTTTAAGGTAAGAATGTAAATTATCGTGACGATACCGTCACGATTTCGTGCGCTGTGAAAACGCCCAAATGGTTTTATCTATGAGTAAGACCGTCGCTCGGCGTCATCGTAGGACTGACTTCGACATCTGATATACCCTCAAACTTACTTTAATATAAATTTAATAAGTATTTAAATATATTATATTGCAAATACTGCTGTGCAATCAATAAAATAAATATATTTGCTTAATGATGTTGCAGTAGAAAACATATATAATCTTATTAGAAACATATAATATAAAATAAGTGTATAGCAATATATGTACATGAATGTACGTAATAATCATACGTAGACTTCTTTTTCAATAATGGGCGTTTTCACATTGCACGATATCGACACACGATATCGTAAGTAGCATCACTAACTTTAAAGTGAGAATGTAAATTATCGTAACGACATCATCACGATATCGTGTCATGTGAAAACGCCCATTTGATGGTAGGTTAATTCATTATTTTATTCTTAGATCAAAATAGATATAACTCAAAAAATTCAAAATCAGATGATAAATCTCTTCTTTAAGATACATTTTTTATCTCTTGTAAGTTAGAGTTGTGTTAGCTAAAACTTATATTTACAGATGGGTATCAATATTATTTTAGATGATTTTACATGAGTACTATTAGTGAATGATTACAAATCATCTTTTTGCAAAATAACTCAAAAAAATATGATGTCTCGTGTATAATGTACATACATTTTTGACAGTATAATTGGTTTAATCGATTACACAAAAGTTGAAGTTAGTTTTATGTATTTTCCGTCAATTGTAAAAAAGTAATGAGAAATTAAGTAATTACTAACAATTGTATTCTTTTATTTGTTTGTATATCAGAGTATACTACCAAAATGGTCTTATATAACTTTTGGTAGTTAAACCTTTATAACCTATCGCTATATAACGCTATAACATGGTACAATAGTATTATCTATCATACACCTATATACTATGTAATTCAATTGTGTATTCGGAGTTAGGTATGTAGTTACAGAATGTGTAGTTACTTAGTGCTAAAACTGTATGTGAAATATAATGTTTGTTGTGAAGCATTGATATGTTTGTTTTATTCTTTTCATTAAACACTTCGGCAAGCCTTCTTTCATCTCGAATACCACTAGTTAATAAGAAAGTCAGAGTTGAATACATATTCTCGGGTTATGTAAAATTATAAACCTTATCATAATGGGCCTCTAACTTGACAAGAAGTGAATACAAGATGGATCCAGAGGTAACGTAATTTTTTGGACATCCATTTATTATATAGGATAGTCTGGTTTGCTAAACTCACTTTCGAATCTTAATTTTAAGCACTTTATGAATTCTTTTGGCAGAATTTTTGGGTTAGGTATTTATTTATTGGGTTTTTGTAATGCACCTTTTTTAGGGTTCCGTAGCAAAATCTTGGAACAATTATAGTTTTGTCAGTCCGTCCGCCCTTCCTCGGCTTTCCTCTCAAACGGTTAGAGCTAGAAACATGAATCTTTGCATATATATGTATATTTACTACGCCAACAAAGTGCTAAAATAAAATATAGAAAAATATTTTTTTTGGCGTATCTCCCCTACACGTAAAGTGGGAATGATATTTTTTTCTCACGTTTACTCCCCCGTGTGGGGTATCATTAGATAGGTCTTTTAAAAACATTTTAAGTTTGCTAAAGAGACTTTTTGATTTTTGAAGAATTTTTGAAGCTTTGAAAAGCATATTTTTGCGAAAACAGGGCGTCCCTCCCGCCCTCTAAAATCTAAACGGCTGGCGTGAAATACCTGAAAAAATTCATGATGGTAGTTCATGTAATGAACTTTTAAGCAAAACTATAATGGATGTTATGACTTTGTTAGTTCAGGAGTTATAGAGGCTTTTATGGGTAACTGCAGAACCATATCTTGTGCGTGCCCCGATAAGCACTTGCCCGTTTTTTTTATTTAAAATTTCTCACAAAAAATTAAAGGTTTCAAATATCAAAACGCATAATAATTACTTAACATGTTTAATAAATGCATAATTGTAAAATTCAACATATCTACTTCTATTTTATTTGAGCGTTTTCCTTTAATATAAACAATACGGTTATTCATAATTTGACTTAATTTGTTCTAGAAATGTCCCAGAACAATACAGTATTAACTCTAAAAAGTTTACTATTGTTAAATTTAAAAAAAAACTCACTTGTACACTATTCCACAAATATTTTTATTTTCGATAAACTCTGACCGGTTTCACCTTACGGCATCATCAGAGGTGTTCAGTCATACTCAATCACTCACACAATTCACTTTTGTAACATAGTTTCTACGGGTACACTACATAAATACGAATAACTTTATTCCGTCAGTCACTAATACGAATTTCAAAATACCGATTTTCATAATTCCGACTGGTTCAAAATTGCGAATATAACAACTCCGATTGATCATTATTCCTATTTTTATAATTCCTAAATTTCAATATTCCTAACGTTTATAATTACTACTAATTACTACTCTCAAAATACCAAGCTTCAATAGATCGAATTGTTATTCGATCTATTGAAGCCGACTTAATGATATTTCGAAACATCAACAATACGAATTCTGATTATTAAAATACCGGTAAATATTGTGGTCACAGTTCTAACCTAACCTAACCCACTTCTACCCATTCCAGATAACCAGGCCAGACTGCGTGAAGTTGGTTCTGCAGCGATTTCTTTCTGTCACTAAATTCTGTTGAATAAACATGTTGACTTTTAGGTTATTCGAAGTACTGAAAATCGGAATGTCGTGTTTCGGACCGATAACCCTTCGAGCATTTGACTCTTCGAACGTATGAAAATTGGAAAACTAACAAATCGCATTAATGACTTTCGGTAAAATAAGTTACGTGATTTTTAATAATAGACATTACAATTCTTAGGTATTATGAAATTCGGACCGATACCAAGTAATATTTTTTACTTTTAATTTTAGAATACATTTCGCTAATATTGTGACATTGAACTATGAGGTCATAATATTAGTGAAATGTGTTCTAAAAGTATGCTATAAGCCGAAACCAGTCAGGGTTTATCGAAAATAAAAATATTTGTGGAATGGTGTTCAAGTGAGTTTTTTTCAAAAATTTAATAGGTACTATAAGTTTCACCAAGTGTCGACAATCGAAAGCATAAATGATATTTACTTTTGTTACAAAATAAAAATAAACTTAATTTTGAGTCAATAAGTATTAGATAGGGTAAGTATAGTATTTAATAATTGTAACATTTTCTATCATAATAACTATGACACACTGCTTCTGGCCACGTTATAAAAACATGAACATCATTATATATTTTTATTAATATTTAGCAGAAATGGATATTTTAATTTCAATACAGTGGCACGTAGTCAAGAAAGACTTTTTCTGCGTCTGGCAACACTATTGAACAGTCGTAAAATTTTAGCTCCTATAAATTTATTAGTGAAATAAATACAAATTACATCAGATAACTCCAATATCATCACAATAGTAGTGCAAAAATAATCATTTCAAAGAATTTTGTGTATATTAGTGTAAAAATAAGCTAAAAAGTGACGAATCAGCTGACCGTATTGTTCAATGTTATTTCACGTAAATACATAATGTTTCTCCTATAATAGGTCAAATTATTTTATTATACGTGTTTATTCATATTCTCAACATTGAAAACAGGCGATCTATTTTCGTAAGTACAGAAAAGTTTTGATTTTAATTTACCGGTACCTAACATAACCTCGAACTACCTACTTGTATTTTCTAAATTGCGTTTAATTGCACTTATTTTTCGAGAATATGAATACCCGTAGCCGTAGAGCCTTATCCCGCCAGCAGGAGGAGCCCAAACTTCAGCTGGTGTTGCAGGAACTTAAATCTAAAACAGATCTCTGTTTACAATTAGAAAAAGAAAGAGAAGAAAATGAAAACTTGTTGATAGGTGCTTTAGACGATAGTAAAAAACTAAAATCTGAACTAGCTAGGCTTCATATTAGTTATGATGAAATTGTAATGCAGCGGAACCACCTTCAATCAATAGTAGATAGGTTTCAAGAGTGCAGTGATGAGTATGAAGGGACCTTGAGGAGGACTACCTTGCTGGAACAGGAGCTACGGGATGCCCAGGGGCACATCTTACACTTGGAGTCAGCTGCCAAGCAAGTCGTAGTCCAACAAACGGATAACCTTTATAACGAGCTAATGAGTGGTACTCCGCAGTTTGTTCCTTCTGCAACAGTTCCAAACCTGGACTTGTCTACTATAGATCTTACCAATGACAGTTCATACCAACTGGACAAGCCAGTTTATTTTTGCAGCAGGAATAAACTAAAAAAATACCTAAAAATAAAGAAATTCATTTTAAAATCAAAGAAACAATTAAAATATCATAGAATCTTAATCAAAAAGTGTAAAAATGTTAACTCTAGTTTAAAATTAAGAGAACAAGCTAAATTATCTATGTTAGAACTTAAACAAAGTCATTTAAAATATTACACTGACACACAACGCTTAGAGTCACAAATAAAAAATTTGCAATTTGAATTAGAGTATGTAACTAAGAAATATGAATGGTCTCTAAAAGACTTTAATAAGTGTTCATCAAGTATAGATAAGGTACTCAAAACATCTAATTATAATACTGAGCGCCTTAATACCTTCATAAATAACCACTCATGCAATATCAATTGCACAAGTCCTTCTCAATCATTGGAGAACCAGGCTTCCCTTACAACTTGCTCACCTACTTCATTAGTGTATGAATTGTGTGACAGTGTAAAAAGTAATAGTCATACTGGATATACTAAACTAGTTTTATTTAGTGATGATATTGGAACTGATTTTAGTTCTTTTCTGATACAACAATTTAATTCAAATTGTTATTCAATTATTAATAACTGTTATCCAGGTGCATCTTTAAATGAAATTATGCAAAAGATATTAGAATATAATTTTGACTCAAACAGTAAAATAATTATTTTCTGCTCAAACAGGGGTAAAATTAACAAAAATGAACTATCCCTATACTTTGACAAAATGCAAAACTTAAATGTTGAACATGTAGTAATGTTTACATTACCATACATAAAAGGTGTGCCAGACGTGGAAAATTCTCTTAGATATAAGATAAATTTACAACTCAATTTAACTAGCCAATATAATAATAAATTCCATGTAATTGACTTTAATTCTGTTTTTAAGAGAACTGTATATAAATACAATTTGTCAACTTCTGACAGTAACTTTAACAATAACAAACATATTGTTTATGTAAACAAAGGTAGGTATTTTCTACCAAAGCATTATAAGAGACAAATAGCAAGTTTGCTATTCAATTATTTTTACACTTCAGCCAAGAACTTGGCTGACAAAACTGCTTTTATTGAGCAATGTAGATTTAGTGTTAAGACTTTGGAATCTGTTCCAAGTAATTTAAATTAAGTTCTACGACAACAGAGGCAATATTACCCTTTAGCAGACATAGTCAATTAATTGAATTAAATTTAGTTACAAATATTAATTACGTTAAAAAATGCCCTCCAAATCAAACCAAATCAAAAAATGTAAATTATATCAACATAGGGCATCAAAATATTGGTTGTTTAACACATGGCAAAGAGTTAGAGTTGGAACTGTTAATGAATTCAGACAATATTGATATTTTTTGTATTACAGAACATATGCGTAAGTCGTATGAGCTCATGTTCAATTTCAGTAATCACCGGGTTGGTAGTGCATTCTGCAGGGTGACCACAGTACGGGGGGGATCTTTGATTTTATTAAATAAACAACTTAAATTTAAAGAACGGAAAGATATTGTGTCTCTTTCTCTAGAGTGTAAAGTCGAACTGTCGTGCGTGGAAATGGAGCAATTCATAGTAGTATGCGTGTATAAACCTGGAACCTCACCCTTTTGCGAATTTGAGGAACTTATTGACAAAGTTCTATGTAAACTTGGAAAAACTAATAAGTACCTAATAGTATGTGGTGATTTTAATGTCGATTTACTTGTTAATACGCCTATGAGTTATAATATTTTAAATTTATTTAAATCACACAATCTTACAAACTTATTTTTGGAGCCTACTAGATATTGTAATACAATAGCCACTTGCCTGGATAATATATACAGCGATATGTTGCCAGAAAGTAAAAGTATTATAAAAAAGCTAGATTCAGACCATTGTGGGCAAATAGCATCTTTTAAAATCACTAAAGAAAAAGTTATAAAACGTAAAATATTATGTAGACCAATAACTGGTGACCGCTTGGAACGAATGAGGGTTGGACTTTGCAATAAAATTCCATTCTTAGACACTGGCTTAGATCCAAATGTAATGTATAAATTATTTTTTGATTCTTTTTACAACGAGTTCAACTCCATATTCAAGTCTAAGGAGGTCATGATTAGTGATAGTCCTACTTTCAGTGAATGGGCCACTGAGGGTATACACAAAAGTAGACAAAAACTTTATGAACTATACTCAGAAAGACAGCTTAATAGATCAGTTGAATTTCTAGATTATGTTAAAACTTATTCAAAAAAGTTTAAAGCAGATTGTTTAGCAGCTAAATCAAAATATATAAGTGATAAAATTCTCAATAGTGCAGACAAAGTTAAATCTACTTGGAAAATTATAAACGCGGAAAGAGGTCAACAAAAATTAAATGATAATCATTTTAAACTTAATATAAATGGTAAAATAACTACATCAGACTTCGAGGTCGCTAACGAATTTGAAAATTTTTTCTCCCGAATTCCTGTAGATTTGACAAAAACCCTAGGCTCTTCAACCCCCATTGCAGAATCTTGGTTAAAAGCAAACGTTCCTTGTTGTAACGTTATATTTAAATTCAGTAAAGTTAACATAAACACTATCTTAAAAACTTTTAAATCTTTAAATATCAAGAAAACAGCTGACCTCTGGGGCATCTCTGTGTATTTAGTAAATTCTTTTATTGAAATGGTTGCTCCTGAACTAGTATTAATATTTAATAATTGTGTTGATAGTGGTGTGTTCCCTGATTTAATGAAATCTAGTAAATTAATTCCCCTGTTTAAATCGGGTAGTACTTCAGATCCGTCCAATTTCCGTCCCATTTCTGTACTACCTACATTTAGTAAAATTTTTGAAAAAATTATGCTTAATCAAATGCAAAATCACTTTAACGTTAATAAACTATTACATACAAAACAATTCGGTTTCACTCGTGGTCGGTCCACCACTGATGCCGGAATTAAATTATTAGAGTGTATATACAGGGCCTGGGATGAGTCATATGATGCTTATGGTGTATTCTGCGACTTATCTAAGGCCTTCGATTGCGTTCAGCACCAGACTTTAATTAAGAAACTTGATCATTACGGAATCCGGGGGACGGCCTTGAATTTCGTCAATTCTTACTTATGTGATAGGGTCCAGAAAGTAGTGATCAATGGTAAACAGTCACCTGGTTCTCCTGTAGCAATGGGGGTACCGCAGGGTTCAATTTTGGGACCTTTTCTTTTTCTAGTATATATTAATGATCTCCCTCACCTCATAAGAGACGACCACGAGGTAGTTTTGTTTGCTGATGACACTTCTTTAATATTTAAAGTTAAACGTGGACAGCGCGAACTTGACGATGTAAACATTACCCTCTCTAGGATAGTCCACTGGTTTTGTGCTAATAATTTATTATTAAATGAAAATAAAACTAAATGTGTAAGATTCACCTTACCTAATGTAAGACTTGTTAAAACCAGTGTTAAGGTTAGGGATGATATAATAGAATTGGTCGATGACACTGTCTTTCTGGGCATAACGTTAGACTCCAAATTGCAATGGGGGCCTCATATCGGGAAAATTTCGGCCAGGCTTAGTTCAGCAGCCTATGCTGTCAAAAAGATCCGACAACTTACAGACATTAAAACGGCGCGTCTTGTCTACTTCAGCTACTTCCACAGTATCATGACATATGGCATACTACTGTGGGGTAACGCTGCCGATATTGAATGCATCTTTGTGTTGCAGAAGAGGGCTATCCGGACTATCTATGGAATGGGGTCTCGGGAGTCATTAAGAGATAAGTTTAAGCATATTAACATCCTTACAGTGTATTCACAGTATATTTATGAAATTTTATTGTATACCCACAAGAACAAAAGTAAATTTGTGAAAAATAGTGATAATCATAATCTAAACTTAAGAAATAAGGATAAACTGGCTGTTCCTAAATTTAGGCTTCATAAAGTGAGTAATTCTTTTGCGGGGAACTTTATTCGAATGTACAATACATTGCCAACCGAAATAGCAAATTTATCTGTCAATAAATTTAAAAAACTAATAAAAAGTAAATTGTGCCATAAAGCTTATTATAGTATTAATGATTTCTTAGATGACAAGGCGGCCTGGTTGTAACAACGTAACGAATTGCTCCTTTCTAAATAACTCTGTATTAGATTTAAGATGAAATATTTTGAAAAAAGCCGAGCTGAGTTTCTTGAGGGCTCTTCTCAGTCTCGTTGCATATTGGAACCCTCGGTAGAGTCACACCAACTTCTGACGAATCTAAATAATTTTCTGAAAATTTCAAAGATAATAAACGTTATTTTATTTTATTTTATATTTTATTTTATTTTTGACTAAACCATTATTAACAATTATTTGAAATTCCATTTTTGTATTTCGATATAATTTTTGAATTTTTTTTTGAATTTATTCTAAAATATGACATTATTGTATTGTCCTATAAATATTTCATGCTCGGTGAGGCAGAGCACAGCGGATGTAAATTCCTTTAACATCTAGGATAACCTTGTAATAATTTACGTGTGTTCAGCAATAAATAATTGAAAGATTGATTGATGAAATGTTTAATAATGATAAAAATTGTTGAACTTATAAAAATAGAATAATTTAATATTTTTCCTACAAATCAGTCTTAAACACTACATTTAAGTTTATAAACAACAATAAATAAATGTATTTCTATAATTTACAATTTTAAATTAAGCTACGAGTATGATGATAAATATTTAACAAACTTCATTTAACAGTGACATAACTCAAAATTTGTTATAAACTTGTTGTAATTCATTTAAATAGAACTTAGTTTTCCCCAATAGCAATTAAATACAACGAGGAAACAATATGGTAACCTATATTAATATAGTTTTTCTAAGTCTGCAGATAACAATACAATTTACAAACAACTTCAATAATGATTTAATAATATTATAATATATTATCTTTATATAATTTATTCATTTCTGGGACAATAGAGAGCTGTTAATTAAATTTACTAATATCGTTAAACATAAAGACATTGAATTTTTATTTATAAATCTCAAAAGTGGCGTAGCTCAAAATTTTAATTGACAACTGTTTCATGACTATTTGAGGTGGGAAAACGTTTCAATTTAAAACATTAAAATTTATATTATTATTTAAAAATTTGCAATAAAGAATTAACTTTAAATGCTTCAATATTTTCTTGTATAAATTTAGACATATGACTGTTTATTAATTCAATAGTAAATCATTTTGAAATATGCTCTTAATGCACACCAGTGATGCTTCTTAACCAGGGTTTGTAGTAAGCTGTTCTCATGTATACGCCAGGAAGGAAAGGCGCTGCACATTTGATACCATGGGACACTGTACCCACTAGCTGCCACTTTCCATCATCCCGCTGTAGCACTAAAGGTCCTCCACTGTCACCCTGGAAACGATATAAAGGGCATAAAGTTTGGTCCAAATACAAAATGTGCCGACCAAAGCATAAACGTACCTGATCTAGTTGTAACTTATTGGGCGTTTTCACATTGCACGATAACGACACACGACATCGTCTATAATATCGTGACGATATCGTAAGTAGCAGTAGTAACTTTAAGGTAAGAATGTAAAATATCGTGACGAGAAATCGCCTGATATCGTCACGATATTGTGGAAGATACGAGGGTGGATTGAAAAGTAATCGGCCTAACCAAGAAAATAAATACATAATAAATTAAATATATTTTTATTTTTCAACGTAATCACCATCAAGTTCAATGCACTTTTGCCATCTTCCCTTCCAAGCATTTAGCCCGTTGAAAAAAAATGATTCTTCCTTAGAGTCAAAATATGCGTCTACTGCTGCTTTGACCTCGTCATTAGTCAAAAATCTTTGACCTCCCAAGTGCTTTTGTAGGTTATGGAACAGAAAAAAGTCTGACGGAAAGGATGCGGTAACAGTTCAAAGCCACAGTTGTGAATTTCTGCCATTGATTGGACAGACGTGTGAACACGAGCGTTATTTTGATGAAACAGGACGTTTCTTCTGATCATTCCTGGACGTTTTTCTTTTATTTCCCCTCGTAAACGACGTGGTAAGGTGCAGTAATAATCAGAGTTTATAGTCTGACCCCTTTCAAGATAATCAACCATAATCACACCCTTCGAGTCCCAGAATACTGAAGCCATCACCTTACTTGCCGACAAAATCGACTTAGCCTTTTTGGGGGGTAGTGAACCAGGTCTTTTCCACTGTTTTGATTGTTGTTTTGTTTCCGGTGTACAGTAATGAACCCATGTTTCGTCAGTAGTAACAAAACGATTAAAAAAATCACATTCTTCAGATTCAAATAACTCCAAACAGTCGCGTGCAATAGTCAATCGCATCCTTTTTTGCTCAACTGAAAGCAGTCACGGAACCCACCTCGCAGGTACCTTGTGGAAACCCAACACGTTGACTATTATGTTTTCCGTACGTTCATAAGAGATGCCTATAATCTCGGCTATCTCTCTAATTTTCAATCTGCGGTCTCCCATAATTTTCGTAATAAACATTTTCGTCAGTAGTGGACGTCGACGGCCTCCCAGAGCGGGGTTCGTCTTTCACACTTGAATTCTGCTATCCATTTTTTGACGGATGAATATGAAAGAGCGCAATCCTCTAATATACTGACATCATGGATGGCTTTTGATGACAGCCCCTTCTTATGGAGGTACTCAATGACGGCACGCTGCTCCATTTGCTCCATTTGCGGAAATGATGTCAGATTGCTTTGTTAATAAATTTATAAAATTAAAACTAATTATCGCACACGTTTCAAACTTCACACAATTAACAGGTCTGAACTGAACTAAATAATGTGGGTAGATTTGATTTTTAGAACTAAATGGACCAGTGTTTGGCCGACTACTTTTCAATCCACTGTCTATCATCACAATATCGTGCAATGTGAAAACACCCATTCTCGCTAGAATTTTTAGGGTTCCGTACCCAAAGGGAAAAAGGGAAAAACCCTATATTACTGAGACTTCGCTGTCCGTCTGTACCTTTCCATGAACCGGGCTAATTAGAAAGTTAAAATTGTCACAGGTCATGTATTTCTGTTGCCACTATAACAACCAACTCTAAAAAAGAGAATAAAGTTAATATTTAGGGGGGCTCCCATTGACCAAACGTAATTTGTTTTGCCATTTTTATATAAAATGGTGCGGAACCCTTCGTCTACAAGTCCAACTCGCACTAGGCCGGTTAATGATCAGGTCAGAGTAATAGTTAAAAAAAAATGGTGTAGACTTCCATGAAACTGTTTGATGATTTTTTTTCCCAAAACTTTAAAAGATTATTAATTTTTTTTGCTTGGCCAAAAATATATGACACGTGGATGGTTCCTATTGTATATTTATTCATATAAATATAGAGATATAATGTCATTTGTGACCAATACCTACCTCGCAAGAGTCCTTCTGTCCGTTCGCGTAACCTGCACAGATGAAGGAGTTCAGGATCTTCTTGGAGTGACCAGCTGTCTGGAACATGTCCTGGCACGCACTGTTCTCTATTACTGGCACCTGAAATTGGCATGTTATTTAGAACACATACATAAACCACTTGTCATCCTAAGGTTACATACATGACAAATCTATCACCGTTACTAAGCTAAGCTAAATCTAAGTCGGAGCATGTATTCACTCTTAGACACGAAGACACGATGTCCTACCGTTGACCTTAACGAGATCACCATTCCCCAGTCTGTCAAGATGTGTGCTACTTGGGTATCTACTTAGACAGACGCCTTACATGGAAGAAGTACATATTCACGAAAAGAAAAGCCCTAAGTGTACAACTCCGCAAGCTCTACTGGCTCCTGAGACGGAAATCCAACCTGTCGTTGAATAACAAACTTCTTCTGTACAAATCCATCCTCAAACCAATTTGATCTTATGGAGCGGAATTTGACGGCACCGCAGCAAACTCAAACCTGGACATTATACAACGTTTCAATAGAATGAGTAAACTATACCATGCGCTACAGATAGTTATAAGTCTATGACGTTTCTGAAACTACTTCTTACAGGACTACTTACCTGTACTTCTTGCAGAACAGCAGGAACTCCACCGCCGTACTTCAGCCGTCCCCAACCAGTGACAGTCGCCACACGACCAGTGAATTCAGAATCTTCAGATGGCATACAAATCGGTACTGGAATAAAAATTAACAAAATTTAAAAAAAATCATACAGTCTAAGATTCTACATAGATGTACGTGTACATGCTAATCCTAAGATATTAGTAGTAAATTTAAGTCCACTCTGTACAAGAAAATTTGTAAATATTTTTTTAACTCCAATTTTATAAAAATAAAAAAACAGCTTCCAATTACCGAAATTGGACCAAATAATTGTCAGTATGACCCAATTGAAGTGAGACCACAATGAAACTATCTTTTAGTTAAAAAGAGGTTTTTAAAATCAATTAAATTAGATTTTTTAGGGCTCCAACTACACATATTGACTGCCAAAGATCTTCTCAACCACGAGCTCCTCCCGACCATTGTACGACCACTTTAAGAAATAATTAGTGAAACTTACCAATATGAGCATCAAATTTAATAGGTGTCTCGAGTTCAAGCAGTGCCAGATCATTCTCAAAGGTCGCTGCGTCATACTGCCTATGTACTATCACTTTACGAACGTTCCTAGAAACAGGCTTCCGTGGTTCACTGTCTCCTGAAATGTCATTCTCACCAAACACTGCTACAAGAGATGCCAAGAATCTGTAATAAAATATCAGATGATGTCTTTGAAAATTATTCTACAATACCTCGGTAGTAAAAAGGCCTCAAATGTTTGGTTTGTGGCTTTTTACAGGTTTTTCAGCTATGATCCAGCACAAACACGTGTAATCCATTAAACCATGTAGGATCACCATCCACTAAGTTTTGTTTCCAAACCAGATGGGGTCGGCTCTTCAGTCTAAACTGCTATAAGAACGAACTTCGATATTTTCCGTGAAGCGACTGCCATCTGACCTCCACAACTCAATGGCGATATCTAAGTTCTGTAGTTAGACCAATCGGTTTTTTTAGGGTCAATACAAAGATGTGCGTATGGCAAATTAATTTGTTAAGTTGTAGGAATTTACCTTATTGTCACTTCAGCCTTCCCAAAAGAAAATAGAAAGAAATCACATACCCAGGTTGACAATGAGCAGCCGTTGTGACATATCTACTAGTGATGAGGACACCACCACATTTGTTCTTGGTGAAGAGTCCGAGCCACGTGGATTCCCTGACGAGGACCTGCCACGGCCAGGAACCGAACTTCGCGTTCTTACCGCCAACAATACGGCCGGATTTCGTAAGAGGGCGAACGCCACATACTGTAATTATTTGAGGAATAATTTAAAAGCATAATTTTACAACAAGAATCGCCAAAACGATAGTCTGGGGTCAGACTCAAACAAGCGACCGTTCCCTATCTAGAAGGAACGTTCTGCCAACTAGCCAAGACACAACTAGCCAAGACCTGGAAACTTGCGATCATCAGTGTGTGACTGTGACGGAGTCAAGGCAGAGCCCTCTACCAACTGATTACTGATTGATAGTTGATTTACTGCTGTATACGGTGCCTGGTAACGGCTTTGACTGCCTCGGTGGAGGTATGAGTATGCGACTGCCGTCCATGAGGTCCCAGGTTCGATTCCGGGTCGAATCAAATTATTACACATAATATGTATGTATTTAGAAATATATAAGTATGTTTATCAATCGTCTAGATCCCATAACACAAGCTTATATTAGTTTAATTTGGGCTAGATGACGTTGTGTGAGAATGTCAAAAAAGATACATATATATATCTCGTGAACTTTAAAAATAAGTTTGTAAGTACTACTATCTGTCTAAACAATTACTAATTTGTAATTCCGAACCTCAATTCCAACAGCTACGACTTTGCTAGGACTGATGTTAAATATCTACAATCTCTAAACTCCTAGCAAAGCATCATCCACCGAGCCTTTTCCCAACTCAGTGGGGTCGGCTATCTAGTCTAACTACAATGCGGCTGAACTTCAATATTTTCCGTGGACCCATGTACGATATCGAAGTTCTGTAATTAGACCAGTCGGATTTTGTTTTAGGACTTCCCGTAACGACTGCTATAGATGTTCGTATGACAAACACGCTCACGGCTTCGCCCGCTTGACAAATTATAAACCCAAAAACCATCCTCGAGAACTACTCAATCAAAATCCGTTGTGTAGTTTTAAAGATCTAAGCACACATACGGACGAAAGCAACTTTGTTGTATAATATGTAGTGATTACTTACAATTTTTATCACTATAATCGATATCTTGTTCGATATAGCCTTCCGTGGTGACCTCCTCAATAGCCTCTGTTGTGGTAGTAATAGCTTGAGTGGTAGTGGTCACCTTTTTAGTAGGTACTGGTTTTTTTGTCGTCGTTACCTGAAATCATCAACAGTAATAAACCGCGTACGAATCTAAGAAGGAGACCTTGCAGAATTAATTTTCTACTATTTTGCAGACGTTACTTAAGTTATTGTACCAAGACAGTGAATCAAATGATGATCTTAGTAGTTGAAATTCATCAAATGGCTTAGAATGCAGGAGATCATAATATAACTAAACATACAGTAATGAAATAACTAAAAATGAACGAAAGTACGCTGTGGCGATGGCGGTGTTAAAAAAAACTCTCTTTGCGGGGTAAACGAACAGAATAGAAGTTTTTATTCATGAAATATACAGATTATAGATACTTAAGTAGGTCCGTGAGTTAAACAGTTAAAAATCTAGATTATTATTAGGCAAAATAATACCAATAAAGCAAAGTCTCTTATCGCTAAAGTACGAGTATATAATACTAAACTAGCGACTAGCCTGGGTAAGATTTATGTCAAACCTGTGTTTCAGGTCATCATTGGTCGACATTTTGTCTTAGTTCTAGGTATTTTAATTTATTTAAAAACTAAAACTGTTATAAATATACGCAAAACACCTTTCAAAGATAGAAAATAAATAAGTTTAATGAATTATTTTAAAATTGAATTCATACAAAATTAAAATAATAGAAATACCTAGTTTGTAACTTAGGAAGACGTCGATCGTCCTATCAACATCTTTGTTGTTTTGGCAGCACATGTTAATATACAGTCAAAGCTCTGCCAATATGATATGATCTTTTAATATTAGAAAAATACATAAAAATTTAAATCTTAGATTTAGTTATAAAAACTGGTGTAACAAAATTTGAAAGTGCCTCTTTTGTAAAGTCTGTGCATAAATTGTAAGTGATATAATTCATCTTACCGGTTTTTTTGTAGTAGTCGTCGTTGGCGCAGGAGTAGTGGTCGTCGTTCGTCTAGTTTGAGTAGTCGCTTTAACCGGCTTCCTTGTGGTTCTAACGGGAGGCTTACGAGTCGTAGTCGTTAATCTAATCGGTCTTTTAGTCGTCGTCAAAAAGGGTCTTTTCGTCGTTGGCGTTGTCTTTTTCGGCTTTTGTGTGGTAGTTGTCAAAAGAGTTCTATTAGGTTTTGCATCTAATATCACTATATCATGTAACTCTTGGAAGGTTCCTTGAAGATTTCCTACGATTTTGTTGACAAATATATTCATTTTATCGTTTAGCTTGTCATCTGATTCAAATATTGGTGTCGTGAATCCTAAATCAGGGAGTTCTTCTAGTTCATTGTCTAATAACGAGATACTAGTATTATACATTAATACGTTAGATCCAGTAGCATTAAGCATTGGGTTCCTTACAGGTGGGAAGTTTATTGAATCGTCAAAAGATGTTTGCATTTCTGGTTTGAGTGTAGTAAACGGTTCAACGTAATCATAGCTTATACTTGAGGCTGTTATAGGTCTGGTGGAAACAATTATAGGTCTTGAAGATGCTTTTATTGGGTAAGGCGTTGTAAGACCAGGTTTTGGAGTGATGACAACTGTTGGAGACGATGGTAACGGCTTCTGTTGTGGCGGTTTCTGAACGTAAATGTTGTTTGTTGAAGAAACGTGGTTGTTCACAGTAATTTGACTGACTGGTTTCTTGAATGGCTCCTGTGATATTTCCACGAATTGAGGCTCACTGGCTGTCGGTGGTGGGGTCGTTGTACGCGTTGGTAAATGGTCATTTAATACTATAACAGTTGGTGTAACACTAGAAAACGTATCTAATGTGTTATAAACACTCGGTGGGACAGGTCTTCGTAACGGGGTTGATCCAGTAACATAACTCGTTGATGGTGGTTTCTTAGTTGGTTTTGGTTTTGGTTGAGGTTTAGTTGAAGAACTAACAAAACTGAATGTGGACAAATCGCCGAAATCTGTAGGATCTGTTGGATACCTATTAAAGGTGTCGATGGCTGCTTGACTAGTAGACTGACTAGGGCTAGGTGAAGAGTAGTATGACGTTGGCTTATCATCCTGTGGTAAGCTGTTTGGTGTTGTATGAACATAATTATAAGATGGCTTTTTACTTGGCAAATATGTTGAAGGTTTCTTAGTTACACGTGTTGAGAGAGATGTAGGTTTCAAAGTGACGTAATGACCAGTTGAAGGGAAACTTGAGAAGGTGTACGTTGGTGCTGGTGAAGATTTTGTTTCACTGACATCTATGGAGGGAGTGACTTCTTCTTTCATACTTGGTGTACTCTCATTTAGCATTTGTATTATAGAATTTATTGAAGACAATTCTTGTTCTTTATTTTTGGTTACTGTAGAAACAGCATTGTATTGTTCAGTTGTTGATATTGGTTTAGGCCTAAATATAGGTCTTACAGGACGATGAGTGGAAACCGTTTTTGGAGGTAGTGAAACAGTTGTACTTGGAGCCATTGTAGGTTTAGTTTGCATAGAAGATAACTGTACATTAAAGTCTGATGGTCTAACTATCGTATTATCTATTGTACCATTGGCATGAACAAGTATTGTTTCTGGACCTCCATGGTCTATACTGCTATGTGTATAATAATCTGGTTTAGGTTTCAAATATACAATACCACTTTCTTTTGGTGGTGTGCTTAGTAATGTATTTGTTATTTGTGTTAAACCCTCTGAAAGAATTTCTCCTTGTTCTTCATCTGTACTTAACGTGTCTTCTGGTTTGGAAGTAGTCATTGGAGATTTATCAGCTGGTCTATAACCTGGAGTAACAACAGGCTTATAACTATTATGCCAAGCACTAAGTTCTTCAACGTCATACTCTTCAGAGTCTGTTGTTTCTGGGTAGTCTAAGTAGCTCGTCATGACTACTCCAGGGCCTTTGGGTATATGGGAGTGGCTGTCCAATTTTAGTTGACAACAGGCTCCAAAAAGGAAGCCATCCATACAGGCTCCTACGACCTCTCCACCTCTTTGTGTACACTCGTGGTTGAACATACATATTGTGTTTCCTCTATTATATTTTGCTGCTCTTGATGCCTTGCAATATGCCGGCGTTATTCTGTAACCTCCAAAAAGTTTTCTTGATTCTAGAAAAAGAAGAAAAAGAATGATTATTATTTCTGAATGCTCATGCTGCAGTGATTCTATTTAGTGGTATGTAACATCGGTCCTAGCTGGTTAAATTTTTGGTTCAAATTACAAAGCGGCTATGTATGGGGTTCGTGGCATTGGTAACCGCGTAATTTAACACAATTCAAAGGTTAGGCAACATCTAACCAGATGGGTGACCATTTCTTAAGACATTTCTAGACCCTTCCGTGCCTCGGAGAGCATGTTAAGTCATACGAACATCTCAGGCAGTCGTAACGGGTATGAAACCTTAAAACAAAATCCGACTGGTCGTACAGAACTTCGATATCGCCCATGGGTTGTGGAGGTCAGATCGCAGTCGCTCCATGGAAAATATCGAAACTCAACCGTATCGCAGTTAGACTGAAAAGCCGCCCTAACTCGGGAAAAGGCTCAGAGAATGATGAATATTATGTACAAAATATCTAGTTAAGTGTTTGTAATAAACTTAATAATATTTGACGTGTCTTACAGCAGAGTTATAAAGGAAGATTTCACTTTAAGAGAGAAGAAAAGCAAATTATTATGAAAAACGTTTATCGTAGTTTAGCGAGAGTCTCCGCCAATTTTCCCTCATCTCACAAATAACTCTTAAGTCTTAACATTATGTATGTAGCTTTCCATAATTTCTCTTGTACCAAATAGATAGCTTCTGTGACTTGCGGGAAAATAATAAACTAATGCCCGAGCTCCACTTGCATCGGAATATATAGATTGGAATTCGCTGATGTCATTTTTCTCTACGTGTGAAACTTAGTCGCAAGACGCAAGTGAGGCAAATAGCTTAAATTGAGCACTTAAAGAAATTTCTTCTATTTGAGACAGGTACTCTAATTTCATCATCATCATAACATAATATAAAACAAAGTCGCCCGTTCCCTATGTATGCTTAGATCTTTAAAACTACGCAACGGATTTTGGTGCAGTTTTAATGTCAAGCGGGTGAAGCCACGGGCGTCTGCTAGTATAATTAAAAATATATACATGCTTGGACTGCAGATATTCTATTTAGGTTATGTCTCGTCAGTTGGAGTTTATTTTTGAAATACAGATAGTGATTATGGATTTTCTGTATTACTCGGTAAGTACCTATCGGCAATAGGCTTGCCCTCATTACGTGAAACTTAGAAAAAAAAAAAAATATTTATATATAATTCACTAGCAGATCGCCACAGCTCCGCCCGCGTGATTTAGTTTACTCGTTCCGTTTCCTGTAGGAACACAATACCGGGATAAAAAGTAGCCTATGTAACTCAGGGTGAATATAGATTTCCAGTAGTGAAAGAATTTTTGAAATCGGCACATTAGTTTTTGAGTTTATTCATTACAAACATACACACAAAAATACAAATCTTTCCTCTTTATAATAGTAGTATAGAAGTATAGATTCATTGCAAACATGGGTTACATTAGATATTAAAGCAGAGTAATTTACAGACAGGTTGTGGGTGTCTAGTGCATCTCTACCTACCCCTACGGGGATATAGGCTTGATGATATAATGATGACAAGCCGAAAAGAAGTAAAGGAGATTGCCCATTTTTCAATGGACCGCCGTTTCGTAACAAATAATTTTGTATGACAGCCTGGATTAATCCAGGATCGTAAAATTCGAATCATGACATCCTTTCCGACATAGTGCATTTGAGTAAGAAGAAAATTAAAAACGATTACACCACAATTTACATCAAAGTTTAAACGCCACATACGCGCGGCTTGGTCAGGAGCTCACATCCCATCCCACGGGCAGCCGTGGATACTGGCAACTGGCCAAAGCCGTACAGTCAAATTTTTGCCAACCCTCGCTGCCACCACTGCGTTTTCCTGATGGATCACTGGCTCACAAAGCCCAAGAGAAGGCGGACATGCTCGCAGACCTCTTTGCGGCTAATTCCCGGGTCGATGACCGTGGCCTGCAGCCCCCCGCCATCGCCAACTGTGGCCACACTATGCCTGATATTGTTATCAGGCAATGTGATGTACGGGCAGTGCTGCGGTCACTCGACACGCGGAAAGCCAGTGGCCCTGACGGCATTCCGGCGGTGGTGCTACGAAAATGTGCTGCTGAGTTGTCTCCAGTATTAACGCGTCTGTACCGCCTGTCATACTCTACAGGCCTCGTGCCGGAGGTCTGGAAGGAGGCGAACGTACAACCGATCCCCAAGAAAGGGGATCGATCCGATCCAGGCAACTATCGACCCATAGCTGTCACCTCAGTCATTTCCAAGGTGCTCGAGCTTCTTATCAATAAGCAGCTCAAGCGATACCTGGAGGATCACTCGCTAATCAATGATCGGCAATATGGCTTCAGGCCAAAACGATCAACGGGTGACCTCCTGGCATTCGTCCCGCATGTATGGGGTGAGGCTATGGAAAAGTTCGGCGAGTCGTTGGCTATTAGCCTGGACATCGCCAAAGCTTTCGATAGGGTCTGGCATGCTTCGCTCCTTTCCAAGCTTCCGGGATATGGTCTACCTCCTCAACTGTGCAGCTGGATTGCCAGTTTTTTAAACGAGCGCCGAGTGCGGGTCCTCTGCGGTGGCCAGGCTTCTCGCTTCTTGCAAGTAAATGCCGGGGTACCGCAGGGGTCCGTACTGTCACCAACTCTCTTTCTTCTGCATATCAATGATATGCTTTCCCTCGGGAACATTCATTGCTATGCAGATGACAGTACATTGCACGGGAGTTACTCGGCTCGTCCGACGGCGGGGCGATCTGTGATAGAGGAGGGGAGACGACATCTCGTGGGTGATTTCGACCGAAACCTCGACAGTATCTCCCAATGGGGTGCCGAGAACTTGGTCGAGTTCAATGCCCACAAAACACAGGCGTGTGCATTTACAGCGAAAACATCCCCTTTCCTTCCCCTACCCACTCTTCAGAATGCAATTTTTCCAATGAAGGACAATCTAGACATCCTTGGCATAGACGTTCGTCAAGAGCTCAATAACACAAAATACATTGAGAGATGTATTGGGCTAGCTTCGCGGAAACTAGGAATACTGAACAAGGTAAAGCGATTCTTACACCAGAGGTGTCCGCTGTACAAAACGCAGTTGTTGAATGCTGTTCTCACCTCTGGGACGGCTCCGCGAAGTATTTGCTGGACGCACTCGACGCTATGCAGCGACGCGCTGTTCGCATTATAGACTGTCTGGAGGTAACGGGAAGCCTTGAGTCGCTAGCCCAGCGCCGAACAATTGCTTCCTTGGCCGCGTTCTACCGTATTTACCACGGTGAGTGTTCTGAAGAGCTCTTCAACCTGATCCCACCCTCTCCCTTCCGATCCCGAACAACGCGTGCCGGGCAGAGATGTCACTCTCATACCGTGGAAACCGTCTTCGCGAGAACCGAGCGGTTTAAACGTTCGTCTCTCTGCCGAACGATGGTGGCTTGGAACGCCCTGCCTGCGCACGTGTTTCCTCCAACATATAACCCTGGGTTCTTTAAGCGAAGCGTGAAGAGGCACATTACTGGGTCGTCAAGTTGAGGGCCACTCTTTATAGTATTCCTGTGTACGGTGAGAGTCACCCTCAATTGCCAGACGTCGCCTCAGCTTACCATCAGGCGGGTGGCGACAATTTGTCGCCCTAAATATATTAAAAAAAAAATTTTTTTCGTGTGAATTAAAAGATTGTTAAATAAATATTACATGAATTATCAATTAACTTAGGTAGCCATACACTTTATATTTAGGTTTTTAAAAAATAAAACGACTACTGGGCATTCTCCTTTGCCTCCTTGAAAAAGAGTATTCAACACAAAAAGCATTTATCAATTCAAACCAGCCAGTAACTAGTTCTTGAAATTTTTCAACGTCAAAAAATTGTTTCAACGTCTTATTATTAGTTAGAAGATTTAGAGTTAAATCTTCCAATTTATTATTAAATCAAAACTTAACAGTAATCTCATAAAATTAATCATACTTAATATTTATACTATTTTATGATTAATCATGGTCATTCATGGTTAAGTATTGCCAAGTAAACATTATTTTATTTATTCAAAAAACTACTTATATTAGTTGAAAGTGACATTTACACAATACGTAACGAGTACGACACGGGAATTTTTTAATTGTTGGGAAAACTACAACTAGATAATATGTCCAAGTGGGGTTACATTGACACTAAAGATAACCAGTGTGAATGTGGCTTATCAAACCATCAGTCAAATGATGTCATGCCCGGGTTGCCCAAAGTCGTGCTTTGGGCAACCCAACTTTAGATGACCTGTACGAGGCGAGGCCAAATGCGATATCACTGGGCCAAGACAATATAATCAACATAGTGTTGCCCATCGACATGAGAAGAAGAAGCAGAGATTTGGGCATCATCTGGTTTTTAATTATACTACGTCGTATTTATGACGTTGATCATTTAAAAAAACATGTTTATCAGAGTTTTTTATTCAATTTTCAATTTAAATTTAAGTAATCCAGTCGTATGTAAGTATATTATTTTACGGGAATAAAACGAATAATATAACTAGTTATGAAGAATAATTTCTATAGTTATGCACATAACTTTTGTGCCTGACGTTTCGGTCAGTTTACATCGGCCGTGGTCACAGGTTGACTTACAACAGAATAATGTTATATAGATTATGAAACACGATAATTTAAAAGTTAAAAATAGTCGTGTCGTCCTCTTGTCGTCGATTGTAAGTAAAATTAGTTAGAATAGTATCACGCAAAGTAGCCGGAAGCGTAGTTAACATCTATCAGTACAAAGTGTGCCGTACGAGGATTGCATTATAATAAAATCGTAATTTGTTATTGTAATGGAACAGGGACACTTTCGAAATAATTTGACAAAGACAAATTATTAATTTACTAGCGGATGCCCGCGGCTTCACCCGCTTTAAATTATATACACAAAAACCTTCCTCAAGAACCACTCTATCCATTGGTGAAACCCGCATTAAATATTTTTGGACATTCTGACACAACGTCATCTTTTTTTTAAAATTCCTTTAGCTCTAACGTCCGTTGCCGGGCATCTCTGGTTCACACGCAGAAGGTATTTTCAGTAGCGCCCGGCGGACACAACGTCATCTAGCCCAAACTAAGCTACGAGTATAATAATAATAAATAAATAGATAAATAAATCTTTTATTTTCGTTTCTTACATGCTAATTACATAACAGTGGTTGAGAAACTCCCGGTAAGTAATAATTACTTGTGTTGGGAGGCCTCGCTCTTCACATTTTACGATATATTATAGTAACAGGTAAGTAAACATCCAAATGTATTACTAGCTAATTATTAACTTATTGAAGATTGAGATGTGTTTGTGTGAGTGTGCATGTATTTCTGTTTGTGTATGTGTGTGTGTGTGTGTGTGTGTGTGTGTGTGTGTGTGTGTGTTTTCAGGTGTGCATAAAGGAGCTGCTGTTTGTACAGGAAGATATAACTTTTTGCAGATCATTCTACATTTTTATAATACCTAAGTACTATGATTAAATCTACGAAATTACATATAAAAATTGTTCCGTATTTGTATAGTTTAAGCTTTTAAGCCACGACACTAATGTTCTTTTGCAGTCGTGATGAGCCATAGGGTAAATTTTCAAAACTTTGTTTGTTTTATTGTACAGATAGGCTGATTTCCATTTTAATTGTCTAGTTGCAAACGAAGTAGCAACAGTACGGGTAGTAACTACATTATGGATGACCCTTTTAGTTAGAAGATTGGGATTAAACTGTACGCTATCATGAACCTTTAACACTGCGAGTAGGATGTAAAGCTGTCTAACTGTAAGTATATCAAATAGCTGATACAGTTCATTAGTTGGGAATCTGTATGGCTTAAAAAACATGACCTTTAAAACTGATCGTTGAGCTCTCTCTAGTTCCATAAACTTAACTTTAGTCGCTCCCCCCCACACTGGCATACAATAAGTGAGTATCGATTGGAGCAACGAAATGTAAATTCTGACTAGAATTTCGGACGAAGCTACGTGACGCAAAGCTTTGAAAACCCACTTAAATTTCCGTACCCGCTTCGTCAATAAGTCTAGGTGAGCATGCCATGACAAGGTTTGGTCTATTATTATACCTAGGTATTTAATATTTTGCACTTTCTCTAGCAGAGTACAATTGCAGTTATTATTAGGAGAATTATGGCAGTTATGTATCCGAACTTCAAAATCAGGTGGTGGTTGATAGGAGTCGTAAATAGAGAAACACATGTAGTTAGTCTTAGAAGCGTTTAGGGTTAGAAGATTACTATTAAGCCAGTTGGCCACCCTTGACAAACCCATCTCAGTATTTGATTGAGCTTCACCCCAAGTCTTTCCAGTAAACACAATGGCAGTGTCATCTGCATAGGAGAAGATACGCCCACAGTTAACAACAAGGTTACATAAGTCATTTATATAGATGAGAAAGAGAGTCGGTCCGATGACGCTACCTTGAGGGACACCGTAAGTAATCTTTTGACATTCACTTGTGTGACTATCAATTCTTACCTTCTGCTCGCGCTCGGTGAGATAACTTTCAAAAAGAAAGAGTGAGTTACCACGTATTCCAATACAGTCAAGCTTTTTAATAAGAGTGGGAACAGAGACGGTGTCGAATGCTTTTTTTAGGTCAAGGAATATAGCCAGGCATTTGTTGCCCATATCCAGATTTGTAACAATATGGGAACTGATCGAAGATACAGCGTCTTCAGTCGACATACCTTTCCTAAATCCGAATTGCGAGGACGAGAGGATATTATAGTTGTTTAAATAGCTAACTAATCTTTTATTAATTAGTCTTTCTATAATTTTAGATATTGCTGGTAACACGGAAATAGGACGATAATTACTGACATCGCCCCTGCTGCCACTCTTATGTACTGGTGTTACTAGTGACCTTTTTAGAGCTTTAGGGAAGATACCCGTTTTGGAACACATATTGGCCAAATATGTAATGAAAGGAATAATAGTGGCCCTAGACTCTTTAAGAAATTTTGTTGGAATGTTGTCCCATCCGGGGGCACTATTTGAATCAAGGCTCATAAGTACACTATCAACCTCAGCAGGATCAGTGTCAAGCAAAACAAAAGATGAGAGATTTGTCCTATTAAATATGGTCCGGCTGTCGTAGTGATGAGTCGAATTATTTATTATACTTTCCGCCAAGTTATGACCGATATTTGAAAAGTATTTGTTCACAGAGTTGACGCATACAGTAGGGTTCTGAGTATCACTTATTAAAGCAGTGTTAGATATTTTTTCCGGTTTATATTGCGTAATGTCATTAATTGCCTTCCACAGAGATTTATTATTATTTGTACATCGTATGAGTTTGTCTTTATCATATTGACGTTTTAGGTTTTTTATTAGATTGTTGCAAAAGTTTCTGTAGCGTCGATAAGTGATCCTAAGTAGGTCATTTGCTGTGTTAGTTTTCAATTTTCTCTGCATGCGGTTACTGTTTCTTATACACCTCAAGACACCTTCAGTTATCCATGGTTTCATTATACGCTTAGTGTTCGGGATAGGAATAGTCCTTGTATTAGTGGTGAGGGATTTCATGATTCTAGTAATTAATTCATCAGTAATGTAATTAGGATCTTCACTAAAATATAAATCATCCAATGTATCATGTAAACTGTTGCGTGCTCTTTCAAAATCTATAACAGTTCTATATTTAGGAGGTGATTTAGTTTTTTTTATGTTCGAAAGACTTAGAAATATTGTCAAATGATCAGTAATGGATGTATCAAGAACAGCAACAAACGCAGAGGTATTACATTTATTTATTTTTAATAAGAAGTGATCGAGGCAATTCGGACCTCTCGTGGGAAAGTGGTGAGCAGGAAGTAAACAGTGATGGGTCACCATGTTTAGGTAATGTTCTCTATTATTTTTTTCATATGAGTTCTCCTTAGGGTGAACTATCAAATTAATGTTAATGTCTCCGGTGATTATAACACGTTTATGAGTTTTTATTGTCTCTAAATAGGAATCCAGCGAATTAATAAAACAATCAGCATTAAGATTTGAGGGTGAACGATAGATACCCAGAACAATAGTGTTAGATGTTGTAATCTGGAGACATGATGCATGTTGTAGTTTTATCTCTTTAACATTCTTACATGCAGACTATTCTTAAAATAGGCTACGACGCCGTCGTTTTGATTTAGTTGATTAGTTGTATGAAACGAATGGTAATTACTCATGTTTGGAATTTGTTTATCGGCATCCAAACGACACTCCGTGAGCAATATTATATCTAGGTCAATCCACAGCTGCGAGATCGAAATTTGGAAATCATCCACATTACTGTACACACTCCTTATATTTTGACATATTATGTTTAAGTCAGACTTTTGGCACTTGGGGGAGCGAATTTTAGTTAAGTCCTCCATTGAACATTGTACAGATTTGGCAATTTGCATATTATCTAATTCCTGTACACTATGATGGGATTTAGCCATAAAAACGGTAAGAATTGTCCACAGTGGTCATTAGTAGGCGGTAATTGATCTTATTGCAGAAAAACGTTAGCAAAATACCATACAGTAAGGTTATTACTATTAGGTATACAACACAATGTGTGGAGGAGCTATAGAAGCATATATTATTTAGTGTTTGAGTGTACAGTAGTAAGTATGGATAGTCTGTTACGTATTCTAGACCCAAAACAATAGAAAAAAGGGTTTATTTGAAAATAAGTTAGGTAATAGGTACACTTTAGTTTTATCAATTTTACAAAGCATTTAGTCAAATAAATCTTCCAGAAATTGATATCCGTTGTAGTATTATTAGTATGTGGGTGTATGACGTATGATTGCAGCGAATTATGATTATTATTGCTTATTAGTATTTGTGGTGATATAACAATATTATGATTAAACTTTATAAGTAAAGTCAAGCAGCAGCAGATATTATGTAGAACATAATGTATATTGTGTCGAGTGTATATTGTAAATAGTATATAGGTATGTAGGTTATAGTGTATGTTGTGTTGGGGGTGAATCGTACAGTGTATATAAGTATGTAGAATATCGTGTTTGTTATGATGGGTGTACATAGTATTGAATATAATCGTACAGTGTATATAAGTATGTAGAATATCGTGTTTGTTATGATGGGTGTACATAGTATTGAATATATAAGTATATATTTTAGGACGTTGGTTGTGCATGTGGTACGAATGAAATTCTGTAAGTATTATGTAGTTTAGATTAAAATATCGTTTATATAACATTATGGACAAATAGTATGAAAATAAAGTATAGCTCCGAGATTACATATATTATTCAAAATAAGCATGTGCTATGGGATCTAGACGACTGATAAACATACTTATATATTTCTTAATACATAAATATTATACATAGGAAACACCCAAACTCCGAAACAAACGTTTCTGGATCAGACAAATATTTGATTCGATTCCCGGATCGAATCAAACATTTGTCCCCGAGACTCCTGAGTCACAAGGCCAATGCACTACCGACCACGCGACTCGTTTTATACTAGGTTATGATTATGATGATTCTCACTCACTACTTTTTTAATTTCTTCTGGAATAAAAAGTAGCCTGATAACTCCTTACATCAGATATTAACCGGCAAGTTCATAGCAGTTGGTTTACAGGCAACGCCGACGGATTACATAAAGTTATTTGGTCATTTGTGAATCACAAGTGAAATGGGAACTCACTTTCTATTGGAATGACATCAGAGTGCTTTTTGTTGTACATTTGTTTGTCACGGATACGCTGTAACTGGCTTTACTCTGCTGTAATTTCAAAATAAATACCTATTTACAATACATGTAAATAATTTGTGTTTAAAATTTTCTGCGTCATGACTCGGATTTCAGAGATTCTATTTTAGTGGTACTTCTGTGTGTAACATACTCGTATTTCCTGGCTGTTGAAATTTTGGTTTGAATTACTGAGTGGTTATGGATTCTCTATAGGGCCGGTATGCGGATATAGGGTTGCCCCCTAAAACGTGGGGATCACTATATTGAAAGTGTAATGCGTTGTGTAAATGTACGGAGACTCGATCCCCAGTCAAACCATTGACTAGGTTTTAGGGGACAATGAAATTGGCTTATTTGTGTATTACTGTAATTAACTAGGCGGTTCGCCGGAACGTCGAAATAAATAAGACGGAGTGAAACACAGGTTAATTGCATTACGGCATAAATAAATCACACCAATCTGATGAATAGTTGCATAGTTAAATAATTTGAAGATTTGAATTATTAAATTTGGCGCGCGAAATCTAACAATCGATTTTTTTAGTACTGTGAAAGGTACGTTACTTTAATGGTTGATAACTCATAAACTATATACGCTACATATACCATATACTATACAGCAAAGCACGTTAATGTGTTCTATCTGCATGCCAAATTTCAAGTCGATAGGTTTATAATTGCGACCGGTATCGTGGCACAAAGTTTTTCGATTGAGACCAAGTATGAGGAAGAATCCGCTGCGCTCCGTCTTAATAAATAAATAATAAATATCACTGACAAAGTGTGGGTATATAATGCACCTTTAATATTAATTTAACCTGGACATAAGATTTTACGAAAATATTTGAGACAGTTTGAACATTGAATTGGTATTTAATCCACAAATGTTTGTTTTGGAGTTTGGTTGTTTTCTATGTATAATATGTATGTATTTATAAACACATTAAGTACCTATGTTTATCAGTTGTAAGTCCCCAAGTACAAACTTATATTAGCTTAATTTGGGCTTGATGACGTTGTGAGAAAATGCCCAAAAATTGTAACGCCATCTAGTTATATCTTCGGTACTAACGCAGTTATACAAAATATAAAAATAAAAAAAGTATAGCGAGTGACGGTTTCTTCCAGTATTCCCGCTGCAGTATTTATTTTATTTAGTGTCGCTTTTTAAATTACTAATTTAATTAATTAATTCATTCAAGAATACTTAGGTACTTAATATGAGAGTAGATGCGTTCGTCTGTAGGTAACATAAATACACAAGCGGAAGCATCACTTGACAACCAGAGCGAGAAAGAAACGCATACCAGATTTAAACTCCCACGTTATCAATACATAGAAACGCCCAGGACTTTAATTGGCTGTACCATAGCGGCTGCCACGTAAGATTTTGTTGCCTTTAATCAACATTTCATCGCAAGGCAACGGGTTTAAATTTTTTTCTAAATTATAATACAGCTGCTACTTTTTAATAAATTAATTCGGCCATTTTGGACATAACCCATTATAAAAGTGCCCGGTGACAGCAATAGGCTTGCCCCCTTTTACGTGGGACTAAAATATTATCCCTTCGGGATATAGGCGTGATATGTGTCTGGATGTCTGTTATCAATACTTGGTAATATCTTAGACATAACAAACATCCTATTTGGTCCAGCCGTTAGTGACCTCTTAGTGACACCATAGGGGTATTATAGTGGAAATATCCTTCCGTGTGCCTTAAAGAAACATATTATGAAAAACCGAATTGGGCGAGGCGTTTCGACTTTTGCTTGTAGACAAAATTCTTTTTATAAATTTTTTATTTTATTAATTCTGTCACGCCTAGTTGACCAAAGAACGTGTTGATAAATTAAAAGAAATTATTAACCTACTTGCCTGAGGAGGTAGGTTACCTATAATAAAGAATAACATTAATATTAAGTATGTAACAATAAAAATATTAAATGATTGGTCACACAAATCACTTTCTTTTTTTATTGTACCACCGTGACAGGTGTAACTTTGAGAGATCGAAAGTGATGGCGTCATCACCTTGACATTGAAAGCCATTGTCTGAACTGATAGACGCGATTACTATCTATAAAAATAAATATTATCTTAGATGAATGGTACCGGGCATTTGATTTAGAAGTGAAATGTCCTAGTTAGGTAATGGAAGCTTGGATTGCAGAGATTCTATTTAGTTTAAAGTAATAATAATTATCCTGACTGTTGGAATATTGGTTTAAATTTCAGTTTGGTTAAGAATTTCCCTATAGTGCCAATAAAATGACAATAGGCTTACTCCTTATTACGTGGGACCTGTGGGACCAACAAAATTACTGGCAAAGTATGGGTTTGTAATATACCTCTTATACGTACGCTTTCGGTGAAATAGATGTGACATTATATATATATATATTCATAATAATATGACCAGAAGGCTGGCTATTTTCTGGCCCAAAGAATAAGTATCGCCATCCAACGTGGTAACACAGCTAGCATTCTGGGAACCTTCCCAGTCGGCAATGACGCGGAGGATTCTTTAAACGATATTTTGTAATGTAAATATGTAGATACTGTGATCTTTTATTTACAATATACATAATTATATAATTACTAAAAATATTTAGATTACAAAATATCGTTTAAAAATCCTCCGCGTCATTGCCGACTAAGTAGCAGACGACCGCGTCGACGTAATTTAGTTTTCTCCTCCATTCCCACGGGACAACATCCAAAAGTTGCCTGGAAAAGATCGCTTTAAACTATAAGGGCGCCCATTTTACATGTAATTGCCATAATCAATTATTAGCTTTGTTTGTTTACTATAATGTTGGTGTACTCGTACAATATATGTTTTCTATCTATTTATCTATCTGACAACATTAATGGGATGAAAAGAAGCCTTATGTAACTTCTGAGTTATATAGATGTCTTAATTGTGAAAGAATGATTAAAATCGTTTCAATACTATCAGGAGTATCAGGTTTATAGATTACTAGGTACCTGATCACCGCGACTCCTAGTCTTCGACGTAATGTTCGTGTCTTTTCTCGTTCCCGTGGGAACACATTACCGGGATGAAAAGTATCCTCAACTCCTAAGGGATAATGTAGCTACATACCAGTGAAAGAATTAGAGAGACTCGTGGTCCCGTGGTAACCGACAATATTAACACATTTCAAAGGTCGATATTTTCCGAGAAGCGACTGCCATCTGACCTTCAAGTTCAGCCGAATCGCAGTTAGACTGGAAAGCCGACCCCAACTAAGTTGGGAAAAGGCTCGGTGAACGATGATACCAGTGAAAGAATTTTCAAAATCAGTTCAGTAGGTAGTTAAAGAGTATAATATTATATTCAAACAAACAATAAAAAGTATCCTATTTACGTACATAATTGAATTTACTTTTTTTATGACTTTTATTGCGGTTTACCATGACTTCACTTCCGAGGTATATCTCTAATCCCAAGTTCCTACAGTTAGACATTCCCGGGTTAAAAATTAGCCTAAGCCTATAACATCAGCTATCTACCAGTAAAAGCCCCACTAAAATAGATACAGCCGTTTCAGAGATTAGCCGGAAAATATAAGTTTTATGTCCACGGCGATGACCACGAGAAAGCGTAATACTAAAAGTAAATACTCACAGAATAATAATTCGTGAGCGCATCTCATAAATACACATGACATGTTTAACAAGCGATGCGCGAGCGCATAGTACGCGTATAACAGCGAAAGTTCAGAGTGAATTCAATTAAGCTATTTCTGAAATCAAAAAGCATTACTAAATCGAGCTCTTTCGAGCCTGAAAGGTGACGACAGAGAAACTTATTTATTTATTTATATTTTTGAAAATTCTCACACAACGTCATCTAACCCAAATTAAGCTAATATACGATTGTGTTATGGGATCTATACAACTGATAAACGGAACCTGACGTTTCGACCCTGTGGACTCGGATGGACTGGCTTCAGCTCATCGTCGTCTTCGTGAAGTGCGTGTTTGGCAGTCCACCAGTCGCCATGGCACTTATAACAGGGTCGAAACGTCGGGTAATAAAGAGGTATGTATATATCTCAATAATCGCGTAAAAGACCCGTTCGTCTAAGTTTAAAAAAGTTCAAAAAAGTATTCTGATAAACATACTTTAAATATACTTTTAATTACTTATCTACATAATACATTATAGAAAATATCAAAACTCCGAACCAATCATTTGTGGATTACACAAATATTTGATTCAACCCGGAAATCAAACCAAACAGACTCCAGCGTCAAAAGCAGATACACTACCGACCACGCTACCGAAGCAGTCAAACATACCACAGAATAGGGAATAGTACTTACATACAGAACTTGCACTCCCGACGTTAATTAAAGCACATTCTTTTGTTTACAGAGAACATCATTCGAACGTTAGAGTTGTCAGTAACGTACCAGCATAATTTGACCAATAATTATGACGTTAATGCCTCAATATCAACTCTATGGTCAATGCGGTATCACAAACAAGAGACAACCCTTACTGACTTACAACTTCAAGTTGTCGAACTGGGTTTCCATTGGCAGAAAGCTGATGTTATAAGAATTGGGAACTTTAAACACAGGTGAAGCCTCGGCCGTCCACTTATGCCTGTCTGTGTGTGTCTTACTATTTCGGGGCAAATATTTTTTTTCACGCAGACAGACGAGATTCTGGGAAAAGAAGGAACCCGCAATCTATTTGTTGTTGGTATGTAGTAGTTAATTATACAAAGTATAAATATTAGTGATAACAAAAAAGGTGATAACAGAGTACCTACATTGTTATCACTTTTTTTTATTATCACCTGCTAAAAAACGGTCGGTGTAGCTGCAAATAAACAAAAACCGGGCCATTTTGTTTTTGTTTGTGTATAAAATAGGGTCCCGCAGTCAGTGGCCAGGGCGCCGCAGACTCATCTACGCCCAGGACCATCGACCTCCATGATCGGGGCCTGAGGACGGCGGGATAGCCACCCACCGTCCTTATAGAAGCAGGCAGACGCGGGATAAAACCCAACCCGAACGACGCGGGATTTTCATTCCGACCAAACCCCCGAAGAGGCCACAAGGGTGGCCAAAGTCCGCCGGGCGCCACTAGAAATACCTTCTGGGGTCACCAGAGACGGAATTAAAAAGGGTCCTGTAGTTACCTTGTAGTTCCTGTAGTTCCTGTAGTTCAAAGTTTATTAGATGGACTACCATTATTATATTTGGGGATATTAGGTTTTAGAGGGAGGACGCCCTGTTTTTGCAAAAACATGGTTTTTAAAGCTAAATATCTCGAAAACGAATACTTAAATAAAAAAATCACTCTAGCAACCTGTCAATAAATTTAAAATACTTATCTAATGATACCTCAGGTAGACGCGAGAAAACTATATCATCCCCACTTTACGTGTAGGGGAAGTACCCCAAAAAAAATTTTACCCCAAATTAATATTTTTCATAATTTTTTTGTAGCACTTTGTCGGCGTAGTAAATATACATATATGTGCCAAGTTTCATGTTTTTAGCACTAACCGTTTGGACGAAACCCGAGGAAGGACGGACGGACAGATGGACAGACATGACAAAACTATAAAGTTTCGAGACTTTAACTACCGAACTCTAAAAAGGTTGATAAAATGGATGTACAACACATCTCTACCTACCCCATCGAAACCAACGTGAATCATCGTTGTTGAAAACCAAATATTTAAAAACTATGAACGTTAAAAATCAAAAGCGTTCTTAATTGAAATGAATGAATGACCATTCATTTTCATTCATTTGTCGTACTTGTTCGAAATTTCAATTATTTTAGCTCTTACTTTTAACTGTTTACAATGAGACATTGTTACAAATGACTTAAGAATTCGTTTAATCTCATACTAGTAGGTATGTCGTCATAGATAAGTCGATATACTTCAACCTAAAAAGTAAAAAGTAATAGGGTATAGATAAAAAGGCGTAAACTGAGCCTTGCATTTGTGTTAATGCACGTATAATGTGACCTGTTTTACATCCACAGGTATATACAACCTTTTTACACTATACTTCTTTAAACTTTCGCGTTTTGTACACATTATAAACTTAAGACTAACGGGTCTTTTACGCGATTATTGAGATATATACATACCTCTTTATTACCCGACGTTTCGGCCCTGTTACAAGAGCCGTGGTCACGGGTGGACTGGCTTCAGCTCATCGTCGTCTTCGTGAAGTGCGGGTTTGTTCAACTACCCTCACTTCGTCGTCACTAACTATTGTGTTCGGAGAGCCACTACGGCATACCACACTGATAGTATCAGCACGCGGGCGTTCGGTGAGGTGGCGAGTACATTTGCTGATCACCGGATTCCACGACGTAGATAGTCGATATCCATCTTCCCGGTTAAAGTTGGGATACTTTTTTATTTCGACGGCTTCCCGCACTCATCTTGGTGTAATAGTGTCCGTCAGTGGATAGGACTTGTGGCTTGTAGAGTTCAATCCAGTGGTTGGGACCCGATTCCAATAAATGCTCGGCAATCGCAGACTTGTTTATTTGGCGGTTTTTTACAGCTGTGATGTGTTCTTTGACCCTCTCAGCGATAGTACGTTTGGTCTGTCCGATGTATGAACTATCACAGCTGCAGTCTACCTTATAATACCTTTTTACTCTACTTTTCGTGATCACACACACAAATGCAAAACTGAGCTTAGGCCGTTTTACCTATCTACTTCTAACGAAAACTCATACGGCTATTTCCCGTATTAAAGGGAATGTTTTTGTTAAAGTCCGAGAGCTGCTGTCACGTAGCGTCACGTAAAGTCCATAGCGACTGGCACGTAAGATTTTGCTGCCTTCCATCAACATTTCATCGCAAGGCAACGGGTTACAAATTAAGTTTTCAAAATTATAATATAGCTGCTTATTTTATTAAATTAATTCGGCCATTTTCGACATAACCCACTTTCTAGAGTGCCCGGTGACGTAAATAGGCTTGCCCCCTATTACGTGGGACTAAAAATACTCACTAATATATGTGTGTGTGCATTATTGTTAAATCATAGCTTAGGTATAGCATAACATAGCTTATAGCATAACATAGCAGGTGTACCATGTTCAGACGAGGATGACTTGGGTTCAGAGGTGATGACAGTCCTATTAGCATACACCTATTATTAGATATGCCTACTTTCACGTCTTGACTTTTGAATATAAAGTTGATTACACATTGTTCTCAATGATAGATTAATGTTTCATTTAACTCATTAATCAATATATTCATTTGTTTACTCATTAATGTTCTTGAAGACAATCATCATTGTGTACGTTTCTTTTACTAATATACATCACACACATACTTCACCACGTTTTTAAATCCCTGAAAGGAGACATAGAGGTATATATAGGTATAGACTACTTCGGTGGCGTGGTCGGTAGTGCATCGACTTTCGACTCCGGAGTCTCGGGTTCGATTCCCGGGTCGAATCCAATATTTGTGTTATCCACAACTATTTGTTTCGGAGTTTGCGTGTTTTCTATGTATGTTATGTATGTATTTAGATATATTTAAGTATGTTTATCAGTTGTCTGGATCCCATAGCACTAGCTTATAGCTTAGTTTGGGCTAGATGACGTTGAATGTGTGAGAATGTCCAATAATATTTATTTATTATTTATATTGCGGTGCTGTTTCATCGGCTGAAGGCCTCAAACATCGTAAATACGCTAGCCTAGCAGGTGACTACATAAAATTTGAGTCTTTTGGGATTGAGACACTATAGTTATGGAGTACGAGCGCTCGCCACATTTATAGAGACATTGCTAAACGCATAATCGATGCTTCTCAGGAAAAGTGAGCTAACCATTTTCTAACCCAAAAAATAAGTCACGCCATCCAACGTGGCAACGCAGCCAGCATTCTGGGAACCTTCCTGTGTCGACAATGACGCGGAAGGTTTTTTTATTGTAAATATTTTAGTGCATACCTAATTATGCAGGTATACCTACACTTTGTTCATTTCATCATTTCACTTAGTGTACGCCAGCAACTTAGTTCGCGTCCCAGTTTACGCAATAATACTTGGCTCCTATTCCAGATAGAGGGCGGAGAGAGCGCCGACACCCTACCTACCCTGACTAAATATAAGTTTATACAAGTTTCTAGCCAGGTTGGAAGAATTCCGAGATTTTCCTTACGCCTGCACATGGGCGGGGTGGACATTGGTCTCTCCGAGGAGATTAAGATCTTAGGGTTAACTATCGACCACAAACTCACCTTCAACACACACATTAAGAACATTTGCAGAAAAGCGATCGACATCTACCACAAGCTTGCGCGGATGGCCCGGATCAGTTGGAGGTTGCACCCTGAGGTGATCCGGACGATCTACGTAGCTGCCGTGGGGCCGACGATATTGTACGTAGCCAGTGCTTGGCACACAACGGCGAACAAGCTTGGCGTCCAAAAGCAGCTGAACGCGGTACAGCGCGGTTTCGCCCACAAAGGCGTGGCGCTACCACGTTCGGCATCTTCTCCGATAGCAGAGCCGCACTCCTGACGGTAATTAACCGTCATACCCTCCATCCCCTGGCGGTGGAAGCCAGAACCGCCTAGGATGGCCAAGGAATGGCCCAGGGTAAGGAAATCTCCTTATTCTGGGTCAAGGCCCACGCAGGGCTGGAGGGCAATAGCGAGCCGACGAACTCGCCAAGGAGGCGACTCTGAAATTGAAGAAGGTACGAGACTACGGTTTGTACCCGGTTTCATTCGTGAAGCGTATTCTGCGTCAGCGGACGCTACACGAATGGAATGAGAGGTACAAAGAAGGTACAACCGCCTCCGTCACCAAGCTTTTCCTCCCTTGTGCAGTGGAGGCGTACAGTATCGTCCGCAAGATGCCGGTCGCTGGCACAACGACACAACTGCTTACGGGCCACGGTGGGTTCGCAGAATACCTGCACCGTTTCAGGTGTAAGGCGAGCCCATCGTGTGCCTGCGATCCGGACGTACACGAAACTATCATGCATCTACTGCTCGAATGCCCGGTCCATTTGACAGATCGATTTAACTTCGAACAGGAAAATAATACAATTCTCAGTCAGGATAACGCTGTGCGCTGGTTAAACACTGTTTTCCAGCGCGCGGCGTCCATGCGCCCCGTGGCGTGGCCGGCGAATGCGGGTGTAAGTGTAGGTAATGGAGAATGAGCCCTGAGAGGACTATCGAATTAGTAGGTAGACTAGATACACATAATGAAGTAGAATAGGCTCTGCCATTGGTAGAGGTGAGCTCACAAAAAAAAAAAAGACCTCCACTACCCATGGGCGATATCGAAGTTCTGTAGTTAGACCGGTCGGATTTTTGATTCAGGGCTCCAACTACCCCTAACGACTGCCATGGATGTTGGTAAGTATGACGACTCCGAGGCACAGAGGGGTCTCAATGTCTTAAGAAATGGTCACCCATCCTTAGACCAGCCTGACTAGATGTCTCTTAACCTTTGCAATGTGTCAACATTGTCGGTTACCACTAGACCACGAGCCCCTAGTAATATAATAATAATAATTTATTAAAAAATCTCACCCAGAACATTTCATTTGAAACTTATACTAAATATTGGATAGAAACAGGCGTTTTGGCGAAAATCCATGACAAAGCAATGGTAAGTAAAATGTTTTAAACTTTTTTAATTTGTAATAGCATTGTTTTCCGCAGAATTAAAAAGTTTAAAACATTTTTTAAAACATTTTACTTACCATTACTTATACTAACTTACTTTAGACTAAATGACACTATACCAAAAAAAAAACCTAAAATATTGAAATGTATTCTTGAATAAATCTTAAACTACAGCATATAACTCGCAGCTCATAACTCACAGACACGCTAGTATGACCTCAGCTTATTCTCAATAGAAAGTAAAAAGTTCTCGCTTAGAACGAAAACGAAATTGTCCTACAATATAATATGAACGGCACCAGTGTCTGCGCACACAGGTGTATTAATAAGGCTGTTTATATTAAACCAGTCTCTTATTGTGTTTCGTAACGATAGTTAACAAAGACAAAATAGTAATCTAATTTTGATAACTGCAGAATTATTTGTTTTTAACTTAACATGGTAATTTAGGCTTTAATTTTTATAACGATAAGGTGTAGTTTCTACTAGCTGAACACCGCGGCTCCTCCCGCGTGATATAGTCGACTGCCTCGGTGGTGCAGTGGTATGAGTATGCCACTGCCGTACCTGAGGTCCGAGGTTCCATTCCGAGTCGAATCAAATATTCCTGTGATCCACGAATGTTTCGGAGTACAGGTATTTTTATGTATAACTAGTGGTCGCCCGCGACTTCGTCCGCGTGGTAATTTGGATTTTTTCCCGTTCCCGTCGCGCCGCGTCATATTTTGAACCATTCACACAATATCTTTATAAATTGTAGCCTATGTGTTATTCTGATGTATAAGCTATATTATTGTAAAGTTTCATTAAAATCTATTCAGTAGTTTTTACGTGAAAGAGTAACAAACATCCATCCATCCATACATACATACATACTTACATACTTACATACCCACAAAATTTCGCGTATTATATATATTATTATATATTAGTAGGATTTGTATGTATTTAGAAATATATAAGTATGTTTATCAGTTGTCTAGATCCCATAGCACCAACTTATATTAGCTTAATTTAGAATAACGTCATCTAGCACAAACTAAGCTACGAGTATAGGCTTGTGCTATGGGATCTAGACAACTGATAAACATACCTTATGTATATTTCTAAATACATACTCGTACATACCTACATAATATACATAGAAAACACCCAAACTCCGAACCAAACATTTGTGGATCACACAATATCTGTTTCGGCCCTGGAATCGAACCCGAAAGTAGTCCGTAGTCGAAAGCCGATGCACTACCGATCACGCCACCGAAGCAGTTTTGTGTAGGTAATGTCGAATAGTAACTATGCATAGATATATACTACTCCTATGGGCTCATTTTCATTGCGCTGATGTTAAATAGATTTTAGCCTTCCTCCATATCATAGCATAGTATAAGGCAAATTAGCTACATCTGTATGTATGATTAGATCTTCAAACCTTCAAAATAGTGATAATCATAATCTAAACTTAAGAAATAAGGATAAACTGGCTGTTCATAAGTTTAGGATTCATAAAGTGAGTAATTCTTTTGCGGGGAACTTTATTCGAATGTACAATACATTGCCAACCGAAATAGCAAATTTATCTGTCAATAAATTTAAAAAACTAATAAAAAGTAAATTGTGCCAGAAAGCTTATTATAGTATTAATTATTTCTTAGATGACAAGGCTGCCTGGTTGTAACACGAATTGCTCCTTTCTAAATAACTCTGTATTAGATTTAAGATGAAATATTTTGAAAAAAGCCGAACTGTGTTTCTTGAGGGCTCTTCTCAGTCTCGTTGCATTTTGGAACCCTCGGTAGAGTCACACCAACTTTTGACGAATCTAAATAATTTTATAAAAATTTCAAAGATAATAAACGTTATTTTATTTTATTTTATTTTAAACTACGCTTCGGATCTTGATGCGGTTTTTACCAATGGATAGTGTGGATCTCGAGGAAGATTTTCGTGTATATAATTTGTCAAGCGGGCGAAGCCTTTCGAAGTATTTCGATATAATTTAAACCTAAAACAGTCTTTGAGTACGTACCTATTTCTTACTCTACGAAGTTTAAAAGTCATTCATAAAATGCGTTTAACATTTTTTTCTTATCAGTTCGTCTGTCCGCCTTATCTAATAAACGACTACTCCAATTTTAATGAGACTTTCACTGCTTTGTCTTTGTCTTATTACGAGTATTACAGATAGAATCATATCAGAACTTTTTTTATGTAACTAACTAGCAGACGCCTGCTGCTTCGCTCGCTTGGCACATTATAAACAAAACCGTCCTCGAGAACCACTCTATCCATTGGTGCAAACCGCATCAAAATCCGAGGCGTAGTTTTAAAAATCTAAGCATACGGACAGACAGTTGTTTTATAATTTGTAGTTAGATTGATTATGATGATTATTTAAATGTGAAAGTTCGACTGTTTGTTTGGCGCTCTGCCACTGCATAACGACTGAACTGTGGCTGTCAGATTTATAGCTGATAGAAACGCTGATAGAAAGGTTTATCTTCGGAAATTTTATTTGTTTGTAACAAATAAAATTTCCAAAGATAAACCTTAACCCCTACATGAATTTAAAAATGCTCTTAAGTTTATGGAATCGGGGCTATTACACTATTAGTAATTATTTAGATGACCCAGAAAAATTAAATGGTCAAGTGCGTGTTGGGCCACGCATAATATAGGATTCCGGAGTTAAAGGAATGGTAAGTATGATGTTCTAACTTTTTTCAATTAATAGCATTATTTTCGCTTAAATAGAAGACATTAAAACAGTCAAATGTTCTCTCTGAGACAGTCTTGAGAATGCGTCGTTTAGAGGTGAAACATAATGTCGACGTTTTAATGTCTTCTATTTTAGCGAAAATAATGCTATTAATTGAAAAAAGTTAGAACTTCATACTTACCATTGCTTTGTCAGGGACTTTCGCCAGGTAACGCCTGATTCTATCCAATATTTGATTCCGGAGTTACCCATTATAGGCTCTATAACTGATAACTAACAAATTCATCTGGTCCGTTATTGTTTTCCTTCAAAGTTTATTATATGGACTAACATCATGAATTTTTCAGATTCTTCAAGCTAGCCGTTTAGATTTTATTGTAACACTTTGTCGGAATTTTAAATACACATATCCGTGCAAAATTTCATCTTTCTAGCACTGACCGTTTGCGAGGAAAGCCGAGATAGGACGGACGAACATGATGAAACTATAATTAAAGCCCCCCATATACGTGACGATTCATCGTTACGATCCATCGCTTTAGACCGATCGAAACGACGGATCTGTAATGTATGTCACGATCGTTAACGATTTACTTGATCGCAGACGACATCGGAGATCGCAACAAAAACCCATGCAATCATGAATATCGTAACGATGAATCGATAGTGTATTGGCTCTTGCGATCAACGATTCGATTTTTGTTCCTTAATTCATTTAAAATATTTACATGCGAATACTGATATCGCTTTAATAGCCATATCTTAACCCACACTTTTCTAGGTTTTCTTATTTTCTTCTGTAATATGTTACAGAAGAAAATTTTATTATGATCAAAGTTACCGCCACAGACGAGAAAAGAAGTTCGTTTTCCATTTTACAGGACACGTATTGAATTTTTGAGCACGTTTTTATCGTTCCATTTCAAATGTATAAATGATCGATCGTAACGACCAATCGCTTCGTGTATGAGCGGCAACACTACAGATCAATCGTTTCGATCGGTCGGTTGCGATGGATCGCAACGATGAATTGTACCGTACCGTATATGGGGGGCACAGACGAGGCAAGCATAAAATTATATATTTGGACAGCAGCAATCGGTTCACTTCCTACATGGGACGAACAAAATTACTGGCGAAGAATGGGCATATAATATGCTTCTATCTGCTCTTTTTGGGAAAAATGCGTGATAATGATTGATCGAGCGAGCGAAGCGTCTACATTTTGAGATTGGACAAATTTGCTTTTGTCTGTCTGTATGGTGTGTATCTCCACAAAACTTGGCACAAAATGTTCCTTGATCAAAAAAATTTTTTTGAAACCGAAAAATTTACTACGGATCCCTAAAAAAGACAAACACTGACACAAAAACTAAGAATTACTGGAATGGGACCAACTTATTGTCAGAATGGGACCAAATTACAATGGGACCACTCAGAAAGCAGTAGTTTTCAATTTAAAAAAAACCACCCTTCACCCTATTCAAAAGATAATATTAAAAGTCGTTTAAAAATAAAATAATAGAGAGTGTTCCTTATATTCTTTCAAACAAAACGAAAAAAAAACATCTTTTTTTAAACGTTGCTACATAAGCGAGATGGTCTCGTTCACATTCACTGATAACTAAACCACTTTCTAATGCGGTCAATGAAACTAAAAATTAAAAAGTTAAATTAAAAAAAAAGTGCTAACCAAACGTTTTTAGGGCATAACAGTACATACTCGAAATACCATCTTTATCTAATGCCCGTATACAATGACTTACAGATGTAAGTATTTTTCTATAGGCACAGATGACAAATAATGAATTTTACCTACCCATTTGTAACTTGTATAAATAATAGGTAAGCAGAACTTAGCTCACGACATTGTCGACATGTGGGATGTGGATTCGGCGATTATTGTTCCGATAGTAGTATCTGCTCATGGTTTAATAGCCAAGTGCCTCCACCACCACCTATAGAGGCTCGTGTTAGGCGGTTGGGCAGCTAGGCGGTTCTGTTGGATACGGCCCGTATTGTGTGGAAGTTCCTAGCTCTGGAGCCTTAACCAGGCAGCTGGGTCAAGGGCTTGATGCAGAAGGTGGTTCTGTTGGATACGGCCCGTATTGTGCGGAAGTTCCTAGCTCTATAGCCCTAACCAGGCAGCTGGGTCAAGGGCTTGATGCAGAAGGCGGTTCTGTTGGATACGGCCCGCATTGTGCGGAAATTCCTATCTCTGGAGCCCTAACCACCGGTAGCTTGGTCTCTGTACTCGATACCGGTGGGTCACTATTTTTTATATTTTTAAATAAATAATTTTTTTTGTAAATTTATTTAAAAATATAGTAAATATGTATAAAGTGTAATAAAGGGAATAATAATAATAAACTTTATTTTCAGATAATAGGTAATAATAAAAATTACAATAAAAAAATACAATTACACAATTAATATCCCTAAAAGAGTCTCATTAAAACTTATATAAATAAACAGTTCACAGTTTTCATGTGGCAACTTTTATCCAGCTGTTATACGTATCTGTAAACATTGACCTTTCAGATAGGCTCCTTACAATAGAATTCTGACACCTGTTAACCCTGGTCATGAATCCAGCAATGCGAGACCTTTGGAGCGCGTGGCTGGTGGCTTTTTAGGTTACCTCTGGCGCTCCGCAAAAATCGGGTTTCCAGAGCGAAATCATCAATGAACATCGATGGAGCCACGTTTTTAAAGAAAGAAGACGGATGTCATTAAAAGTATAAAATAACTATTTAGACTTATCTTTGGCACGGGTATTACCCATTATAAATACCTTTAAATGCAGTGCATCTACTGATAAACAGACTGACAAAATATCTTAATTGTAAATAGCATAAGCTAATTTGGTAAAGTTCCCAGAATAAAGTAAAGTAAAATAAGCATTTATTTCTCTCTTCCACAAACACTCGATATTATATTACTTTAAAGAGTGTTTTTATATCAGAAGTTTATTTATCTAGCTAATTGCAGTCAAATGATTTCGCTGTTTCAATCAACAACCTACACTTTCGCGACTACCATACAAAAAAAACAAAACAGACATAAAAAATAGTAGATAGGTAAGTATCTATACCTTTTTTTACTTTTAAACACACTTTGCGCATTTTTAAATGCTTTAATCATAACATAATTTAAAACAAAGTCTCGTCCGTTTCGTATGTATGCTTAGATCTTTAAAATTACGCAACGGATTTTTATGCGGTTTTCACCAATAGATAGAATGGTTCTTGAGGAAGGGGTTTTTGTATATCTAACTTGTCAAGCAGGCAAAGCCGCGGGTGTCCGATAGTTCTTAATATAACATTGGTCTTGAACAGTCCTGGACTGTAAGAATTTTGCAAGAAAGTTGAGTAGTATAGTCAATATTTATGCGTGATCACGATATGCTCGGAAAATTGCATTCCGTGTGTGCATTCGTTCATGTACGTTTGAATTCTTGTACACCGCTGACAATAATGTCAAAAATATATGTTTTTTAAACATGCATAGGTTACTACTGATACTTTTAATTACATATTATGATTAGATTTAGAGGGGTTAGAGGGGCTCGTGGTCTAGTGGTAACCGACAATGTTAACACATTGCAAAGGTTAAGCAACATCGACTCAGGCCGGTTTTAGGATGGGTGACCATTTCTTAAGACATTGAGACCCCTCCGTGCCTCGGAGAGCACGTTAAGCCGTCGGTCCCGGTTGTCATACTAACATCTATGGCAGTCGTAAGGGGTAGCTGGAGCCCTAAATCAAAAATCCGACCGGTCTAACTACAGAACTTCGATATCGCCCGTGGGTTGTGAAGGTCAGATGGCAGTCGCTTCACGGAAAATGTCGAAGTTCAGCCGAATCGCAGTTAGACTGGAAAGCCGACTGATGATTAGATTTAGAGAACTATCTATTGTTAAATTATTTTAGACTTATTTAATTGTTATCGTTGAGAATTTTATCTTTTACTGTTGTAGATATATGTTGTATGTATAACTACGTTGTATTGTTAAAAGATAATGATTGAAAAAGAGTTGACGTGAGATTACTTGCCAGATTTTTACTCACAAGCTCTTCCTGTTGCTTTGCAAATCTGGCAGTAAATGTACATATTTACTCATGTATTAATTTTGACTTTTATAAGTATTTTATTTATAACCCAAATGAATACCAAAAGCTTTTGAATCTTTGACTAGATTTAAATACATTTTAGAAAAACTGATTCTTGGCGATTTTAAAAGATAAATAGGACATAACATTTTTTTTTCACTCTTGTGTTTCTTATTGAATTACAGGTTGTTATGGATTTTCTATAATGCCCGGTGACGGCAATAGGCTTGCTCCCTATTATGTGGGACCATCGAAATTACTGGCAAAGCGTGAGTTTGTAATACATTTCTGCCAACCCCCGTGATAGGTGTAATTACACAAATATTACTTAATGAAAATTAACAGTCTTTCGGTGAACAGTAAAAAAAACTACAACTCATTAGTACTGCACAAACCGGTCCCAAAATGTTACCAGTTTTGGTTTTACAATGTGACCGCGTTTTCGGTTGTGCGATCCGAATAGTGATGTGACTATTCGGTCCAAGAAATTGGATCAAATATATTACGGTTTTTTTTAAACCAGGACGATTTCGATTGATAGTTTATGTTATGAGATATTTTGAAATAATACAAAATTACAGCTTTATCTCCGAAGGGGTAGACAGAAGTGTACATTTCCACGTACTAAAACTCAAACTCAAAAATATTTATTAATATAGTTTATAAAATAACACTTATTAACGTCAGCACATAAAAATTTACATTTAAAGCCAGATTCGCAAAGCAATGAGTGGAGCCAAAGAGAAAAGAACGTGGCAATAAAAACTCCAGGCCACTATTTTTTAATCATCAGTAACTACATTCATAGTATAATACACACAACGATTTCAGAAAGATGTTGCAACTAATACACCACGTGTTATGCGTTAATTTAGAACATTCGTTTTCAATGATACTTCCCAAACAAGGAATGAACCCTGGTTAACACTATTAGCAGTACTGAATGGAGTCAGGCGTTACCTGGCGAAAGTCCATGATAAAACAATGGAAAATATGATGTTGAATTTTTAAATAATCTATATATTTAATACGACAATTTGTCCGTCCGTCGCGTTTTTCAATTTACATACATTTTTTTTATATATTTTATATTAATTTTTTTTTTATAATTTCGAAAAAAGTTCAAAGTTCGCTGGGATAACTAGTTGCAATAATTTCGCTAAATAGAAGACATTATAAACGTCGACATATATGTTTCACCTACTCACGAGGCATTATCAAGACCGTCTTCTATTTAGCGAAATTATTGCAATTATTTAGAAATTCAACATCATATTATTTTCCATTGTTTTACTATTAGCAGTACTGATGTAGTTAGGAGTATCAACCCAAAAAAAGACAACACGAGAGTCAAGGTACGAGTACTAGCGGGTGAGGTAATTGCAAGTTCTCGTTCCAGAGCCTTGTATGTGGGTCAGCAGGTGCACCACTTCCAGGTGAGGATAACTTTGGTTCTGGACATGTTGATAGAGCCCAATAGCACCCGATGTCTTGTTAGTCCCATTTTTTTAGTTTATCGCCGACAGAATTTGGAAACCAATGTGGCCTCTGTCTGGACTGGAGTCGGGCTTTAACCTACACCATTTGGGTTAGGTTTTATTCTGCGTCGGTGAATCTACCCTACTTCTGTAAGGTGGGTTGCTTACCCGTCGTCTCAAGCCCCGATCATGAATGTCGATGGTCTTAGGCGTAGATGAGTCTATGGTGCCCTGGCCACCGATTTCAGAACTCAGCGAGGAGTGTACGTACGCCTTAGATATGAGATATTTTTTTAACAGAGTTTTAAATTAGGAAATTAGGAGATATATTTTTAATCTCAGTCACTCCTTGTCATTATCCTTTTTCACTCATTACATCCATGTTTTCTTGGGCCTAGCTTTAATTCTAAAGCTCTCTACATTTGAACATAATTGAACGAACGAGCGTCGTGAGCTTTTTTGGATTGGGGTTGGTGTAAGGGGAAAAAGCCCAAATAAAATTTTAATGCTCGCTAATGTTCGACCATAGGGCGATCACTACTTATAATATGATAACCATATAAATGTGGTTGACCGCAAACAAGACCAACCAGTGTTGTATCGCAGTTAAGCTCATTTCATCTGTATCGTGTGGATCACTAGTGATGTCACCACTTGCCAAATTTTCGGACTCCGGAAACTTTTTTTTATTTGACATCTTTCCGATGCCAATTTCTTAGTAGAATAAGTATCGCCATCCAACGTGGCAACACAGCCAGCATTCTGTGAACCTTCCCAGTGATGTGTGTCAATATTTTTAGTATATAATTAGTACTGTACTGTGTTGCGACGTTGGATGGCGATACTTTGGGCCAGAAAATAGCCAGCCTTCTGGTCCTGAGAAGCATTGATTAAGCGTTTAGCAATGTCTCTATAAAGGCGGCGAGCACTCGGACCCCATGACCCCAGTGTCTCAACCCCAAACGGCTCAAATATGTAATCACCTGCTAGGTTAGTATATTTACGCCGTTTGAGGCCTTCAGCCGATGCAGCAGCAGCGCCGGCACATCCAGATGTGCTTGGAAGGTGTGAAGGTGCTAAGGTGTCAACGTATGTAGCGTCCCATACCAAAGGCCTTCCCATCTTCCACGGTAGCAACGACATACCGTCCGGTCTCTTTCCATCTCTTCGTGCTAAACCATGGTTCACGTACGGCCGGAAGACCTGCGGTGGAAAGAGCCCTACGAATTATGTCGTATAGAATAGCGTGCCGAGGTATACGACCTGCGCTTCTGCTACAAGAAAGGCCATGGTGTCCCAGATTATCGACGGCTACTCCACAGGTGCAAGATGCGGATATACACAAGGTGTACCTAGCCGAAGGCAAGTGGCAATGTGGAAGGTTGTGTCGTCCAACATTGTACCGATGTTGGGCGATGGGAGCGCCTGGATCCATAACCCTGACTCCCATTCTCCAACAGATAGTAAGCGTGGACGCTCTGAAATATTGACAGAAGTGTCAATTAGTGTGTTAATTCTCAATTTACAGAGCGGCGAATCCCACAGTCGCTGTGAGCCTAGGCGTGAGGGCAGGTCAGTGTCGGGGCAAGACATCCTCCGAGCATTTATGGCATCGCACCTCGGAATCAATCAGTGTATTTGACCAAATTTTCCTGATTAATTCTTCGGTGCTATGGACCGACTACAGAAATGCTGGCAGACTGACATCTGTGACTCTACGATTACCTAGCCCGCCCCAGCGAACTGGAAGAGACGCTTGGACCCAGGCTCGGTCATTAATATTTACATTTCAAATTTTACACAAAGAATTTTGTATTAATTTGTCTAGTCTGCCCAAAATTTCTACACTGGACTCGAATTGAATGCACCTAAGTACATAATTTTAAATCATAAGGTAATAAATAAGTGAAACATTATTTTATGTGGGTGATAGACGCATATTGAAAATTGTAGGGTAGAAACAAAGCAGATAGTTTTTTTTTCTTTTGTTTAATTGATTTAAAATCAGCTTAAAACTATAATTTTTATTCAAAAAGAACCTAATCTTAAAAAAGTTCTTATTTATGTACTGAGTTCGAAATTAAAACGCAAAGAGCACGTGAACGACGTCACGCATAACAGCAAAGAGGGAAACATTGTGTGAATTAAGTGTACCATAGTGTAACGGTTATTTTTTTTTTGCACATTTATACCAAGAGCAAGGTGCCAATCATTGGACATTGTGCTCTACTCTATTTCTGTTCATAGATTTTTATGCTGTTATAATTTTTATTTATTTAGATCAATGAACTGTTACATTTGTACCTATAATACTTGTACCAGAGAATGGCACTCCTTTTTAGTTCAAAATAGTTGATCCAAGTCTTGGTCACTAGTAAGCGAAGGGTCTACACTTCGAGACCTTACTTGAATTTGGCTTCCGTTTGACTGTATGCATGTTCCGGGATAGAGGCCACATTTTTCATTCAATCTTCACGAAGCTTGGCACATTGCTTTCCTAGCTTTTCCCAATTCATGTTATTAATGTTCGAAAGGTCTACTGTTCAATCTGGGCGTTTATTATAGTATTATTTATTATAGTCATAGTGATATCTTATGCTTCTCATAATCAAAAAGAGTGGTTATATTAACTGGTTCTGTTCGATCAGCAATGATGTGGAGGATTTTTAACATGATTTTCTGTGAACATTGTTAGTAAATACTTTTTGTTAAGTTTTATGGAAATAATAATTAAATATTAAATAGAATTTTTGGCATGGCTTCAAAGGCCTTTGTGCCAATGATACTCAATACTTCAGCATAATGTTGTATTATTATTTTTTAATTTTAATGGTTCCTAATTCGAACAATGATCATATTTTTTTAAATTCTTTAATGTCACTGTAATGTTTTTTATTTTTATAAAACAAAAGCAAGGTTCTCAAGCTTGGCAATCTCTTTGTAATAAATAGGTTACAAGCCACACAGAAGGAGAAATAAGTACCTATATAAAAGAATTTACAAGTATGTTTTTATAATGAAAACAAGCTCATGCTCGCTGCTTCGTGGGCTGTCATCCGATTGTGAAGAATTATGTTGTAATGGAGTGGAGTATTCCTCTACTTATGAAAACTTCAAGGGAATTTGTTGAGTAATCATATCTGTCTAATTGTCGCTTATCTATGAAATGGTTCTTTTTATTTTCTTTTTTTTTTTCGGGATTTTCCAGTATTTTTAGTCCCAAGTAAGAGGGCAAGCATATTGCCGTCACCGGGCACATTTATAATGGGTAATGTCCAAAATGTCCGAATGAATTTAGTAAAAAGTAGCAGCTATAGAGTAATTTTAAAAAGGCAACAAAATCTTAGCCAGCCGCTGTGGCACAGTCAATTACAGTCCTGGGCGTCTCGGACTATTAGTACGTAAGAATAAATAAATAATATACTCAACACGATTTGCCTCTTAACGAGCTCTTTAATCGTCAAGTGCACCACTTGCAGATCAGTACCACTACTGATCTACACACGTATCACGCCTTTATCCCCGAAGGCATAGAGAGGGGTGTTCATTACGCCTACATTTTGTCAGCCAGTGTTGTTCCCACGTTAAAGGTGGCGAGCCTATTGCTGTTTTAGAGCTTCGTTCGTGTATCAGCAGGTGCACCGCGTGCAAATGACTGCCTCGGTGGCGCAGTGGTATGAGTATGCGACTGCCGTTCCTGCGGTCCCAGGTTCGATTCCGGGTCGAATCAAATTATTTGTGTGATCCACAAATGTTTGTTTCGGAGTTTGGGTGTTTTCTATGTATAATATGTATGTATTTAGAAATATATAAGTATTTTTATAAGTCGTCTAGATCTCATAACACAAGCTTATATTAGCTTAATTTGGACTAGATGACGTATTGTGCGAATGTCCAAAAATATTAATATATTAATATTATTTGTCTCCAAGAGATGTTGATAGGTATTGTAATTTAATTAAAATACTTAGGTAATATGACTATAAATTTAATTGTAACCAAAGTCATTTAAGATTTACATAGCTGTGTTCGAGTTAAACATGAAAGTTAACGGTATTTTCTTTAAGTCAGGATGTCTGACAGGAGTACCGCATACACAAAACCGCAACTAATTAAAATATGTGTGGTTTAAGTTATATAACTGTAAATATGATCATTTTCTGCAGTTTACTATGACTTGAGCCTTACACTGATTTAATAAAAAAAAACAACTCTTACCTCTTCCATAATCTTCGCCCTTACAGCCTAAGGGCAAATTGTCCAATACATAAAGAGACACTAAAATTAAAAACATAATTTTCACATCACTACGCTGCAAGGATTTTCCAAATTTGAACCACTTTCGAACTGTCATCCTGACGTTTAAAGCGCGCGTGAAAAAAATTCATTCGAATTTAGAATGACACCATCACATTGTATTTTTTTAAATAAATTAATTGTCGCGTGACTTGTTCGTCATTTCTTTCGATTTTTTTAATTAATTTTGTGCAAAGACGACTGCTCCTAGTCACGGCTTAGAACCTACTAGCCAAGTGACCAACTTTACACTGTAAAATAAGAAACATACATATTACTAACATTGATTTAATATTTAGAAAGTCGTATATTCCTTACTTTCACCATTTCAAATTCTACTGTAAACTTTTAAAAATAAAGTCTCATCTTGTCTGTGTTGGTTAGCTCAAGCAACTCGGTCACACTTAGTACGGACTTGCTAAACGAGTGAACGGTGAAATGAGAAATTGTGAGAGACAGGTATATGTGTGAAAGAGTCAGATAGACATTTCTTTTTATAGTACAACTGGTGAAACTGAGAACATTAGAAATCATCCGTGGTATTTATTTATTATCAGGTTTTATAATCTACTGGACAGGCAGGTAGGTGATTCTATTGAGAACCTTGAGGACCATCAAACTTTTTTTTAAATACTCTTTGTGTAACGGAACGCAATCGAAAGTGACATAGTATTTTTTTAAATGAGCTTCTATTCATAAGATTGTGAAGGCTTGAACTTTTTGAATTTGGAATAGAACTTAATTCGAAATATATTTTGACAGCTGCGCAGACTGCAGAGATTGTTGGTATGGATATTGGTATAGCTGTTGGAATTTATAAATGGCCGGCTCGCCCCATATAACGTGGGACCATAAAACTACAGGCAAAACGTGAGTGTGTAATACACCTCTGCTATCCACTCAGGGATGTGGCAATGTCTATGAAACACTTCTTGTAAAAAATTGTAGTTAATTCATAAGAAGTAATTCGAAAGATTATCAATAGATGGCTCTAATATCGTGTTTACCAAAATGCTAGATCACGATGTCGATAGCTTCAACTTTACCTACTTAGTATTAGTACTCGTAGCAACTAATATCTGCATGCTTTAAGCATTTTTTGTCAAGATGAATCACTATAGGGTTAGTCACTTGAAAAGAAATTTCGGTTCCCGGATATAAAACGCAAAGATAACACTGGCATGTGTATACGTTTGGAACTCTGACTTCTGACATTATATGTATGTAACATCCGTCCTGGCTAAGGGTCGATATGACGTAATCAAAAAACCTTCGTGTTGTACTGAAGAAATCCCTCTCCTAATAAGCAAAATTACTGATTGCGCAACAACCTCAAAATATATAAATTTTAGCAGCAATTTAAGTTCGTGACGCATAGCTATTTACTCGTATTTAAAAATTCTAAGCTAACCTAATCTTATCCAAGTCTTGGGGCAAACGAAGGTTTTGCTGTGCAATCAGTATAATTTGATATGCAGATTATATTTTTTACACGTTAAATTTGTTTTTTTGACGCATCTGAAGTTTCGAACAGTAAAGTTCTGTGGTCTTGGTTGATTTCAAATACAGCTTAAGACTTTTTATTTTAAATTGCATAATATTATTTAACTTATTGCTCACAAACATGTATCCTGTCGCTCTTATTTTCATTTCAACGGCAACAAAACATAAAAAGATATCTAAATTAATAAATAAATATGTTAGGACAATTCACACAACGCCATCTAGTCTCAAACTAAGCAGAGCTTGTGACACGAGTACTAGTTAAACTGATTTAAATACTTACATACATTTTTTATTTGTAAATACATACATAGGAAACATCCAGACTTCGGTACAAACGTATGTCTTCACACAAAGTTTGTCCCGACCGGGAATCGAACCCGAGACTCCGGCGTCGAAAGCGAATGCACTACCGACCACGACACAGAAGCAGTCGAAATTAACTTTTTTCTTGTAATAGTTATTGAACATTCGTCTTAAAACGCTCTAAATCTGAAAACTAGTAATTTCGTAGATAGTCGTTAGTGCTTTGCCGTCGATATGGTTTATTAAAGTACTGAGTGATTCATGACTATGGTGAAGTGTAACTTCATTTAACTTTCATTTTCCTAAGGACGTTAGTACAAAGTTCAAAATGGTCAAAGTCGTGTAGAGATTTGCACTAGGTGCAACACTATCACCCGGGACTTTCGCTAAGGTCACGGGCAAGAATCAACAGTGATGGGAAATATTCGATTGACGAAAATATCGATATTAAGCTTTGGAAGACGACCAGATTTTTTGCCATGCATTTAATAATTTTTCTTGCTATATAAATAAAAAAAACCCGAGTACTGTTTCGTGGATATTTTGCTCGCATCCCGGCAATTCCAGCCAGTTCAGTGACTAAACTTCTAATTTTGCCAGTATAATAACTTTGTTGGTCTCGCGTAAATTGTCGATAACTAAGAACTTTAAAGTTTGCCAGAATGTCATCCTTTTTTCGAAAAAATTAAAATTTGCGCAAAAGATTTTGAGTTTATCACAAATGGCGTAGTGTTGGGGTTTTATTTTTAACTGACTTCCAAATATGAGGAGGTTCTCAATTCGACTGTATTTTTTTATATTTGTTGTCTCATATAGTCCAAAGGACTGGTTGATTTATTCTTTTAATGCTTCTCCTTCACTTCTTCCATTTCAATTAAGTCCCATTTCCGTTATTTTTGTGATAAATATTAATTTTCCAATTTTGATTATGTAAAAATTTTAACAAATTATTCAAAACAGTAGCTGTTTATTTAGCTTATAAATTTTTAATACAACGTAACTGGGGATGATTATAATTTAGAAATTAAATGAAAGTTCATAAATCATTGTAAATTAATCGGTGACGTAGTGGGTCAAACTTATGGACTACAGTGTGAGAGGTCACAAGTATAATCAACAAATCTGATTACGTATTTATACAATCTGTAAATATTTGGCTCGAAATTTTTATATTTTTCTATGTAAATTAAGTATATATAATAATAGTCCGAGACGCCCAGGACTTTAATTGGCTGTGCCACAGTGGCTGGCACTTAAGATTTTGTTGCCTTTCGTCAACATTTCATCGCAAGGCAACGGTTTTCAATTTTTTTTTCCAAAATGACAATATAGCTGCTACTTTTTATTAAATTCATTCGGCCATTTTGGACATAACCCATTATAAATGTGCCCGGTGACGTCAACAGGCTTGCCCTCTATTACGTGTGTGTGATGCAGCTCTGCCTCCCCCTTCGGGATATGTGTATTTAAATTAAGTATTTACAAGTAGATTAGTATTTTGTATCAGTTACGTTCGGACTGAAGAGATTCTATTTAGTGGTTTGTAACGTCTGTCCTGACTGTCGGAATATTGGTTTGAATTACAAAGTAGTTTTGAATATTCTATGGTCCCCAGTAATGGCATTTGACTTGCCCACTATTATGTGGGACTGACAAAATTACTGCCAAACGTGTGGGTGTCTAACGCGCCTCTGCCTAGCCTTTTGAGATATAGGCGTGATATTTATCTGTCTGTCTGCGTAACAGTTATCTTGTTGGTACTAGTACGGTGTCTTATGCGGTGCCCACGCGGTTCACCACGCCATAGGTTGGCCTATAACTTTTGACCCCTTAGGGCTAGGTCAAATTTTCATCCCATAGAGGGGTCAACCATCATTGGAGCATAAGCAGTTCTCGAGCGCTAAGGGGCACATTCCCCATTTCTATCTTGTTGGTATAGTTTGTGGAAAAAACCATGCAGATGACAACATCTGCATTGTTTTTTTCTAAACGACTTCCAAAAAAAATACAGTCGAATTGAGAACCTCCTCCTTTTTCGGAAGTCGGTTGAAAAAGGATGAGGTTCTCAATTCGATTTTTTTTTCTTTGACGATAAAACAACCGTCGCACATCACTAGACATTATCGATAAATAATTCGATACGGATTGAACAATAGAAAGTTCATTTGTCTTGTCCACTCGGAACGACAGCAAAAAAAGTAAATATTTGTTTTTTTAACAACTTTGAAGATAACTTGGTACCTGTCTACGTTTAAAAAAACTCGTACATTTTTTATCAGAATAAATGAAATATTTTTGTTATTTCTAAGGATTGTCCTTTAGAAATGCGAATTCCTAAAGATTATGCTTATAGTTGTCGTATACCTAGCTATTATCTACTAACAAAAACCCGCGGCGTCACTCGCTTGACAAATTATATACAGAAAAACCTTCCTCAAGAACCACTCTATCCATTGAAGGGAACGGAACCGACTTTGTTTTATTTTTATTTATTTATTCATTTATTATCAGGCTACGTCAGAAAAGTTACAGATCTTATATTAACTTATTCTACGGCCCATAGATACATACCTTAAAACTAAAAATACAAGTACATATAATTATATCTTACAATACAAGACTAAACTGTCTGTTGTTTAAACGGGTGTCGTGTTACACTTCGCGTAAGGTAACGTGCCGCGAAACCGTCTATACACGACACCTTTCGGCCAAAACTCTTCCTTAAAGAACATGTCGAGATGATGAGTCGGCACCCTAATCACAAACGACTTAAAGTTCGTGTTGTGGCGCGAATCAACCTCTCGACTCTCAAGGCCCAGTTGGTCTTCGTCCTGATGTACTCCACGATCTCGATGTCCTTCGTGGAGTGATGAAGTCGGGACACGTACAGTAACGTACTCGGTATCGCAGAACGTAACAACGCACTGGTTTCGACATGGAGGCTTCCGCTTCTTCTTCTCTACCTTGATGAAGCCATCCTTGTCGCACGCGTCCTTTTTCAGGATCTTCGGTTACGGCAGAAGGGGCTCCTGTCGTTTTTTACCTTCCCCTTCCTGCCTGCTTCTGGGTTCAGCGGGTTTCTTGGTTCCAGCTTTGTTAGCGTAGGAACAGTTAGATGATGACATACCTCCTTGACCCACAACTTTTATAGTTATTCTTCTAATGTTGTGATCATAGAAATGAAAAGAGTTGTGTACGATTTATAATCTACATAAAATAGTCCGAGACGCCCAGGACTTTAATTGGCTGTGTTATAACGGCTGGCACGTAAGATTTTATTGCCTTTAATATACTGACAAGTATACTATGTAAGAGAAGTCTTATAGTCCGGTCCTGTCCGTCTGTCCGCACTTTTCAACTCGAGAACTACAAGTGCTAGAAAGTTATGATTTGGCACATAAAATTTTGGTACAGAATAAACACCAAAGCAAAAAAAAAAAAAAAAAAAGAATTAAAAATTTATGATTATATTTATTATTTTATTTTTAACATGTGATTTCACATAATAGTAAGAAGTCGTCTTATGCCTTCACTGCGATAGTGAAGGGCGCCTTGCTTGTTTTTTTCCAGAATTACAATTATAGCTGCTACTTTTTATTAAATTAATTCGAGCATTTTGGACATAACCCATTATAAATGTGCCCGGTGACGGCAATAGGCTTGCCCCCTATTACGTGGGACTAAAATACTGGCAAATTGTGGGTGTGTAATTCACCTCTGCCTACCCCTTCGGGGATATAGGCGTGATATGTGTGTGTGTGTGTATAACATAGTGTACATACTTATCATCACGCCGGTATCCGCGAAGAGGTAGGCAGATGTAGTTACATACATTACACTTTGTAGGTAGTCATTTTGTTGATCCCTCGTAATAGAGGGCAAGCCTATTGCCCTTAGATCCTACCGGGCACTATAGCAATCCCATAACTACTCTGTAATTCAAATCAAAATTCCAATACCCAGGACAGATGTGTGATAGCCACTAATTACACGCGCGGTGTAACAGGTATGGTTGCAGCATCTTGCTTGATATGTTGTGTGTGTGGCCGGGAGTTTTTATTGCCAGGTTCTTTCGCGGCTCCACCCATTGCTTTGTGCATCTGGCTTTAAATGTTAATTCTTATGTGCTGACGTTAATAAGCGTTATTTATAACCTATATTAATATATATATATTTGACTTAGATTTACTACTTTGCAGTCCGAGCATTTACAATATTTTATAATTTAACTGCCTCGGTGCAGTGGTATGAGTATGCGACTGCCGTCCCAGAGATCCAAGTCTCGATTCCGGGTCGAAACAAATATTTGATCCACAAATATTTGTTTCGGAGTTTGGGTGTCTTCTATGTATAATATGTATGTATTTACCTATGAAATTGCCGTTTGGACTTTGGTCGACAATGACGAATTGAAGGTGATTGTGGAAGCCGATGATACACAATCTACGGCATCTATGAATTAGCAGCAGCTTTCGACGTTAGCGTCAAAACAATATTGGTCCATTTGCGTCAAATTGGCAAGGTAAAAAAGCTTGACAAATGGTTGTCCCACGAACTCAATGATCGCCAGCGCGAAGTACGCGTCGAGACATGCCTTGCATTGCTCAACAGACACACAAATGAAAGAATTTTGAACCGCATTGTTACTTGCGATGAAAAATGGATTCTGTTTGACAACCGCAAGCGTTCAGCAAGTTGGTTGTATGTGTGTGGGTGTGGTTCAGCACCTAAACAATGCCCTAAACGAAAACTTACCCCTAGAAAAGGGATGGTCACTGTTTGGTGGTCTAGCGCTGGTGTGATTCATCACAGTTTCTTACCAAACGGGGTGAGCATTACTGCAGATGTGCACTGTGAAGAAATGAACACAATGATGGAGAAGCTGGCACATCTCCAACCAGCATTGGATAATCGCTCGTCTCCGCTGCTCCTGCAAGACAATGCGCGATCTCATACCGCACAGCAGACGGTCTCCAAGTTGCAAGAACTGAGGTTGGAAGCTCTCCATCATCCGCCATACTCACCAGACCTTGTGCCAACAGATTACTACTTTTTCCAGAATTTGGATAACTTCTTCGCGCGAAAGAAATTCAATACCCGAGAGGCAGTAAAAATGCCTTTGAAGAATTTGTTGCCTCCTGTCCAGCTGATTTCTTTAAGAAGGGCATCAATAAATTGCCGCTGCGTTGGCAAAGATGCATTAATTGCATGGGTGATTACTTCGATTAATACAAATAAAAAGTACATAAAAAAATAGTTTATTTTTTTTCATACAAAACGACAATTTCATAGGTAAAGACCTATATGACCTAATATATGTTTATCAGTCGTCTAGATCCCATACCACAAGCTTATATTAGCTTAATTTGGGCTAGATGACGTTGTGCGAGAATGTCCAGAAATATTTATTTTATACTAAACTATTGGTCGCCCGCGACTTCGTCCGCGTGGTAATTTGGATTTTTTGTCGCTTCCTACTTACTTGACACTTGTAGTCATATTTTGAATAATTCACACAATATTTTTATAAATTGTAGCCTATGTGTTATTCTGATGTATAAGCTATATTATTGTACAGTTTCATTAAAATCCATTCAGTAGTTTTTACGTGAAAGAGTAACAAACATCCATACATACTCACAACCTTCGCGTTTATAATATTAGTAGGATTTACAATGTACGAAAAAATATAAGGAAAAATTGTTTATGGAATTGAAACAGACATACGGTGAGATAAATAATTTTGTAATTAATTATCTGTATTAAATTAAAAGCCAAAACGACAGCTATTGATTTAAATAAGTTAATTTTAATTTATATTAAATGAAAGTTTAATAAATTCTACTATATTATGTGAAAGTAAAATATTTGTGATATTTTAGTTCGTTTAGTTCCCAATAGATGTAAGTAACGTTTTTTTTAGTCCGTGGACCAAGGCCGCAGCCCCTACGTCCATTGCCGAGCGCCTCTGCTTAGCATTAGAAAGAATTTCTTAGTACTTTTATTATCTTCTTTTAGCTTCATTATTAATTATCATTACCTATATTAGTTTATTTTCTGATTCTATTTAGATTTATCTTTATTTACCCTTTTAATTTCTTAAACTCGCTATCCATCCAAAGGTTGTCTGGAAGAGATCGCTTTAAGCGATAAGACCGCCATTTGTACTCTTTTTAAGTGATATCTCCTTTTTGTATGTTCTATGTTGTGTACAATAAAGTGTATTTGATTTGATTTGATTGAATTTCCAGTGGCGCCCGGCGGACTTTGGCCACATATGTGGCCTCTATCTGGTGTTGGTTCTGGTTTGATAAAACCGGGATACCGCATCGTTGGGTCGGGTTTCATCCTGCATCAGTAAGTAAAGCCTTCTAGCCTACCTCGTACGCTCGTATCGTCTTTAGACACAGCGATTCCCATGGAACGCCTGTGCCAGAGCAAAGCTCACTCATGCGCAGACTCATGCGTAGAGTTGTAATTCAAATAGATAGAAATATTTATAGAGTATAATTTGCATGCCTGAACTGACCGACTGAAAAGACTGAATTTAGGTTCGAATTACAGGTTGGTACCTATACTGGTGTTCAAGTAAAAAAACGCTGGACGAGAGTGGGGCTGTATTGCACATGCGGTACTCTCGCTCTTACTCGCTGTTACCGCATATTTGTAGATCGATAAATCGGCTACTGCGCAGTTTGAAGGTCAACGTTCTTTTTATGTGACGCGAGGTATATCTAATTGTTTATCTATTGTAAGGCATGCTCCTACTACGTTTGACCAACAAAATTACTAACAAAATGTGATGCGGAATCCACCTCAGTCTACCCCTTCGGAAATAACAGGCATGATTGTTTGTATGTATAAAATTTGCAACTAGAAACACTTTGCAAGCCCAAAGCTCCCATTAAGAACTTTCATCTGTCCATACACGGTGCGCGGTGACTTCTAATCAACTATTGTTTAAGTGAAACCTATGGGATTCAAGCATGCACCTCGCGTCTGCGCGTGCGCCGACTGGGTTAACGGATGCGAGTTTTTAAGTAGGCAAAGGTTACAACTGCGAACTGCCTTTAGAACTTATGATTATGGAGACAATGAGGTAATTGGGTCTTCTAATCGTGTCTTTGGGGCAAATACTTGCAGGTTTTTGATTTGGCACATTTATATTTTTTTTATTTATTTCAGACAACAAATAGAAAAGTTACAGGTGATATAAACTTATTCCATTAAAACTAAGAATACATTATAGATATTATAAAGTTGTGTTAGTGATAGAAACTTAAGACTAGTGTTAGTAAACACTTCACTATCGCACTTATTATTATTGACCGAGTGAGCGAAATTGAATTTCGAGATTGGCCAATTTTGTTTTCGTCCGTCTGTCTGTTTGTGTGTCTGTCTATCTGTGTATGTGTTCCGGGCTAGTCACAGTTTTTATCCGATTTTTTTAACTACGCGGCCCAGGTCCGCCTCCGCTCTTACATCCGTTACCGATCTTAACGAAACTTGGCACAAGTATTCCTTGATTTATTAAAAACTAGCTGATCGCCGCAGCTCTAGCCGCGTGATTTAGTTTTCTCGTTCCTAATATGATTTTCAAAGCGCGCATTTTAACAGTACAAAATTTACCAAAATCATTTCTTATTTCGGATGGATAATCGACCACTTTTAGAAGCTCATAGCTAGGCAATTATTGGAGATAGATGCAAAGTGCAGTAGACAAAGTTGTAGAGAATTTAATTAGCTTTAATTGTGTTGTACAACACAATTTCGTACAAAGCACCGTTTTCGAGAAGTAAGCAGAAAACCAAAAAATGAGGCCCTCTTTGTGCCCCCCCTCAGGCTCATCTCGGAGGGGTCAGGACTTTTAGTAGGTATGTTTATTTTCTAACTAGTCCAAACAAAGTTCCTAAGTCAAAGTTTCTGCTTTCGACTTTTCCATCCACAAGTTATTCCTTTACTAGGCTATTATTTAACCGATCTGCACGAAACTTGACACAAGTATTCCTTTACTAGAAACAATATTTTTAGTGTGAGTTTTTTTTATTGGGGAGAGGGGACAAATCTCAAAAAATGTTTTAAATGTTCTCGGTCTACTGTTTGACCATGGACGACCATTAGTAATCACTATTATAAAGAGGAAAGATTTGTATTTTTGTGTGTATGTTTTTAATGAATAAACTCAAAAACTACTGTGCCGATTTCAAAAATTATTTCACCATTGGAAAGCTACGAGTACATTCACCCTGAGTAACATAGGCTACTTTTTATCGCGGTAATGTGTTCCCACGGGAACCGGGAACGAGTAAACTAAATCACGCGGGCGGAGCTGCGGCGATCAGCTAATAAATTATATTTTTTAAATTAAATGTAAATTATATTTAGAGGTTATTTTCCAAAAGACTGTAATAGTCGTTAAAATATCTACAACTAGTGATTGGGATTTTCCTCCCATCGGATCGGATAATAAATGGGGCTGCTAGCCCGAAAATAACTTATTTATCCTATTTTCCCCCCAATCCAATCTAAAAAATCTCTCGTGGAAAAATAATATTAAACCAAGGAACACTTGTGCCAAGTTTCGTGAAGATCGGATAAAAACTGTGGCTGCTAGTCCGGAACACAAATACAGACAGACATACGGACGAAAGCAAAATTGTCCAATCTCGAATTGTAGAATACCTGGTGTTGAGTTTTGTAGTAGTTATAACTTAACATGAATTTGTCCGCATTCCCGTTTTTAAAACAAGTTTTTTTCAAACCCCATAGTTCCTGAAATTAGGGCGCTAAACCAAGCTTGTTGATGTAAATAATAATGCCTTAACCATGTGTACTTAACTGTACAAATAAAACTCCTTTCTCTTAAACTGACCACAGACTGTAAACATTACACTTTTTTTTTCCAACCTGACAAAATCATTAAAAAAGTTTCATTTTTACGAGTTTGCGCTTAACACACAATTCTCATTTTCTCCAATGGCAAACTTCACATAGTTGCATGCATTTTAGATTACAATAGGCACATCTTACCTACCTACAATAAAACAATATAGATAAATAGTCTAATTTGTATGTCTGTACAAAATTAAAGAATAATATCAAAAAAAAAATGCTTTCGATTGTCTGCACTTGGTGGAACATATCTTACTTGCACTATTTCACAAATATTTCTATTTTTGGTTAACCCTGACAAAAGTGAACAAAACTAAAACTAAACACCTCTGATGATGACATAAGGCGAAACCGGTCAGCATATACCAAAAATAAAACTATTTGAGGAATAGTGTACAAGTGAGGTTTTTTAAAAAATGTATAAAAAAAAACACTAAAATATATTTTTACGATCTTTCAATTATAATTTAGAGACTGGCTATTGTCTGGCCCAAAGAATAAGTATCCAACGTGGCAACACAGTCAGCATTCAAGTAACCAATGCAGCAATGATGCGGAGGGTTTTTTAAACGACATTTTGTAGTGTAAATATTTTTTGTACATAATAATATTTTTTTTTTTTATATTTAGGTCGACAAATTGACGCCACCCGCCTGATGGTAAGCTGAGGCGACGTCTGGCAATTGAGGGCGACTCTCACAGTACACAGGAATACTATAGAGAGTGGCCCTCAACTTGATGACCCAGTAATGTGCCTCTTCACGCTTCGCTTAAAGAGCCCAGGGTTATATGTTGGAGGAAACACGTGCGCGGGCAGGGCGTTCCAAGCCACCATCGTTCGGCAGAGAAACGATCGTTTAAAACGCTCGGTTCTCGCGAAGACGGTTTCCACGGTATGAGGGTGACATCTCTGCCCGGCACGCGTTGTTCGGGATCGGAAAGGAGAGGGTGGGATCAGGTTGCAGAGCTCTTCAGAACACTCACCGTGGTAAATACGGTAGAACGCGGCCAAGGAAGCAATTGTTCGGCGCTGGGCTAGCGGCTCAAGGCTTCCCGTTACCTCCGGACAGTCAATAATGCGAACAGCGCGTCGCTGCATAGCGTCGAGTGCGTCCAGCAAATACTTCGCGGAGCCGTCCCAGAGGTGAGAGCAGTATTCAACGCAGGGTCTAATCTGCGTTTTGTACAGCAGACACCTCTGGTGCGGTGTAAAGAATCGCTTTACCTTGTTCAGTATTCCTAGTTTCCGCGAAGCTAGCCCAATACATATCTCAATGTATTTTGTGTTATTGAGCTCTCGACGAACGTCTATGCCAAGGATGTCTAGATTGTCCTTCATTGGTAATATTGCATTCTGAAGAGTGGGTAGGGAAAGGAAAGGGGATTTTTTCGCTGTAAATGCACATGCCTGTGTTTTGTGGGCATTGAACTCGACCAAGTTCTCGGCACCCCATTGGGAGATACTGTCGAGGTTTCGGTCGAGATCACCCACGAGATGTCGTCTCTCCTCCTCTATCACAGATCGCCCCGCCGTCGGACGAACCGAGCAATGTACTGTCATCTGCATAGCAATGAATGTTCCCGAGGGAAAGCATATCATTGATATGCAGAAGAAAGAGAGTTGGTGACAGTACGGACCCCTGCGGTACCCCGGCATTCACTTGCAAGAAGCGAGAAGCCTGGCCATCGCAGAGGACCCGCACTCGGCGCTCGTTTAAAAAACTGGCAATCCAGCTGCACAGTTGAGGAGGTAGACCATAAGCCGGAAGCTTGGAAAGGAGCGAAGCATGCCAGACCCTATCGAAAGCTTTGGCGATGTCCAGGCTAATAGCCAAGGACTCGCCGAACTTTTCCATAGCCTCACCCCATACATGCGTGACGAATGCCAGGAGGTCACCCGTTGATCGTTTTGGCCTGAAGCCATATTGCCGATCATTGATTAGCGAGTGATCCTCCAGGTATCGCATGAGCTGCTTATTGATAAGAAGCTCGAGCACCTTGCAAATGACTGAGGTGACAGCTATGGGTCGATAGTTGCCTGGATCGGATCGATCCCCTTTCTTGGGGATCGGTTGTACGTTCGCCTCCTTCCAGGCCTCCGGCACGAGGCCTGTAGAGTATGACAGGCGGTACAGACGCGTTAATACTGGAGACAACTCAGCAGCACATTTTCGTAGCACCACCGCCGGAATGCCGTCAGGGCCACTGGCTTTCCGCGTGTCGAGTGACCGCAGCACTGCTCGTATATCACATTGCCTGATAACAATATCAGGCATAGTGTGGCCACAGTTGGCGATGGCGGGGGGCTGCAGGCCACGGTCATCGACCCGGGAATTATCCGCAAAGAGGTCTGCGAGCATGTCCGCCTTCTCTTGGGCTTTGTGAGCCAGTGATCCATCAGGAAAACGCATTGGTGGCAGCGAGGGTTGACAAAAATTTGACTGTACGGCTTTGGCCAGTTGCCAGTATCCACGGCTGCCCTTGGGATGAGATGTGAGCTCCTGATCAAGCCGCGCGACGCGCTGGGCATCCGCTCTCTTGAAGGCCCTCTTGCTGAACCTAGTGGCCCTATTGTACGCTGCTTTGAGGCGGTTCACGTTCGGGTCACGTGCCGCCCGAGCCCTGACCCAGGCGCGATATGCCGACTGTTTCTTTCTGGACAGCCTCGGCACATTCACGCCCGAACCAGGGGCGAGCTTTGCGGAGGCTGGCGACATCAGTGAAAGGGATATATTATTCTATCCCTAGACTGATCTCGCCAATAATGGCAGCAGCGCTATCCGAAGGCGCCTTCCCTACAAAGCAGCGCTGGCTCCACGGGATGGACGCAAAGTAATCGCGGAGACCGTCCCAGTCTGCCGACCAGTAGTGCCATAGTCGTCGAGTCATTTGTTCAGCACGAGCAGGCGGTGGCACTTGGAAGCTGGCGTGCACCACACAGTGGTCGGAAGTGCCCAGTGGGGCGCGTACCGACACACTGTACTCGGCTGGGCGACTCGTCAGCAGTAGATCCAGCAAGGCGGGCGTGTGGTCTGACCTGTCAGGTATCCGGGTGATCCCCCGTACCATCTGGGTCAGCCCGTGGGAGAGAGCGAATGCATGGGCGGTTCGTCCCGCATGATCGGTCCTAAGGGACCCCAGCCACTCAACGTGATGACCGTTAAAGTCCCCCAAGAAAACCAGGTCAGCGTTCGGGAACCGCACCTGCGCATCGTCAGCCATCTCGCTGAGGTATTCGAAAAGCCTTGTTGTCCCAGTGTCCCCTGTGTGGGAGCGGTAGACGCACACGTAGATCTGGCTCATGGAGCCATGATCCACGTGCAGCCAAAGGACGGAGTAGGAGGGGTTCTCCAGACAGCGCAACCGGCGGCAGCAAACATCCGCCCTAACGAACACGCACACCCCGGCTTTATCGCGGAATTGTTACTCAATAATATAGCCCGGGTAACAGAGGTACGACGTGTCGTAAGGGCGGCGTATCTGTGTCTCCGTTAGGAACATCACAGAAGGCCGTGCCGTCTCCAGGTGATGGTGGACGGTATCGAGGTTTGCATGGAGTCCGCGGATATTCGCGAACTCCACCTCAAACGAAGTCAACTTTGTGGGGTTTCTAGGGGCCGTTGTCTACCGTCTATTATCTTGTTGCACTGTCATTGTGAAATATGGGGAAGCGTGAAGACAGGGCGATATTTGGTGCGGCAGTAAGTGACAAAGTGCAGAGGCTAGCTTCGTCTACAACCGTGTGGTTAGGTCGGAGCCGACCCGCCGGACGGAAGGGCTCCCAAACCCCCCTGATGCAAGGCCGCCGCTACCCCACACCGGTTACCACCCGGAGCGGCGACCCCACAACAGGATTATGCTCAACATGTGGGGCAGCCTACTGGGGTGGTTGGTCCCAGGCGGGCCCCATGACTATGTTGCGGGCGGCCGCGGCAACTAAGGGTCTCCCTGGCCGGCGAATCGACCCACACCACCCACACTAGACTCCGCTTCGCCCCCACTGGACCCCTGCCTGCCACACCATACACCGCCCCGGGCCCGGCAGTGCAGCTGCTGAACCCCTAACGCAACCCAGCCTGGGCTGGGTTACTTGGGGGGCTTTAGCACAGCTGCACGGTGGTACCCCCCCGGACCAACACTGTTGTACCACCTGGTATCCACGTAGGGGCCAAAGCCACCACATGGGTACCGTAATATACGAACCTCGTCCGTTAATCAGCAGGTGCGCCACTAGCAGGTGAGGTCGCTGGGGCCCGATAGATGTAAGAAGGGCCCCTTTGCACCCAATGTAAAGTTATTCTTACATATTGTAAATAAATAAATCATTTTATCAATATTCTTATACCTACTTAAGTAGTATGTAGATAGTAAGTTACCCTGAGCATTTAATCACTCATCATTACGGGACGTTTCAATGTTTCTTTTTAAAATTTTTCACATTCGTCTTAGATCAAAAATACTATAGATATTGCATTCAGTACAAATTTAATACAACGCGGAATTTTGTCACTCGAATACTATATAGGTAGATTTTACTACAACCATCTATAAAATAAACAAGATTTGTACATTGATGGTTAACATAGAAATTATTCGTAATAATTAATACAAAAGCATCAGTGTACAGCGCCGTTGTCGCATCCCTCAAGAGTCAGCAAGCGGAATAGGAACTTAGTACGGCGCGCGGTTGAAGCGCGCAGGTGTGCAATGACCGAGGTGAAGTGGTGCCGTTTTTAAAGTACTGATCGGTAATCTAGGTATTTTTGATCTAAAATATTGGATAGAAACAGGCGTTACTTGGCGAAAATCCATGACAAAACAATGGTAAGTAAAATGTTTTAAGAAAAAACTTTTTAAAATTATATAATAGCATTAATTTTTCGCAGAATTAAAAGGACAACAAAACGTCGACAATTGTTTCGCCTCTAAACGAGGCATTATCAAGACTGTCTCAGAGAGAACAGCAAAATTTGTGGTTGGAACGTGTTTGCTTATAAGTAAACGCGTGCAAATTTCACTATCGCGATGTAGGATTCTTTACAATAACTAATGTGGGTAGAAACCTCAGATCATGCTAACTAAGTTCCAAAAATAGGTATTCACCAATACTTGACCTTATCTGTTTCATTTAATTACTGTCTTTTGATAAGTTGCGTAGAAAACCCAAATGACACACACAAACCAACAACAATTAATGTGTCTGTCTGTTCGTAAACAGAATAAGTAAGGGAGATGTGTGAAAATCTATTTGTTCGTTGAGTAAGGTGTCCGCATCTCTTCTAACTATTTCTAGCCTTTCCCAAACACTTAACTTGAACCCTTTCTCATATAAACGTAAAACTTTAAAAGTGTTACTATTGTTCAAGGAATGACCAGTGTCAAGAAGATGCTTCGCGAAGAGGGACTTCTCAGGACAACCATTGCGGGACGCCGCTCTATGTTCCTTATATCTAATATCGAAGGACCTGCCAGTCTGTCCCACATACTTCAAACCACATTCATCACAACTCAACAAATAAACACCTGATCTGCGTGAGACCGACACCGAATCCTTGCCATTACACAGCTCCCTCAAGGTGTTCTGAGTTCTAAAAGCAACAAATATACTACTTTCCCTCATGATCTTAGCTATACTCAACGAGACGGGACCCACGAACGGCAAACAGGCCGTGTACTTCCTAGGTGGATCTTGAATCGGATGTAATAAATGAAAACTAGCCTTTCTGCGTTTTTTATTTAATAATGAGTGGACCATTCCTACGTCATAGCCATTACTTTGTGCTATGTAGCAAATGATGGACAATTCTTCACCAAATGCCTGTGGGCTCAACGGTACCGCCAGTAACCTGCTCAGTAAGCTGTGGAAAGCTGCCATTTTATGTTGCCATGGGTGATTGGATGAGTAAGGAATAACTGTGTCTGTAACTGTTGGTTTCCTATAGATACGGAACTCATTTTTGATCTAACTTAAACTTAAAAAAAATATAACTAAACTAATAAATAAATATAAGCTTCGCAACTTCGCATCATTAAAATTGAATGGCAGTAAAATAAAATCGTCTTAAAAGTTGAATTACCACACAAAGCTGAAGGCGTCATCTAGTCAAGAATACACATTCATTCATTTGGACAAAATTCTCACAATTTTATTGTTTTAGTATACCATTAGACATTAAATTATCTATGGGGTCATCTGTGTTATGTCGTTACTCGTTATTGTACTCAAACAATTTAATAAAGTTATTTGAGGTCATTATTTGTCTTTACTCTTTAATCCTACTAATATTATAAACGCGAAAGTTTGTGAGTATGTATGTATGTATGTATGGATGGATGGATGGATGGATGTTTGTTACTCTTTCACGTAAAAACTACTGAATGGATTTTAATGAAACTTTACAATAATATAGCTTATACATCAGAATAACACATAGGCTACAATTTATAAAGATATTATGTGAATTGTTCAAAATATGACGCGGCGCGACGGGAACGGGAAAAAAACCAAATTACCACGCGGACAAAGTCGCGGGCGACCACTAGTAATGTCATAAAATTGACTGTAGATTCGGAGACGCCCAGGACTTTAATTGGCTGTGCCTTAGCGGCTGGCACGTAAGATTTTGTTGCCTTTCATTAACATTTCATCGTAAGGTAACGGGTTTCAATTTTTTTTAATATAGCTGTTACTTTAAATAAAAATTAAATCTTTCTTTTATTAAAATCATTCGGCCATTTTGGATATAACCCATTCAAAATGTGCCTAGTGACGGCAATACGCTTGCCTCCTATTACGTGGGACTAAAAATACTGGCAAATTGTGGGTGTGTTATGCACCTCTGCCTACCCCGTCAGGGATATAGGCGTGATATGTGTGTGATAAAATGGGTTAGTCACTAACTGGACACGAAGAACTCGATACACGTGTGGTCAGTTGACGAAAATCAACTATAGAACATCGCATTCTTTCGTCATCTGGACACACCAAGATTATTGCGTGTATCCAGATAGCGAAACTTAAATACTTAAATCACTTTTAAGTTGTCATCAACTGGGCACACATAGGTTTTTTTTGCCAAAAACCGTACAGTCAGGTTAAGAATCGTTTCAACCATCGACTTTAGAATTAATGAGTTCGGCCAAACGTGTCCCAATTTCGACTTTAGAAGTAAAACCAATACGACAAAAATTTGTAAATAATATAGTACTTATCTACTGTACTGTACCTGTAGTTTTATTACAAAAAAGGGATATTTTAAAATCAAGGTGAAGTGTTAGTGTATTGAAACGATCGTAGTAATAGAATGTGATTGATTTTACTATCGAAATGTATTCGTATTTATATCCTCGGCTTGACACAAACAGGTTTAAATGGGCGTGCATCTAAGTGCGAGGAATTATAAGTAATACATTTGTAGTACTTATAATTCCTCGCTTGCACCTAATTGGAGAGTTCAATTATAAGGAGGTGTGAGGTGTGTGGAGGCTATGTTAATAATATTTTAAATGATATTTCAAATTGGTTTTCTACAAACAACCTATTGTTGAATGCAGAAAAGACCAAATGCATTAAATTTACAATGTCCAATGTCAGACAAGCAAACGTCCATGTTGTGCTGGGTAGTCAAAGGTTAGAATTTGTAAATAACACTACCTTTTTAGGAATAACAATAGATTCTAAATTACAATGGGGTGACCATATCACCATTTTAGCTAATAAGCTTAACTCCGCTGCATATGCTGTGAGACGGATCAGGCAGTTGACAGATGTAGCTACTGCTAGGCTAGTTTACTTCCATAGCTTGATGTCCTATGGAATACTACTTTGGGGAAATGCGGCAGATATAGAAACAATTTTTATTTTACAAAAGAGGGCAGTCCGTGCCATTTATTGTTTAGGTAAGAGAGATTATCTTAGGGAGCGATTTAAAGATATTAATATTTTAACTGTAGCTTCCCAATATATATTTGATAACATACTGTATGTCAGGAAAAATGTATCTAGCTACACTAAAGTATGTGACGTTACAGACAGAAATCTACGTAATAAAAATAAACTACTCCCTCCGTGTTATCGGCTTAGCAAGGTTAGTCATTCTTTCAAGGGGGAAGGTAGACGCTTTAATAATAAATTGCCTGAATCGGTCCTTTGTATGCCCGACAATAAATTTAAAACCTTCATAAAGACCACTTTATGTCAAAAAGCATATTATAAGACAATTGATTACCTTAACGATAAAAGTGTCTGGCTTGAGCATGGTTCAGGCGCCTCCTAAAATGCCGTAATTGTAGCATATTTTGTACTTTGGTGACTATATACTTATATTTTTTTTTGGTGCATTATGCACGCCCTTTTTGATTTTGACACGGGACCAATGTACATTCGTCCACATTTAGTCTTAAGAAAATGTATAAATGAGTTAATTATTGAAAAAGAGTGACCGAGAATTTTATTGACAGGTTCTTTCTCTCGGTTCTACTTATTGCTTTTCGAATCTGGCAGTACTTGTAAATATAGAAGCAATGACATTTTTTTTTATTTTAAATACCTAGTAATGTTTGTAAGAGTCATTTAGTGATCTATACAAATAAATAAATCCTTTCATATCATTTCATTTCATTTCATTTCATTTCATTTCGCAGGTAGAAACTAGTAGAAGCTTGTAGAAGGGAATTGAACTGCCTTCTCGTATGATGTGAGGTCAGTGGTGGTGCTTTGTTTAGTCCGCTTGCCTACTCGCTACAAAGGTATTTGGCTTAGATTGAATATTGCACTTGCGATTGTGCTAAAATATCATGATTGTTCACATGAAATCATTCATATCTCTTTTGATCGCGACTAGAACCTTCTAGTCGCGATCAAAAGAGACATGAATGATTTCACATGACACATGAATAATCAGGTGATTATTGTGAAAATCTAAAAAGATTAAGATTCTAAAGGAATCGATAAGAATCTTGTTTTAGTACGTATAGTGGTGTTGTTGAAATTTTATTTGATTATACCTTGACAAGATGATTTTTTCGAGCAATGCCACATTTAAGGCCTGGGCAAACCAAAAGCAGGACAGGCGCAGTGCCTGAGCGGGGCAGGTCAGTTGCGTCGCGGTTGATGTCACACCAGAAACATGAGCAGTCAGAAAGCAGTTTGAAGGCGGTCCTGCTTTATAACCGCGTTATGTGTGTCGTATCGATCGCTTGTATTGAATTACAACCGCTTGTAACTGCGCTGCGTCTGTCCCGCTCAGCTGCTCTAGTGTAACCACTCAAAATGGCGGAAGTAGTAATACAACGTGTGCTAACTGCGCCTGCGCTGCCACCGCCCCGCGTCTGCGCTGCTCCCGTCCAAATGTTTTGTCGAAAAGCAGTGCGTGCGCGGCGCAGTGGTGGAGCAGGTATCGTTCAGCGGGCCCGCGTTTGTTCAGTGTGTCATCCCTCATATAACTACATTATTTACTAACATAGACGCACTGCTACCGCACTGCTACCGCGCTGCAACTGCTTTTGGTTTGCCCAGGCCTTTAAGTTATATCTTTATTATTCTTAAGCTCTACATATTTGTATCCATCTTTTAATAGAATAGGATGACCTTTTGGAAATTAGAATTTATGTGGGCAACTAATGGGCCTTCTCTAACTTCTTCTAGATACATACTTACTTGTCTTTATATGAAAAATAAATAAAGTTAATACTATCAGGCGTTACTTTTCGGAAGTCCATAGTTAAATAAAATAAATCTAACTACTTTGCAATATTCCGCCACATGCAAATTACCCAACTCTCGTATTTATTCATGCACACTTATGACGTTCTACACACCTGCAACAAAGGACTGAGGCTTTCGGATTTGGAACAATTAGAAATCTACAAACATAGACGCTTGAACCCTAATATTTTAAATGATCAACTTAATTTCGCCTCTTCCCCTTTGCTGTGGGTAGGTATACGTCATTCAAACAACGGTGGGTACACATAAAATAATTTGGTATTATGGTTGTGGGTAGAAATAAAAAAAACCTAGGATATAAATAGGTGCGGTTTACGAGTTGTGGCTCATTCGGTCGCCGTGCGCCGAGCCATCAACATCTCCTGATGATGCCCCTGGGTGGAACACGTGTCGAGGTTTTTTATTATTTTTTGCACGATAACACAACTCTCATATTTATTCTATTTTCAAAATTATTTCTCTATTCTTTCGGCCTAAGTGGGTTTGGAGGGCGGACTTGTGCATGAATAAATACGAGAGTTGGGTAATTTGCATGTGGCGGAATATTGCAAAGTAGTTAGATTTATTTTATTTTATTTAAAAATAAATAAGCTTTTATTAACAAATTATTTCACCTGCTTTAGAAAAAGGAAATCCCACTACATCATTACAATGCCATTTAGTGCTAATCAGAGGCAATCCACGTAGGTGTGGAATTAACTAAAATAAACCGGCCAAGTGAAGAAGAAGTAGAAGTTGTCTAATCCGTTATTGTTTTCGTTGAAAGTTCATTACATGGACTACCATCATACATATTTTCAGCTTTTTAGAGCAGACACTCTGTTTTGCCAAAAAAAGAATTGCTATAAAGTTGAATATCTCGCAAACGAATACTTAAATCCGAAAATCGTATTAGCAACCTATAAAAAATACTACAAAAAATCGAAAAAAGACACCACACACACAAAAAGACCACCTTACTTACACACTCTCTCTTTTTCCCTCTCTTATTGAATCCATAATAATATAGGTTTTATATTTTTATTATATATATATATATTATGGTATTATACTCGTATTATAGTTTTTGGTGTATTTTCTTGTGTCTGTCGTATGCGACTGTACTTTGTCACGAATTCGGGTAAAATGAGAAAGTGTGTCCAGTTAACGACAACTCAAACGTGATTAATTTAAGTTTCGTTATCTGGACACACGCAATAATCTTGGTGTGTCCAGATGCCGAAAGAATGCGATGTTCTACAGTTGAAATTCGCCAACTGACCACACGTGTGTCGAGTTCTTCGTGTCCAGTTAGTGACTAACCCGATAAAATTTACTGACCCATGCCCTTTCTCGTATTTGTTATCAAAGCCAGTTGCATATTAGGCACATTTGCTTAACACCTTTATTCACCGATGGATGGCCCTGGAATGCTCTCGAAAGGTTAACTTTAGCCACCTAAGGCATACTTTAAACTTAAAATATACACAACAACCGACTTCAAATGAGCGAAATGGGTCCAAATTGAAATGAGACCATTTCGAATGTAGGTAGTAGCTTTCATTTAGTAAAAAAAAAAATCAAAATCGGATCATCCAGGCCAGAAATATGAGGTAATAAAGATTTAAAAAAAAATACAGTCGAATTGAGGACCTCCTCCTTTTTTGGAAGTCGCTTGAAAATACAAATATATTTCTTATTGTTACGAGCCGGGGTTCTACGGAATGGAAAATGCCGATCAAACTACCACAAAACACTTTATTTATTACACCACTAACTTACACTTCACTATAAAGCTTCACTAAACACTTTTAATCGCACTTGAACTCGCAGGTATAACTCGTATTATCGCTCTGGAAATACTGATCCCCCGCCACCGAAGTGCTCCGCCTTTATAGTACGGTCATTACTCTAGATTACTCTAGAATCTTCACGGAAGAATTATCGCGAACATTCCACACCTTCGAGATGCTTCTAGATAACACGTTACATAGAAGTACCTTGACAGAACATTCCCGAAAGACGTTACGTAGTAGTACTGCGATTTGCTACTAGATGGCGCCGAGTTTGGTAGTCTTATTACTCGCTACGAGATGGCGTTACACTGCCCCCTCCTAAGACATGCTCGTCCCGAGCATTGTCAGGCCCATAATATCGCGCCAATCGATCCACATGAACTATCTTTGGCGCACTTCTTGGACTCTTCCGTATTCGGTAAGTGACATCGTTAATCTTGGTCACAACTCGGTATGGTCCATCCCATTTAGCTTGCAGCTTAGGAGACTTCCCTTTACTGCGGACTGGGTTATGTAACCACACTAAGGAACCTTCATCGAAGCTCTTATTGTTTGTCTTTCGGTCGTAACGGGTCTTCATCTTTTCAGACATTTGTTGACCTGATTGTCTGACATGCTCATAAATGTCATTCATCCTGCTGCGCAAGTCATTCGCATAATCAGTGATATTGCGTGGAGCGTCAGGTGGTATACCGGTTAGTAAGTCGGCAGGCAACCGTAATTCTCTTCCAAAGTTCGCATAAGCTGGTGTCACTGACGTGCTTTCGTGAACCGCACTTCGGTAAGACAAAAGAAACGGTTGGATGTGCTTGTCCCAATCTTTTTGCCTGCTTTCCACAACTTTTGCCAGATATCTCTCCAATGTCTGATTAAATCGCTCCACCATTCCATCTGACTGCGGGTGGTAAGAGGTCGTTCTGGTTTTGTGAGTACCCATGACCCGACACATTTCCTGGAACACCTGAGATTCAAAATTTCTTCCTTGATCGCTATGGATTTCTAGAGGCACCCCGAAACGACAGAAGACTTCGTGAACTAATTTATCTGCGACCGTAGTAGCTTCTTGATTAGGTATAGCGAAGACTTCTGGCCACTTCGTGAAATAATCCATCACAACCATGAAGTACTTGTTTCCGCTTTCACTTTCAGGAAACGGTCCCGCAACATCTAGGGCTATCCTTTCCCATGGTGCCCCAACGTTATACAGTTTCAGTGCACCTCTGCTCCGTGTATGAGGTCCTTTCACTGCAGCACAACTCGTACATTTGCGACACCAGTCCTCAACGTCATCGCGGCAGTGGATCCAGTAAAACCGCTCACGTATCTTCAACAGAGTCCTTTTTACTCCCATATGGCCTCCTGAACATCCATTATGGTAGAGCTGTAGCACATCTGGAACCTTAACTTTAGGGACGACCATTTGCAAATGACAGCTGTCTCCTCGAGCATTTTCCCATTTGCGGCACAAGACTCCATCCTGAATAACTAAACTGTCCCATTGCGCCCAATAACTTTTTGTGATTGAACTCATTGAAGCGACGTCACTCCACATGGGTTTAGGAGCACTTGCTTTAATCCACTCAAATATTGGCTTGATGTCTGCGTCGTCCTGTTGAGCATGTTGTAGGCTTTCTTTCCATTCGTCGCTCAGATCCGTTTTAAGCATCTTCACAGGTATGGCTTCCTTTATCTCCTGTTTGGCACAGTGCTTACAGTCTTCAGGGCAAGGTCTTCTTGACAATGCGTCTGCGTTGCCATGGAATCTGCCATCCTGGGTTTGTGAGATCGAAACCTTTGGGGCTCTTCTAACATCAGCCGGCACCCGCCACGCAGTCCTGGCTATTGTTCGTTTTCCCTGCCGTTGCTGGGCGGTGACGTTAGTCACCCTATCTCCTTGGGAACGACTTCCTGCTCTTTCTGCAGTCCGCTTTGGGCAACTGGATCGAAGGTGGCCCCTCTCACCACATGTGTAGCACCTAGGGCTATACCTCGTGAAACGGTCGCGAGCCGGTGATGCTACAACTTCCCTGACACGGTGAGATCGATGATCCTTCCGTACGGCTTCGACCTCCAAAGCATGAGCCAAGGCGTCTTTGAGAGTCTCATGGTGCCCGAGTCTGACAGCGGCCCTGACTTCTAGGTCGTGGATGCCGTCGATGAATACTTGCACCAGATTCCCATCGATGAGCGCAGGTACCGACTGGTATGCCTTCCGTACCAGCTTCTCAACTTCCAGGGCCCACTGTTGCAAGTTTTCACCAGAGCGCTGGACACGATCCTTCAGCTGCGCACGATACACGTGTTCCAGGTGAGCGTCACCGTATCTGGTTTCCAAGGCTTCTAGTAGCTGCTCGTAGGAAACATCGTCTCCGAGAGCTTCTAGGATGGTTAACGCCTTGTCTCTCAAACCCAATGTAAGCGCAGTCATGGCCTGGGCTTTGCTCCACCCGTTTGCCTTCTTAACGGCTTCAAACTGCTTTTTATAGGCTGACCATGAAGATGTCCCATCGAATGGCGGTACTTTAAATCCACGCGCTGAAGGTACGGCAGGTAAGGAAGTCGCAATCCCATCTCCAGCTTTCAGATTTCCCAGCTCTTTCCTCACATCTGTAATCTGGTTTTTTACATCTTCAATCCGAGTTTCGGCTTCCGTGATGCGGTTCTCAACATGATGAACTTGATCCTTCATCACATTCATCTCCTTGCCAAAAGTCGCTCGAAGATCTTTCATGAGGAGCGTCTGTTCCTCCTGGCGGCGTGCCTGCTCCTCCTTGTCACGCAGCAGCTGTTCTTCCAACCGGCGGGCCTGCTCCTCCTGGCGGCGTGCCTGCTCCTCCTGGCGGCGTGCCTGCTCCTCCTTGTCACGCAGTAGCTGTTCTTCCAACCGGCGGGCCTGCTCCTCCTGGCGGCGTGCCTGCTCCTCCTGGCGGCGTGCTTGCTCCTCCTGGCGGCGTGCCTGCTCCTCCTGGTGGCGGGCCTGCTCCTCCTGGCGACGGGCTTGCTCCTGTAGCATCGCCATCAGCGCAGCAAAGTCTGGAGGTGCTGGCGCTGGAGATACCGTGGGCGGGCCTGCTTCCACCGTTGGCTGCTCCTGACCACCCAACCTCTCCGGCGTATTACCTCCGAAGCGCCTGCTGTCCAACTCCTGCTGGCGCTGACCCCTGGTACGGACGCCCTTTGTGTCTTCTTTCGGTAACACCGGCATTGTCCAAATCCCCAATTCTGACACCAATTGTTACGAGCCGGGGTTCTACGGAATGGAAAATGCCGATCAAACTACCACAAAACACTTTATTTATTACACCACTAACTTACACTTCACTATAAAGCTTCACTAAACACTTTTAATCGCACTTGAACTCGCAGGTATAACTCGTATTATCGCTCTGGAAATACTGATCCCCCGCCACCGAAGTGCTCCGCCTTTATAGTACGGTCATTACTCTAGATTACTCTAGAATCTTCACGGAAGAATTATCGCGAACATTCCACACCTTCGAGATGCTTCTAGATAACACGTTACATAGAAGTACCTTGACAGAACATTCCCGAAAGACGTTACGTAGTAGTACTGCGATTTGCTACTAGATGGCGCCGAGTTTGGTAGTCTTATTACTCGCTACGAGATGGCGTTACATTATTTTGAAAGCAATGAGTTTGATTCTGCTATTTTTAAATATTTAAATGGATATAATTACTAGAAATTATAATATATTCGCATAAAATAACGATACGACAAATTAAAAAGTTCAAAAACTTAAAAATAAGTTTTTTTGCAAAGATGTCAGTTTTAGGTCACCACAGCGGAACTCTCCATTTCACCGTCGGTCAAACGAACAATACCCTCATTATGCGCAGTCGGTCAAAGGTGCAATGACCTTTGTTACTCATTCAAGTCGTTCACTCATTCGCACAAATTGCGACCTTCTTTGTAGAAGATGCGTTTAAAAATCTAAACGCATGACGTTATTTGGAACGGTTATAAGAATTCGTGATAGCATAACAATCAATCGATGAGATGGTAAGGCTATTTTAGTTCGATTGATATTTTAGATGAATATGTACCCACTAATTACACACACAGTCACACACACACATATCACGCCTTATTCCCGACGGGGTAGGCAGAGGTGCATTACCCATCCACAATTTGCCAGTATTTTGTCCCACGTAATAGGAGGCAAGCCTATTGCCGTCACCGGGCACACATAGAATGGGTTATGTCCAACCTAACCGAATAAATTTAATAAAAAAGTAGCAGCTATATTGTAGTTTTAAAAAAAATTGAAACTTCCTTCCTTGAGATGAAATGTTGATTAAAGGCAACAAAATCTTACGTGCCAGCCGCATAAAATTCAGCGCATCTCTGACTATATCGCACTAATAGCGCAAAGGATTGGTAAGCAGTAAGTGAAGTGGCAGTGGGCCGGCCACAAAGCACAGCACGAAGCTTCGAACGGTCGATGGGGCATATTCTCGAGTGGAAACCGCGTAAGCGCAGTTACCAGATGATCTTTAGAGATCCGTAGGAAAGTATGTAGTTCCCGGTTATCATACGAACATCTATGGCAGTCTTTATCGGGATTGGGAGCACTATAACCAAATCTGACTAGTCTACTACGATAACGCCTATGGGTTGTGGAGGTCACATGGCAGTCGCTCCACGAGCCGCGAGCAGTTAGACTGGAACGCCGACCGCAAATTGTTTGGAAAAAGGCTCAGTTGATGAGTGATGTATGTATGTATAGTTATGATCCTCCTTTCTAGCTGGTAGCTATCTGAAGTACTGCACATTAATCGGACAGAACGCTCATTAGCCGATTCCTGAATTTACCAATGACATTTTTGTGACTGAGCGGACTTTCATTGGCTGATTTCAGAATACGCCAATGAGAGTTCTGTCCAGTGAGATATTTCCGATAAATTTGAACAGTGCTTGATTTGTACAGGGCGATGTTACGTAACACTGCGAGGTTTCCGACGACGACACCGCACTCCACACGTTGGTAGAGTGCTCGGCGTGGGCGAGTCAGCGCCGGGACCTCGTTGTGGGTCTGGGCGTGGATATCCTCTCGCTGGAGACCATGCTCCAAGCCATGGTCTCTAGTGCGAGTAGGTGGAACGCGGCCGTGTCCTTCTGCGAGCAAGTCATGCTCGCGAAGGAGGCGGCCGAGAGGGAGAGGGAGCGTACCCTCCCCGCTGAGTTCGCAGTCAGCGGCCAGGGCGCCGCAGACTCATCTACGCCCAGGACCATCGACCTCCATGATCGGGGCCTGACGACGGCGGGATTATTATTATTATTATTTCCAACGGGGACACCGGTAGCCGGACGGACGATCCACCCGCGGTTCTTGCGGGCCACTTCGTCCATTTCCCCAGTTCTCCCCTTGGGGAGAGTATGGTTGATCCAGCTCTCACGGTCCCCCGTCGAATCTTCTTGTGTCCTTTACAAATCTTATTATCTGTTCCACCTTCAGATTGCTAATGTCATCTTCGTATAGTCTGTCCGACCCTAGGAGTTCCCATCTGGTCAATGAGTACATGGGGCATTCTGCCAGCAGGTGGAAGCTTGTTTCATCGCTGTCCATGCACTCTGGGCATTTCGGGTCGGTTTTTACTCCTATCACTGTCAGATGTCTGTTTAGTCGACAGTGCCCTGTTATTACTTCTATGGCGAGTCTCATGTTTCCTCTTGAGAGTTTCATGATATGACTCGTCGTTTTCTTGTCCATACCCTTGATGAAGATTTTCGACTGTCTCATTCCAGTCGAGGTCTTCCATCTTTGGTTGGTTTCTGCTGTTGTTCTGTGGCTGATTACTCCTTTGGCGATTTTGTGTGCTATGGGCAGCCGGGGTTCCGGCCCCACAAAGGTTTCATCAGCACCTTCTCTGGCGAGTTCATCAGCCCGCTCGTTGCCCGTGTTTCCCTCATGTCCGGGGACCCAGGCAATCGTTACGTCGGTGTTCTTGGCCAGTTTATCTAGTGATTCCTTACATTCCTTGACTGTTGCTGATGTTGTCTCCACTTTGTCAAGCGCTTTCAGTGCCGCCTGGCTATCGCTGTATATGGTCACCTTTCCTGTTGTGGTTAGGTGTTCCATTATTTCCACGCATTCCTTTATGGCATATATCTCTGCCTGAAAGACACTTGCAAATCTTCCTAGGGGTATTGACCTGTCCAATTCAGTTCCATCTTTGCATGTTATATGCACTCCGGATCCGGATAGACTAGTCAATTCCTTTCTTGAACCGTCTGTATAGCAGATAGTATCACTGGGATCTATGCGCCATTCATCTCGTTTCCCTATGTGTATTCTGTATTTCTTGTCGAAGATTCTCTCCTTCCTAATTAGGTCGTTATTGGATAGAATCATTGACAATTTATCTTCGTAGTTCTTACTTATACTTGCATGACCTTTGTCCATAAAATTTCCGGTCCATAGGCCAGTGCTTCTTAGTTTGAACCATTGTTCGGTTGCTTTTCTTTTTATTTCTAGATCCAAGGGATTCAGCCCCAGTATGATCTCTAGCGCGGCTGTTGGTGTAGACCTCATCGCGCCCGTGGTCATTAGGGCTGCAAGCCTTTGGACTTTATCTAGTTCTTGTTTGTTTTCCCCGATGGCAGCCTTGTGCCACCATACCAGGGCTCCATGTAGGATTCTTGGCAAAATGATTGCCTTATAAATCCATAATGCTACTTCTGGTTTTATGCCCCAGGTTCTTCCTATTGTCCTTTTACATTGCATCATTGCCATTTTGGCTTTTGCACATGTATTGCTAATATGAGTCTTGAAGGTTAGCTTGCTGTCCAGGGTTACTCCTAGATATTTCACCTCCCTGACTTTTTCCAGTTCGTGATTATCTAGTCTCACTGGTACAGCACATCCTATTTTTGTCTTATTGGTGAACAAGACTAGTTTGGTCTTGTCAGGGTTTAGGTCTAAGCCCTTACTCCTGCACCATGCTAATGCTTCTTTTAGGCCTCTGTTCATGATTTCGCACATGACGCTGAGGACTTTTCCTGTCACTAGGAGCACACCGTCGTCAGAGTAGACTTGCGTGTATATGTGCATCCTGTTTATCTTTTTTATTAATTCATCTATGAGCAGGCACCATAGTAGTGGGGATAGGCATCCTCCTTGTGGGAAGCCTCGTTTTGCCACCACTTTGTATGTTGTTCCTGCTATTTCTGCCTGTATCTTACGGTGTTTCAGCATGTTTTTCACCCATCCTGATAAGTCTCTGTCAATGCCTTCGCGATTTAGGGTGTTCTCTATTGAGTCGGGGGTTGCCTTGTCGAATGCACCCTCAACATCGAAGAAGCATCCTAATGCATATTCTTGGTTGCTTATTGATCTTTGCACTCTTATAACCAGGTTATGTAGGGCAGTTTCAGTTGACTTGCCCTCCATATATGCGTGTTGGTTTAAGTGCAATGGAGATCCGCTTTTATCTATTTGTTCTCTTATTAATCTATCTAGGATTTTCTCCAGTGTCTTCAGTATGAATGAGGAGAGGCTGATACATCTGAAGGACTTTGCCTCCTGATATGATGTCTTCCCTGGTTTCGGGATGAAGACCGCTCTCACCTCTCTCCACCTGCTTGGAATGTGCTTAGTTGTGATACTACTATTATATAAGTTGAGTAGATCTTTGCCTATGTGTCTTATTGCATTCTGTAACATTTTCGGGAAGATTTCGTCTGGTCCGGCAGCCTTGTATGGTTGGAAGGACCTCACGCTCCACTGTAAATGTTCTTCTGTGATGATTGCACTCTTGTCCTGTACCTCTATGGGATTTAGGGTGGGTAGCGAGTTATCATCTTTGTCTTCTACGCTTCCTGGAAAGTGTGTTCCCAGCATCACTTCCAGTATCCTTTTAGGGTCGGTGATGAGTTCATCTCCGTTCTTAATACTTCCTAATTTGCAGGTATTACCCTTAGAAAACGTTTTCACTAGTCGCGCCGCGTCTGGGTATTTTTCAACCCCTTCGCAGAACGTTTTCCAGCTGTTCCTGTTTTCCCTTCTGCATTCTTTCTTATATATATTTCTCACTTTTCTGTATTCTTGCCAGCTCTCGTCATCGTCCTTATTCAGGGCTTTCCTGAGAGCTCGGCGCGTCTGTTTCCTCTGTTTCTCTAGAGCCTTTGTCCACCAGGGTTGACCTTTCCCTGGCCTTATCTCTTTCAGTGGGCATGCCTTGTGGTATGCTTCCCTAAGAGCGGCATCTAGTCTGTTTGCTTCTTGTTCAATTTCTTGTGTGTCTCTTAGCAAGGTTTCTGGACCTGGGCTCCATCTCTCCAGTTGCTGTTCGTATGTGGCCCAGTCTGTTTTCCTCACATTTCTTGTTAGAATCTTCTCTGTCTTGGCTTCTAGACTGAAAGTGATTCGTTTGTGGTCTGACATTGAATTGCTTTCGTCTAGCTCCCAATCCTTAATGTGTTGACTTATTCTATCTGTAGCGATAGTAATGTCCAACACCTCTCGTCTAGCCCGGGTTACAAATGTGGGGGTGTTGCCCACATTAAGTATTTCCAAGCCAGACGTACTTATGAAATCCAATAGTAAGTCTCCTTTTTTGTTGCAGTTGGTACTGCCCCACACGACATGGTGGGCATTTGCGTCGCAACCTAAAATAATTGGAATATTCTTACCTTGGTATTTTCTAATAATTTCTTCCATTTCTCGAGAAGGTGGCTCGAAATCTCTCTCGCTAGGCAGGTATGCGGAGACTACGAGCACCCTTTCTTTTGTATCTGTCCCCGTTTGTATTGTTATTTCAATGCTAGCGAGGTCTCTGTAACAATCTGCTTTTATTAATCCTAACGTCCTTGCTTTACTGCTGGCGTATATGCATGCCCTAGGTGTTGACTCACCATCCTCATGGCGGATGATGTCTCCCCCCAAGGAGCCAAGCCCGGTCACGCGTCCATTTGAGACATGTGGCTCTTGCAGTAGAGCAATATCTATCTTCTTCTCTACCACGTATCGGCAGAGCTCAGTCATAGCGTCGATGCAGTGGTGGAGATTTATCTGGACTATCCTTATTTTTTGTGTATTTTTGTGTAGTGTGTTTCTGTGTGGTGTGTTACTGTTAGTGTTCATGTTGTTTGTGTGTATTTGTATGTGTGTTAGTGCTCTCTGTTCCCTCCCTTAGCCTTTGCGTCCGCGGCCGAACCCCCACACCAGTGCGGTTGCAGTGATGCAACGCTGAGTGGGGGCGTTAGGTCCTTTCGCGTGGTATTGGGGAGGGGATGTTCTGCGTTTGTATTCCCGGAACTGTCCTGTGAGCGAGGCCTCCGGCTTTCAGTCTGACTCTCTGATGAGGTTTCAGCCTGTGTACCGCCCCCCCCGCTTGTGGGCATTTCCGGGCGTGTGTTTAGCGCCTGTTGTGTGCTGTTAGGGTTGGCTTTCCACTGGATCGGCATACTTCCTTCCACCGGGGCCCCGTGGGCCTCAGTTTGGTCGGTGTCTCCGCCTCCAATGAGAGACTTTCCCTGTGATTTTGTTGTGTGCTTGGGACATGTGTAGCATGGGCACTTTTCCTCTGTCTGTGTGGCAATCTTGCTCACAGTTCTGGCATGTACTCTGGTGGCCTGATAATGTAGTGAGACCAGACTTAATTTAGCGACTTCCTCAGGGACTCCTACCACTAGTCTCACTCCTAGTGGCAGTTCTTCCTTGCGGATGAGAGTCCAGTCGGTAAGCCGCAGTTCTGCCCTATGTCTGTTCTGGCCTCTGACATAGTCCAAGGGTTCCAGTTCGAGATCTTCTGTACTACCTGGGAGCCAGATCGACATCCGGTACTTTTCCAACTTTTTGGTCTTGAGGGGGGCACCATTTTGTTCCCCAAAGTCTAGTCCTAGCAACCAGTCGACCGCCTCCTCGGTGCTTGCCGTCACCAGAAAGTAGCCTTCCGCAACCAGGCCTGAGGCGTCGAATGCCAAGAGTCGACTGTCGGCGTTGTTCTTAATGGCCCTGCCTATCTCTTGTGCCAGCTTCTTTCTAATCCCAGCTGCTGTGGCCTCGTCCACCGCTACCCCGTCCTCCCGTTGTACTGTGACCGCGAGGTCACTTTGGGCTGCCGCTGACCTCCAGGGTTCCTCGGCCTTGGTGGCTTGTTTCCGGCGCTTCGGTGGGAGCTGCTGGGATTTTTCTCCAGGTCCTGTGCCTTGCCTCTTCATCTTCTTGGCCCTGTAACCTTCCCCTCCCTGAGGTGCTGTCGGTTCCGTTCTGGCCGACTCACCTCTGGGTTTGGTCTGGTTCTGGGCTGCTTCTGCTCGTTTCTTGCGAGCCTTGTTCCGCCTCCATTTGGATTTGGTCACCCACTCGCCCTCTTTGTTCTCTCTTTGGTACTCCCCAATCGACATATTTGTCAGGTCGTCCCCGAGAGTCTCAGACATAGACCTACCGGGACGCACCTGGTCGTTTGGTTTCTTATTTAAACTTACTAACTTTGTAGTTGGCGATGATTTGCCCCCCCCAGAATACGAGGGGCAGCCCGAACCACTAGATGGTCCAGGGAGGGATTCCCCGGCACTGGAAGTACCGGAACCCTCCTGGGGTAATTTCTTTTTATCGGTCGCCTTCATTTTTTTGGTGGTTACCGGGGTTGCCGGTTCGCTGGATCGGGAATTAGGTGGGGGGTTTGGGATGGGAGGGGAGGTGGCGGATCGGGTATGGGGAGGGATGGTATGTTTGGATAAGGAGGGGACGGTTTGGATAGGGATTGAAGATAGAACTCTCGGCTATAGATTATTAGTTACGTCTGTTTCTTATGGAATCAGACCAATAACAGGCGGCACCGCGTGAAGGAAGTCTATAGCCTTGCTTTGGGGATCTGCACGACTGTAGCGCTCTCCCCCAAAGCCATTCACCAGACTCAGCATTGGATGTGTGCTGAGAATAGGAGTTCTCCATCCTTTTGGTCCAGCTGTTCATGGTCTTGTTGACCGTGGATTCACCTTCCCAATTGCTTTGGATCCCCCCCGCCCACGACGGCGGGATAGCCACCCGCCGTCCTTACAGAAGCAGGCTAGACGGGTTGCGTGTTGCGGGGCCTTTTCCCCACAGCAAGCAACCAGCTTCATTCCGACTAAACCCCCGAAGCTTTTGGCCACACAGCTGGCCAAAGTCCGCCGGGTGCCACTGGAAGGCACTTCACACAGAGACGCCCGCAGCAATGGAAATGGGAGCGGCCGCGGCATCGCGAAATTAACAAAAAAAAAGGGCGATGTTACGTTGACAGGTTGGTCTTTAAAATAAATACAGATTGTGAGGATGACGGACAGTATCAGCAGTATAAGACAGACATCGAAAGACTGGCAAAAAGACTGGTCTCCTTAATATTATTACAAAATGTTGTGATTAAACGTTTTTTCCTTTACATGTTTAACTTTGTTTATTATTATTAGAGACACTCTAATAAGACTTTTTTTTTGTTACTTCTTTGAAAATCTGTCTGCCTGGCACCACGCTGACATACGCTGAGAGATGACCGTTTATTCCACATATTATTATTTATTTATTTTATTTCTATGTCTATTGCTGTCTTTTTTTGATGTTATGTGTAGTCTAATGTGGAATAATAAACGATTTTTCTTTCTTTCTTCTTAATCCTATATCACTAAAGATGTTATTCTACACCTATCTTACAGTATTTATTACAGTATCAGATTAAGCCCTATTTACACTTGACATAACTGAGTTTTCCTTCACCCATAGTTCAATGCCACCACTTGTTATCTGGGTACTTTTACTGCGAGTGAAAGTTACTTTCGCTGTTCAATATCAAACACAACGATATCGTGTCATTGCAGGCGCTGGTGACATTCAATACTTGGTTATAATGCAATGTAATTCAATATGCTAGGTGCTAAGGAGTCCGATCAACTTTTTAAGGGGCCAAGTCCCAAAGCCCTCACTGCATGCGGTGCACATTTTTTAAGAGAAGAATGTAGACTGTATACTGTTGTAAAAAACATATTTCAAATTTGCATGCCGTGATCCATCCGGCGAAACATGATATACAGATATACATCCTTAGACAGTTAAGAAGACCCATGACAACCATCTTCTCCTCCTTGTTTTAAAAACGTGGCTCCATCGATATTCATCAATGATTTCGCCAATGTCAAGGTAATGCTTGATTTTTCCCGCACAGAAGAACTAGTTACTCTGAATTAGTTCGCGGTGCGGGACAAGGAAACGTTGTTCGGTATTGCAATTGAGCGTTTGGGCCTGAATTTTTGCCCAGCGCCAGAGGTAACCTAAAAGGCAACCTACCACGCGCTCCGCAAGATCCAAGTCCCATGTCAACCATGTTTCTAGCGAATAAAATAAAATAAAATTTCAATTTCAATTTATTAGAAAGGTAAGTGCATCATTACTTGAACTTTTAGGTCATATTGTCCTCTTCATTTTGTATTCAGGTTTGATAGATACATTTTTATTGTTTTATAAGTTTAGAATATCCTAATTATATCAATAGCTAATAATAATTATATTCAATTATTCAATTCAGTCTGGCGGCCGGCACGTAAGATTTTGTTGCCTTTCATCAACATTACATCGCAAGGCAACAATTATCCAAACAAACACACGTAATCACTAGTTATTTTTGTAATTAACTGATCACCGTCTCCACCCATGTGATATAGTTTACTCGTTTACTATTCCCGTGAGACGCATTACGGGGATAATAAAGTATCATATGTTACTCAGATAAATATTATTATTAAATTCATTCGGCCATTTTGGACGTAACCCATTATAAATGTTAAGTGGGACTAAAAATACTGGCAAATTGCGGGTGTGTAATGCACCTCTGTCTACTCCTTCGGGGATACTGGCGTGATATGTGTGTGTGTCTTACTCAGGGATAATGTAGATAGGTACCCACAAATATCAAAGAAAGAATTTTCAATATCGGTCAAGTGGTTCCGGAGCCTATTTAAATTCAAACAAATCTACAAAAAAAAAAACCATCAATCCTTCAGCATCATCATCACAGCCCATTTGACGCCCACTGCGGACATAGACCTCCCCCAGAGAGCGGGGAATTCAGTCTAGATATATCACGCTGGCCACGACGAGCGTGTACGACGACTGTTGCTGTTTCCCTTATCTTAATATTATTTTATACTTTGAGGGACAGAAAGAAAATTAACAGTAGAAGAAAATACTATTTACACTTAATAAAAACTATACACTATATACAGGCGTCAAAGAACTCCTCCGCCTCGTCGCCGACTGGCAATGATTCTAGAAGACTGGCAGCATTGCCACGTTGTATAGCAGTGCTTATTCTTTGAGCTAAATAGTAACCAGTCTTCTGGTCTTGAGAAGAATCGATCATGAGTTTCGAGATAGTTTTAAAAAGTCCGTGAGCTCGCGGACCCCAAGGTCCGAGCGTCTCTACCCCAAACGGCTCAAATATATAGGTCTCCTGCTAAATTTGAGTATTTGCGCCGTTTGAAACTTTCCGCTGATGCAGCAGCAGTGCCGGCACAACCTTGTGGATCACACAAATATTTGATTTGAGCCGGGAATCGAACCCGGGACCTCAGGGTTGGCAGTCGCATACACATACCACTGCGCCACCCACGCACTTCAATCAAACCTTGCCTCGTTATATAAGTATATTTTATTCGTCGTATTCAACAAATTTGCGGTGATACAGTAGAAAGTGTTGCCATCATGCGAAATTACCCATTTTCATGTCCCACGATAATTCGATTATATTCTCTCGGTAATATTCAGTCGATACGCTTTTATTTTAATGGTTATTACTCACCGCTTTCCAACAGTTTAGCTACTGTTAATTTCGTCATGCATTTCGTTTGCTATCTATAGGCTCTTCTGTCTATAAACATATATAACATTGTATGTGTCTGTTTGTAATTTGAAATTAACAGCATTTCACTAAATACAGAATGATCATGAAAGTATTACTATGCTATTTAAATAATTTTACAATATAAATAACAAATAATCTTCAAGTTTTGTGCTGGACTTGAACGGATTTCCGATTTCTTATAGTCCGAGACGCCCAGGACTTAAATTGGCTGTGCCATAACGGCTTATACGTAAGATTTGGTTGTCTTTCATCAACATCTCATCATTTTTCAAAATTATAATATAGCTGCTACATTTTATTAAACTTATTCGGCCAATTTGGACATAACCTATTATAAATGTGCCTAGTAACGGTAATAGGCTTGCCTTTTTTTTTTTTTTTTTTTTTTTTAGTTCCGCGACCAAGGCCGCGGCCGCTCTAACGTCCGTTGCCGGGCGTCTCTGGTTACAAGCAGAACGTATTTCCAGTGGCGCCCGGCGGACTTTGACCACCTCTGTGGTCTCTGCGGGGGTTGGGTCGGGATGAGAATCCCGCGTCGTTGGGGGTAGGGTTTTATCCCGCGTCAGTGAGGGAATCTGGTTGCGTGCTATGGGGCAAAGGCCCCGCAGCACGCAACCCTTCTAGCCTGCTTCTGTAAGGACGACAGGTGGCGATCCCGCCGTCCTCAGGCCCCGATCATGGAGGTCGATGGTCTTGGGCGTAGATGAGTCTGCGGCGGCCTCGCCGCTGACTACGGAACTCGGCGGGGAGGGCACGCTCCCTCTCCCTCTCGGCCGCCTCCTTCGCGAGCACGACTTGCTCGCAGAAGGACACGGCCGCGTTCCACCTACTCCCGCTGGAGACCATGGCTTGAAGCATGGTCTCCAGCGAGAGGGTATCCACGCCCAGACCCACTACGAGGTCCCGGCGCTGACTCGCCCACGCTGAGCACTCCACCAACGTGTGGAGTGCGGTGTCGTCGTCGGAAACCTCGCAGTGTTGACACCGGGGTGTGACCTCACGATGGATGCGAAACAGATAGCTACCGAAGCATCCATGCCCGGTAACGATCTGCGTCGCACGATACGTGAGGTCACCATGCTGCCTCTGCAGCCAATCGTCCATGATCGGTCTCACCGCCGCGATGATGGTGGCACCCCACTTGGGTTGCTCAAGTCGCACCCTCCATGACTCCATGAGATCCTGTCGGAGTTGGGACCGCCGGTCATCGATTTCTCGAGACGCAGGCCTGTGGTCCCGCTCCAGCGCCTCCTTGCGCCATTGGAACAATGACGCAAGGGCTCTCGCTTCCAGGTCCCATGGAGGGGTCCCGGCTAGGAGACATGCAGCCTCTCCGGAGATCGTGCGGTAGCCCCTTATTGTTTTGACGGCCAAGGTCCTCAACGGTCTGTTAAGGAGCGTTGAGTTGTTGGCCGTCAACCGCGCCGCCCATACGGGAGCCCCGTATAGGGCCATACTCCGCACGATCCCCAGGTATAATAGGCTTGCCTGCCTAAGGAACGTTCTACCAATTGACCAAGACACTACTAGCCCAAGTAAATTGTATCAAATCGCGACTTACGGCTCGTCGTCGCCAGAGCACACCCTACCAGGCAGTTGGCGAACTAACTACTACGATTTTTGCGATTTGTATTATTAACTTATTTGAGAAAATGTTAGCATACGTTATATAAATATTTTAATACATTCAATGTACCTATGCTAGTTGTCTTAACATCTGTCTGTTTTTTCAGCTAATAGGCGCTTTAACGACACACGATATCGTCTATAATATCGTGACGATATCGTAAGTAGCAGCAGTAACTTTAAGGTAAGAATGTCAATTATCGTGACGGTATCGTCACCATGGGAATTGGAAACTAGAAAACTATTCACGCGGGCGAAGTCGCGGGCATCATTTAGTCTCCTCCATAATACCTACTGTAACTGTAAAATTGTGCAGACTGTTTGTTTGCATAGCGTAAAAGTGGCTGGCCTGATCTGAATAAAAATTCATAAAGGAATAGATTGAAACCTTCGGTACATTATTAAGCTTAGTACTTTAATTTAATTGATATTTTTATTTATTTCTTTATGAAAGTGTACAATGGCGTACTCAAGGCTAATAGGCATTTCTTTCAGTCAACCTTAAGGGGATACAGAGATAATGTTCGGGTAAGTGCCCATTCTTAGTCAAGAAACTGACACTACTTTTCCTTCCTATCCTTTATGGCAATCGGTTAAAAAGCCTAAGCCTAACTTTCTCTATGACATCATAATAGCCAGAAAATCGACGTCGTCACACATAACACCAATAACTATTAGATAAAAATGCTATTATGCTCTAAACGCAATGCAGTTTCGTGGAAAGCACGATCACGCACTACACACGATACAACACTGATGAAGATGATGTAACAATACACAAAGTCGAGCCTCGGAGATCACGATAAGGCCAAAAGGCCCATTAGCACTCCTCCGCATTATTCTTTATCTTATTTTTGTCTGTCTGTCTGTTTGTTTCGCCTCTCTGCAAGAACTGAACCCATTTTAACAGAACCTAATAATCAGCTATCTGCTAGTAACCAAAGTAGCCAAGTTATAACTTAGTGTATCGGCTTTCGACTTCAGTCTCTTCAGTCTTCTAGTCAAATATTTGTGTGATTGAAAAATGTTTGTTGCGGAATTTGGGTGTTTTCTAATAAAGTAATTTATTTCAGAATATTTACAAGATACAGGAACGGGAAAAAACAATTACGAAAAGCTTAAATTATAAACTACAAACGATACACTATCTAAAACTAAAAACCTAATCCAGGATTCTAGCAAGAGCCTGCCGCTGGATGTCATTGAGCCGGTACTGAACAGGCAATGTCCATGATGACCAAAGCGATTCACAATAGCTCCACGCGAAACACAATTGTGCTCACGCACACGTGGTTCATCTCCACAAGTCATTGGCAATATCGAAGTTCTGTAGTTAGACCGGTTGGATTTCGTTTAGGGCTCCAACTACCCGCAAGGACTGCTATGAGATGTTCGTATGGCAACCGGGTTCGACCGCTGAACTTGCTCTCCGAGGCACGAACAAAAACAATTTCCTATTCTGTAGCACGGAGAAGTCTCAATTAAGTCTTAACATGGAGCGAGCGCTCGCCGCCTTTATAGAGACATTGCTAAACGCTTTATCAATGCTACTCAGGACCAGAAGGCTGGCTATTTATGGCCCAAAGAATAAGTATCGCCATCCAACGTGGCAGCAAGCCAGCATTCTGGGAACCTTCCCAGTCGCCAATGACTTGGAGGATTTCTTAAGGATATTTTGTAGTGTGAAAATCAATCAATACATATAATAAAATGAAATTGTAACTGTTCGCTGTCTGTACAAGGAAGATATATACCTATGAGAAATTGATGCAGGGAGGCTTTATGAGCGCAATAGAACCCCAAAATAAGGTTTTTGGAATTTTTGTCTGTTTGTCTGTGTGTCTGTTTGTCTGAATGTTTGAACACGCTAATTTCAGAAACGGCTTAACTGATTTGAATGCGGTTTTCACTAATGCGTTGCGGTACATTCAACTTAACATTTAGTGTTTGTTTCATTTCAAAAGGTTGATAAATCAAAAAGTTATGTCGATCTAAAGAATCACGCATAAGCCCAAGTTAAGCAACCTCAGTCGCGGTTCTAACTAGGATGGGTGACCAATTGGCACAAAATATATCAAGCGACAGACATGACAGACAAACATACATTACGCCTATATTCCCGAAGGGGTAGGCAGAGGTGCATTACACATCAACACTGTGCCAGTACTTTTGTTGGTCCCACGTAATAGAGGGCAAGCGTATTGCTGATAGGGCACTTTAGAAGATCCATAACTACTGTATAATTTAAATCAAAATTACCGCAGTCAGGACAGGTGTTACATACCACTAATATATCTCCAGTCTGAGTAGCTCAGTTATAAATAACTATGTTTGCAGATTTGATTTCCACTATTTGCTGTTTTATAAGACGTGTGTATACATAATACATATACATACTTATAAAAATACATAAAAAAAGGAAAAATGCGTGTCAGAAAGAACAAAAGGTTCCGTGCCAAAGGGGCAAAATAATCTGTTTTTTAGTATTTGTCACCTTTAAAGTCAGTCTCCGTAATGTTATTTACTATATATACTAAATTAAATAAAGAGAGAGTTGAAATAATAGTGGTATGTAAGGTTGCTGCCTGTAACTGTATAAGTATTATTGTATACGATAGTAAGTGAGAATGCTTCGAATAAAATCGAACCTCAGCCAATGCAGCAGAAATGATAAAAGGTTAAGATTATTTCGATCTCAGGAATCTGAAGAGGATCATGAAGCAAGACTTACTGCATCTTAGGAACGACAGGTTTAGGTTACGTGCATCAGAAACGCCCGCCACTTCAGCGAGAATCACGACTGAGTTTATTTATTTATTTATTTATTAATTTATAATCACATTTTACAATATCTTTACAGTGTCCACTAATGCGATATTGCAAATCATCAATTACATAACATATCAATTTTAGAATAAATAAAAATAAATAATATTAATTAAAATAAAATTAATATCATATTAAAATGGAATTAAAAGAAATAAAATAAAACCAAATTGAATAAAATTAAAAACTATCAAACAAAATTCATTAAAATAAAATATAATCAAATAACATCAAATTTCAGTCAAAGAAAATTAAATAAAGGTCAAATCAAATTAAATTACGTCAATCTAAATTAAATTAAAAATAAAATAAAATAAAATAAAATAACGTTTATTATCTTTGAAATTTTCAGAAAATTATTTAGATTCGTCAGAAGTTGGTGTGACTCTACCGAGGGTTCCAAAATGCAACGAGACTGAGAAGAGCCCTCAAGAAACTCAGCTCGGCTTTTTTCAAAATATTTCATCTTAAATCTAATACAGAGTTATTTAGAAAGGAGCAATTCGTTACGTTGTTACAACCAGGCCGCCTTGTCATCTAAGAAATTAAATCAAGTCAAATCAAATCAAATGTATTTAAGTCACATGCAATTAATTTACACTATGAATTATTAATTTTATTACATTATTACAATAAATTTAAAATATTAGATCACATATTATTGTTATATATTATATATTGTTGATGTTAGCAATAATGCACTGCTTCGTGACCTCTTGTAGATTCGGCAGGGTGCAACTAAACAAATCAACATATTCCGCTATAATATTAAGGAGTCGCATAGCGCGCGACATGGGGGCAAATGTGAGCAGGTTCGTTCGCGCCACGGGCACCCTGAGAGTAGGGGGTCGGCGACGCGCTCCCACGCACCCATCCGGGGCCCACAGTTGGAGCTGCGCCAGCACCACGGGGTGCTCCACCCGGCCAGTCAGCACGCGCCAAACGTACACCACTAGTGCTACGTCGCGCCGCACACTCAGCTGCTCGTACCCAACCATACCGATTACGAACAAGCTGGGGTACATCCGCGGGTACTTGGGGTAGACACCATATTCTTTATAATATAGAAAGCGCGTAAATTTATTTTGTATTTTTTCCACCATGAGACTATATTTAGCCTCATGAGGGTTCCAAATTATAGCCGTCGATTCGAGGTGACTCCGGACGAGCGAATTGTATAGAATTTTTAAGACCATAATGTTATTAAAATCTTTACAATTTCTTAATATAAACCCTAGGTTTCTAAAAGACCTGCTACATATGTCAACGATGTGTCTACGAAACGTCAACTCAGCTACCATTTCAACGCCCAAATCCCGGGTATAATTAAAGCGTGGAATAACAACCCCATCCATCTCGTAGGCGTAGCTCAGTGGTGCCCTACCGCGACCTTAACTTATAACTCCACATTTCGCGGTGTTAAAGCAAAGGCCGTTGGCATTGCTCCACTGAACTACGCGATCAATGTCTGACTGCATTAGCCAAGCGTCGGATATATCTACTATGGAGAAAAAGACTTTGAGATCATCGGCAAAGAGTAGAGACTTGGCATGCAGTAACACCCTCGGCAGATCATTGATCATGAGAAGAAATTCCAGCGGTTTTTAAATTCGAGCCCTGACTAATGCCTGACAAGGTTAAATACGGCCTAGATTCGTAGCCCGCATACTCCACATACTGCCGGCGCTCGCTAAGGTAACTTGCGAAGAATCGGAGCAAGTGTGGTGTGAACCCCGACGCCGCCATCTTTGACAATAGCACGTCGTTATCAACCAGGTCGAATGCTTTCCGGAACTCGAAGTACGCGCAGTCTACCTGCCCTCCAGCATCAATGACAGGAGCAAGGTATGTCATAAAAGATAGCAGGTTGCTACCCGTACTTCGACCTGGGCGGAAACCATGCTGTGCGTCATCAAGTTGTGAGCTAACCTGTGAATAAATAGACGCGTGTAACGCAGATTCGAATACCTTAGCAAACGCGGACAGTACCGCCACCGGTCTATACCCACTTACGTCCTCACCAACCTTACCCTTAGGAACGGTATTACCCGGGTGATCTTCCACCGATCTGGGAACCACCCCTCCTCCAAACACAAATTAAATATGTGCCTTAACGGTCTCCAGAACACCGCCCGGCAATCTTTGATGATGAAGGGCGGTATCCGATCCGGCCCCACCGATTGCTTAGGCTTCAAACGAGCGAGCGCCGAGCGCAGGTCGCGCGCGCTGAGCTCGCCAATATGTACGCGGTACGCGCCGGCACGAGCGCCCGCGGCCCGCTCCGCCGCCGCGGGGTCCAGCACCGGCCTCTCGGAACTATACACCGACTTGAAATACGAAGCAAAGCACTCTGCACCCTCCGATTCATTCAAGTCCCTACCATCCTTTTTTAATGTGTTATGCTGGCGTTTACATTGTTTACTTTTAATAAAATTCCAAAAAGATTGAGGATCATTTTTAATATTCGTCTGTAGACGATTCTGATATGCTTCAAAAGATAATTTTATTTTTTGTTTCACTAGTGACCGGCACTGAGAAAACGCTTCGTAATCACATCGCGAACCTGATCGTTTATACAATTTGTGTAATTTTGCTTTTTGCTTTATATCCCTTATTAACTCAGGCGTAGGTATACCATTCTGGATAAGAATACCTAACATGTATTTGCCCATTGGCACTTTTATTTTTAACGGGGGTATATGTACCTATATTTTTGTTTACTAAATCATAAAAATACGTCAATGCTGGTCCCAATTTAACATACTAAATCCCTCATACAGCATAGCAAAATTACATTTAGTAAAGTTTCACCTCTTATTATTAGTTATTCTAGTACCTACCTTGCGCGGGATAAAACCCGACCCGCGGGATAAAACCCGACCCCAATGACGCGGGATTCTCGTCCCGACCAAACACCCGCAGAGACCACAGGGGTGGTCAAAGTCCGCCGGGCGCCACTGGACATACCCTCTGCTAGTAACCAGGGACGCCCGGCAACGGACGTTAGAGCGGCCGCGGCCTTGGGCCGCGGAATTAAAAAAAAAAAAAAAAAAAAAGTACCTACCTTGTCGACCAAACCCGGTAGTTGTTTACAGCGGGAGCCTAAATTTAATTTAATCTGTAACGGTGGATGTTGCTTGTCAATATTCAGTAGTGGCTCATCCGATATTTCAACCTCCATGTGATGAGTTCACAGCGTTCTCAATTGATGGCCTATCAAAATCGAGAGAGCAGTGAACAGCGTGAGGAACGTTTATCCGCCGACCGTGAGGCTCACACCCTTTCACGTGAATCTGAGACCTTCACCGACAGGGAATCTCGCTTGAGTTCTCAAAGTGTGCTGTCGGCACGAAGTCGGTCTCAGGAAACCAATGAACAACGCGAAGCGCGTTTGACTGCTATTTTCTATATTCTATATTACTATTTATATTACTATTTTCTATATTATCGTTTGAATTGAGAAACTGTTGTAGGGGGCTTTATGAACGCAATAAAACCCAAAACAATGGTCATTAGAACTTCTGTCTGTTTATCTGAATGTTTGAACACGCTAATCTCAATAAAACGGCTTAAACGATTTGAATTTTTAATTTGAATTTGCAGTTTTCAGTAATGCGTTGTGGTTTATTCAACTTAACATTTAAGGTTTCGTTATCAATCGGTTCATAAATAAAAAAGCTATGTAGATCTAAAGTTACACGCAGGCGGAGCTGCGGGCAACAGCTAGTTTTAGTATATAATTGTATATTGTAAATAAATTAATATATTACTTAACATGGTCACCTATAATATGAATTTTTTGATACCATTTAGCCACGAATCCCTCAAGGTGTCAATATTCGTAAACGTTTGTAATTCAATTTCAGTCACGTTATCTAAGCCCTAGAGAATAACTTTTACTTATTTTCTAACTGTTAGTAAGACTTACACTTTCACAAATTGCACTAATATAATATGCAAAGTGAATGTTGTAACAGTTTCACTTTCTGTCTGTTTGTTTTATTGTTGAGTTCTAAGGAGTCATCCTTGTCAGCACGCGTTGCATCTCGTGATAGACGAACAAGTCTCTGGCAAATATACCACAACCCAAACGACAACGGAATGACTCGCCTCCCATTACGCCTGACTGACTAGACTGGACTAACGACTGGACTGGACCTACCAATTGACTGGCAAAACGTGGGCTGCTTTGTCTACCCTTCAAGAGGTATAGACGTGTTTTAGTGTATGTTTGTGTATTTTACAGCTATATGTATACCTAGCTAATACTCACGACTTCGCCGCAAGAACTCATTGCAATACACACATCATCGCACATAAACTTCCATCCACAACTGGTTCAGCCTTTTAGGAGTTAATCGATAAACACACATAACAATACACGGTGATAGTTTGAACTGCAACAAAACTACAAGCAAATTGTTGATATGTAACACTTCTGCCTACCGATTCTGGTAACGATAGCCTTCGAGAATATAAGAGTGATAGAAGTTAGGAATTGGATGACGTCTTTCCCGAATTGTATTTTAAATGCTAACTGAATCTGCGTTTTCTTTTACCTGCCCGTCTATTTTCGTGCGTCTCGGGTATGCCCCAAAAAACATAACCCCAGGCTTAGATAAAAAATACTATAGATATTGAATTCAGTACAAATACAACGCGGAATCTTGGCACTCGAATACTGTATAGGTAATTATTACAAATACCATCTATAAAATAAACAAGATTGTACATTGATGGTTGACATAGAAATAATTCGTAATAATTCATACAAAAGCATCAATGTACAGCGCCATTGTCGCATCCCTCGAGAGTCAGCAAGCGGAATAGGAACTTAGTACGGAAGCGGGTGAAGTGCCCAAGTGTGCAATTTTCGATAGTAGTTCGAGGTGAAGTTGTGCCGTTTTTAAGGCACTGATCGGTAATCTAGGTATTTTTGATCTAAGACCCCAGGGCGCCACCGGTAGCTGCATGTCATAAATATCGCGGTCAATGCATCTCAAACTGCAAGGGAAAGTACCTTTCAAGTCTGTGTCAAGTCAATCATCTGTGAAACCTGTAAACTTTATAACTTACTTTCAACTTAATTCTATTTTCACTGACATTAACTTTAATTTAATGTCGTCCCTTACATATCCGTCATTACATACTCTTGTACTGATAATGAATTGGCGAAAGTTTTTGGATGTATGGAAGTTTGTTACTCTTTCACGTGAAAACTATGAAACTCTATAATAAAATAACACAATAATGTTCTTAATAACGCATTAAAAGTTATTAAGACAATGTATTATTGAGTTATATTATTTGTAGTTACTAGTCTGAAACGCCCAGGACTTTAATTGCGACAGGCTGTGCTATAGCGGCTGGTACGTAAGATTTTATAGCCTTTCATCAATATTTCATTGCAACGCAACGAGTTTAAAATTTTTCTTCAGAATTACAATATAGCTACTACTTTTTATTAACTTCAGTCGACCATTTTGGACATAACCCATTATATGTGTGCCCGGTGACGGTAATAGGCTTGCCCCTATTACGTGGGCCTACAAATACTGGCAAATTGTGGGTGTGAGTGCACCTCTGCCCACCTCTTCGGGGATATAGGCGTGATATGTATTTGTACAAAGACAATGAAATATAATATCATGTAAATTGGCCAAATTCTGTCCTTAAAGTGACTAAAATATGGTGTGATAAAATTTGGCATTTTGTTTGTACATAATGCAATAAAAGCGAGATTTACTGTCCCGAGTTTTGATAAATATTGATGCCTTCCAAAATAAATATGTTTTTAACTTCTGATACATTAATTTTGTCTGTTACATTATAAAGTTACAATAATAACAATCTTTCAGCCTCAATATTTATTATGAGGAATTTGGTTTAAAAAAATACAAATGAGATCTATGAAAATAAAATAGGCTTCTAGAAGTATAAGTACCTACTAATCTTTTGCAGAAGGTCAATGACAGAAACTAATACATAAGTAGGTACAGGTACCTTGGTAATAATCACGTCATTCCCCCTAAAAGGATCGGAACCCTCTATAGGAACCCTCTTATTTTTTTCTAAATTGAATAAAAGAGACATATCTATAGATTTGCTTTTATTGTACATAGACAGTTAAATTACAAAATAATTTTATAAAAGTGACAAATGACAAACCTTACTATAGTAAAATACTTTAAACTTATTAAATAATGGTAACTGAATAAAAATATCACAAAAAATAAGTAGAGCCGTGTTAGAAGCCTTAGACAAATTGATGGCAAGAATCGGGTCTTGCCATAGCAAGGCATGCCTAAGTCTTGCCACAGCAAGACAGATCTTGCTAAGGCAAGACATAGGTTAACCAAAAAAAAACTTGCCAATTAATCTTTTACTTGACAGAAATTAGCAAGTGGCAGATTAGAAATTTTCATTTAGTGTCTTTATAATATAAGTACATATATGTATGTTATCATGTATTTTTTATACAAATACAAAATTGGAGCTTGAATACAAATACAAAAGTGTAAGGTAAATGTATTTATAATTTGATAATAAAATCTCTACTATTCCTTATATATTAATATATTTAGACATTTATCTATCTATCGTAAATATACTTATTCAATTTTGAACGAGCATCGTCAATTCAACTTAATTTTAAATTATTTAAGTCAAACTGACAATTTTATTTAAAGCACTAATTATTTATTTATATTTTAACTTAATTATTTTACTTAACTTAATTACATCTTTCGAATTTGTTAAATTAAATTCAGAAATAATTATAATTTCCTCTTTAATATATTTATTAGTCTAAATTTTGCTTGATACTATATCTGTACTACTCTCTGTTTTATTCTTTTCTCTTATCAACAGTCTCTTTCTCACTTCATCAGGGTTATATCTCTTTTTAAAAACTCTTCTTACTCTTCTTATGGGATTCACATTTCTTGTTAGTACAATTTTCTTACCATAGTTTGTTGTTGTTGTTAAATTAGCTATTTTAGAATCATCTGCATTTCGCAAATTCTTAGCTCTTCGAGTTGAGTTATTTATAAGAGCTTCTCTTTGCTCTCTTATAGTCGCATCATAATATACCTTTCCATTAACAACTGCTTTTCGTATATTTTCAGTTGTAGGCAGTATTCTTGGTGGTCGAACGAATGTCGTCTCACTCACTTCTAAACTCTTATCAGCATTTCTTTCTCTTTCAATCTCATCTTTAGTCACTTTTTGTATAATCCCTCTCCTTTCAACATTAAATCTGTTACCGAAATTTAAATCTGTCATTTCTTTATCGAGAGCGATGTTTTTAGCTTCTAAATCCTGTTGTGACTTTTTATCAATAATAAATTTTCCACCTCTTCTTGACGCTAAAATTCGGCCTATTTCTTCAATCTGTCTTTCTTCGGCTTCCAAAGTTTTTAAATCTGATAATTTATCCCCCTTTACATCATCTAAATCTAAAACTTCTATAGATTCTGTGAAATCATTCAATTTATCATCTATGCCTTTAGGTAAGTCCTTGATTTGTACATTTACTGGTTTAACCAATTCTACTTCGGTTTTATTCTCTACAACTTCTTTGATGTGCGGTATTTCTGTAGTTGTAGTAAGTTTTTCTTTTATTGTTGTTACTTCTGGTAGTACTTCATCAATAGCACTCATATTTCTTTGTTTCTCATCTCTATGGTTTTCAATATTAGGCTGTGTAGTCGTAGTTGTTATTTGTTCTTTTTGTGTTGTTCTTGTTGTTGTTGTGTATTTGTTTTGTTCTGTCGTTGTTGACGTTGGTTCGTGTTCTGTTTCATTGTATCTGAAGTAAGTTGTGTTAGGTGGTGGTCCTTTGTGAAGATAGGCAACTGGCCAGTACCTTGAAAAAATTATAATTATAACCTATTTCAAAGTTCCGAGTCCAAATTGTGTTGCTCTATTGCCTCGAGCAGGGAATGGAACCCAAAATTACGGCAGGCGAACTCGTCTAAGTCGAATACACTACCCTCTTGGGAATGATGAAATCTATCACGTCTGTGTATTACGCACTTACAAAAAACAAACCATCGGCATCGTGCTGATTACAAAAAAAAATTTCGTGTATGGGATTTGAATCCGCGATCTCTAAGTCCAGTAGTTTAGTTTCACACAGTCAATCACCAATGAACCATGCAAGCAAGTGAAATCAAGGAAATGAAAATATCTTTATTAATATAGATCCAACAGTAACACTTAATGAAAGTCAACATTATTGCTTTAAACAACATTTACTTCCAGATTCGCGAGGCAAAAAAGAATCTTGTAGAAAAATCCCAACTTAGTGTTGTTCTTTTTTTTTTTTTTTTTTTTTTTATATTTGGTTCGCCAAATTGACGCCGCCCGCCTGGTGGTAAGTCGTGACGACGTCTAGCGATTGTGGGCCACTCTCACAGCACACATTACTATTGAGAGTGGCCCTCAACTTGACGACCTACTGATGTGCCTCTTCACACTCCGCTTAAAGAACCCAGGATTATATGTGGGAGGAAACACGTGCACAGGCAGGGCGTTCCAGGCCACTATCGTTCGGCAGAGAGAGAGAAACGAACGTTCAAAACGTTCGGTTCTCGCGAACATGCTATCCACTGTGTGGGGGTGGCATCTCTGCCCGGCACGAGTCGTTCTGGATCGGAAGGAAGAGGGTGGGATCAGATTGAAGAGTTCTTCAGAACACTCGCCGTGGTAAATACGGTAGAATGCGGCCAAGGAAGCTATTGTTCGGCGCTGAACTAGCGGCTCAAGGCTTCCCGTTACCTCCGGACAACCTATAATACGGATAGCGTCGAGAGCGTCCAGCAGACACTTCGCGGAGTCGTCCCCGAGGTGAGAGCAGTATTCGACGCAGGGTCTAATCTGCGTCTTGTACAGCAGACACCTCTGGTCCGGTGTAAAAAATCTCTTTACCTTATTCAGTATTCCTAGTTTCCGCGAAGCTAGCCCTATACATCTCACATTTAACTTACCTAGGTGCTCCTAAAGCTGGTGGTGGTTTATCATCCGTCTCTTGAGGAACTTGCAGCCATTGTCCACTTCCAGGTCGTGGTGGATTGTGACTCAGTCTGAGATGAGGACGTTCTTCAGTTGGCACACGGGAGTAGCCTGGAGATACATTACAATTTTTTTGACCGAACGAGCGAAACGTCTCTATAATCGAGATTGGACAATTTTGGTTTCGTTTGTCTGTCTGTATGTGTATTTCGGGCTAGTAGCCACAGATTTTATACGATCTTCATGAAACTTGGTACAAATATTCCTTGATTTAATATTTTTTAATGAGGAAAAATCCTTAAATGTTTTTAATGCTTTACCGGGCTAGCAGCCACGTTTATTATCCGATCTCCAGGAAACCTGACACGAGTATGCCTTTACTTGAGACCATTTTTTCGTAGTGATTGTTTTTATTGGGGAGGAGGTCCCTGGGGGAGGGGGAGAGACGTATACATATAAACACAAAAAGAAACAAAATAAAAATATAAAGTACGAAACACCTCTGACTAACCCTTAAAGAAGGTAATAGTGATAGTCAAATCTACAAACCTGGTAATGGATTCCCATATTTGTCATAATACGCTTGAGGTCCATTCGCATATAATTCGTCCCAGTATCTTCTATCAGCTTCGGATAAATAAGGACCTTGGGGTCTGTTGTAGATTGGTTGTCTAGGAGGGACTGGTCCATCGTTGAATACTGGTGGAACTCCTGGAGCTCCTGGAAGTCCGGGAGGACCTGGGGGTCTGTTCCAAGGTCCTGAAGAAAGGTCTGGTTCTGCCGGATAAGAATAATGTTATACAATTTGCTCGCTGAATGTAGTCATCATCCACCGAGCCTTTTCCCAACTCAGTTGGTGTCGGCTTTCCAGTCTAACTGCGATTCGGCTAAACTTCGATATTTTCCGTGAAGCGACTGCCATCTGACCTCCACAACCCATGGGCGATATCAATATCGCTGAATGTAGTAATCGATTAATATGAATTACCTCGCTTCTATCACTATTGAGTTCAGAGGTAACCATTAATTACTCATTCACTATAGAAAAATATGAATTACTGGACAGGTATTATTGTATTGATGGTAATTTAATATGACTTACCCATTATTGTGACGGGTTAATATAAGTTACTATTATACTAATTATTGTGTTAAGGTTTAATTTCATAGCATTGTAGGGAGAGTACCTATTTGTTTGAGTAATAAATGTAAGTTACCCTTCCTGTTAGGTGGTTGGGTAACTTATATTTACACCTCAACCAAACAAAACTAGATTGAACGGTCAAATAACTAAAAAAACACAACCATACCAACGACAAATATTTAAAAACAAATTACCAACCTCTTTGCCCGGGTATCTGGTGTCCTTGCGATGGATGAGGAATATTATGCTGGTGGTACGGGTAATACTTCTCACTGCATGGCCGCCATTGGTCTTCAGTAGGGCCTACGTAACACCTGTTATGCAAAGATGACTCTTATATTTTACTATTATCATCGAGTCCGAGACGCCCAGGACTTTAATTGGCTGTTCTATAGCGGCTGGCACGAAGGATTTTGTTGTCTTTCATCAACATTATTTTTAGTCCCACTTAATAGGGGGCAAGCCTGACGGTAATAACCGTCACTGGGCACTCTAGAAAGTGGGTTATGTCCAAGATGCCCGAATCAATCTCAAACACGTACCAAAACGTATATTTAATACGACAATTTGTCTGTCTGTCTGTTGTCCGTCCGTCGCGTTTTTCAATTTACATACATTTGCATGAAATATTAAAATATTCTTCTTTTTCTTTTTTATTGAGGCGATACAATGTTCGTCGGGATAACTACTTAGTAATATTAATTATATTCTGTATTTTAGTATTTGTTGTTATAGAGGCAACAGAAATACATCATCTGTGAAAATTTCAACTTTCTAACTGTCACGGTTCACGAGATACAGCTCAAGACAGACAGACGGACGGACAGCGATGTCTCTAGTAATAGGGTACCCGTTTTACCCTTTGGGTACGGGACCCTAAAAAGGATGGAATATGGGCGTAATGAACGCCTCTGTCTACCTCTTTGTGTCTTTTAATAAAGGTGCGTTCACACGATTTCTATCGTTTTATTCAAACAAAGCACTAAGTCTATTACTATTACAAACTTTCTATTAGTCCAAGAGCTGGTGACAAAATTAATAAAGGTTTTTAACAACGTTTTAAAAAAATAACACTATTATTATAAATGTACCTGGTATATTGGGTTAGGTAGAAGTCCTACGGCTATTTGGCTACCGATGAAATTTTTCAACAAATCTATACATTATTTTAGTAACTGTACATACATATAAATAATATTCCCAGACTAGGTTTTGAATTTTAGAGTATGACCAGAGCCCTCTGAATTCATTAAATAAAATACCTTAAAATGTCGTTCTAAATTTTTATGGCGTATTTATTAAGTAATTTTAAAAATAGAGGTCCGTGTATATTATTGTCTATATCCAGACAGATTTGAATGATTTTTAACAATACACACACACATATCACGCCTATATCCCGAAGGGGTAGGCAGAGGTGCAGTACACATCCACCATTTGCTAGTATTTTTAGTCCCACGTAATAGGGAGTAAGCCTTTTGCCGTCACCGGGCACATTTATAATGGGTTATATCCAAAATGGTCGAATGAATTTAACAAAAAGTAGCTGCTATATTGTAATTTTGAAAAAAAATTGAAACCCGTTGCCTTGTGATGAAATATTGATTAAAGGAAAAAAAATCTTACGTGCCAGCCGCTATGGCACAGACAATTAAAGTCCTGGGCGTCTCGGACAATTGTTGACAAATTAATAAGTTACGTAAATGCGTAATAATGAAACTGCAATACCTCTGCCAGACTCACCATTCGAGATGCAATTATTATTGCAGTGTAATTTTACTAGTTTTATTTTACTAGTTTTAGCGTCGTCAGCTCTCTGGCTATGTAATATTTAATAAGTCGATTCTTAGATACAAAATATTAGACGTGTTCACAGAAATAACTTTAACGGTAAAGCGATCATAAATCTAACTCAACTTGTGTGCAAAACTTGTTAATAAATTACATTGACATTAAATATAAAACCGCCAAGTACGAATGGGTCTTGCGCACAAAGGGTTCCGTACCTTTATCAAATACTAGCTGATCGCCGCAGCTCCGCCCGCGTGATTTAGTTTACTCGTTCCCGGTTCCCGTGGGAACACATTACCGCGATGAAAGTAGCCTATGTTACTCAGGGTGAATGTAGCTTTCAGCGCAGCAATGGTGAAAGAATATTTGAAATCGGCACAGTTGTTTTTGAGTTTATTCATTACAAACATACACACAAAAATACAAATCTTTCCTCTTTATAATAGTATAGTATAGAAGGACGGCAAAAATCACAGTTGTTGTACTAGAGCCCCCTCAAATATTTATTTATCTCCTTTTAAGTATTTTTTGTTGTTATGCAACAGAAATACGTCATCTGTGAAATTTTTAACAGTGTTACTATTACGGTTTATGAGATACAGCCTGGTGACAGACGGACGGACGGTCAGCGGAGCCTTAGTAATAGGGTAAAGGTTGAAAAGCCGGTGCAGCTTTCTCAACACTGCTGATATCAATAGCACGGACCCTTCTAAGGCAAGAGTGAGCCTATGGCATGGATAGTTTCTCAATACCTACTTTCATCCCGCCGGCAGAGAAACTACCCCCCGGACACAAAATCCCCTGATCCACCTGGAAGGCTCTTAATAGAATGCGAACCCAGGTTGGCAGGTCTAAAGATAATATGTCCAAATGGGTTTACATTGACACTAAAGAGAACCAGTGTGAATGTGGCTAATCACAACAAACCATCAGCCACATGATGTCATGTCCGGGTTGCCCAGAGTCGTGCACTTTAGATGACCTGTACGAGGCGAGGCCAAATGCGATTCGCGTCGCAGAGCACTGGACCAAGACAATATAATCACCATAGTGTTGCCCATCGACAAGAAAAGAAGACGAAGAATAGGGTTCCGTTGTTGTTGTAAGTGGTAGGGAACCCTAATAAACTAACAGATGATCGCGACTTCGTTCGCAGGTTAACAAAAAAATCTTTGCTTCTCTGCTTCTATTAATCGTAGGTCCTTTTGATGTAGATTGATGTGAGGTATATAGCCTATGTTTTGGAAAAAATAGATAGTCCGAGACGCCCAGGACTTGAATTGGCTGTGCCATAGCGGCTGGCACGTAAGTTTGTGCTGCCTTCAATCAACATTTGATCGCAAGGTTTCAATATTACAATATAGCTGCTACTTTTTACTAAATTCATTCGGCCATTTTGGACATAACCCATTATATGTGTGCCCGGTAACGGCAATAGATTAGCCCTTATTACGTGGGACTAAAAATACTGGCAAATTGTAGGTGTGTAATGCACCTCTGTCTTCCCCTTCGGGGTTATAGGTGTGGTGTGTGTGTGTGTTTGTGTTTGGAAAAAAATATTGCTATTCGGCTCCTATCAGTCATAGCGTGATAATATTATAGTCTATAGCCTTACCCATATGGACTATTCAACATACCTACAATTTTTAGCCACTTACCAGGGTTTATTGAATCCTTCGCTGTAACCACATCTATGTGTTGGAGCGCAACAATAGTCCCAAGAACCTGGAGTTTTAATGAAACATAATTAAATATCAATCATTACATAATATTTTACAAAATTATTGCACTGAATTGGTCGCACTGAATACAAAAGTAGACCGCCAATCCAGTTACTGGACTGGAATGAAATTTAAACTAACCTAAAATTGCCACAAATGGACCAAACCGAAATGAAACTACAAGGAAAGCACAAGCTTTCAAATAAAAATCATCAAAATGTGTTCTAAAAGTTAATAATATTAGTAAAATGTGTTACAAAACTGAATTATGTGAGTGATTGAGTATGAGCAAACACCTCTGATGACGACATAAGACGGAACCGGTTAGGGTTTACCAAATATTATGTAAGTATTACTATAAATTCCACCAAGTGCCGACAGTCGAAAGCATAATAATAAATTATGAAGTTCAGAGTTAATAAACATTAAAAAAATAGTGTAAAAATTTAGAACCTCCTCCATTTTAATAGTCGGTTAAAAATGATAGAAACTCACCAATCTCTCCACCTTCCGGTTCACAAGCCCAATGTCCAGCAACTTGGTTTTGAGCACAAGTACTTCCACTACGACAGGGGAATCCAGATACAGTGTAATGTCGTGATGATGATGTTACTGTAAACGAAATAAGATATTTTTTATTTTTTTTGTAATATTTTTCTGACATTTTTCACACAACGTTATCTAGCCCAAACTAAGCCATAAGCTTGTGCTATGGGATCTAGACAACTGATAAATATACTTGTATATTTCTAAATGTATACATAATGTGCATAAACACACAAACTCCGAAACAAACTCTTGTGGATCACACAAATATTTGATTCGACCCGGGGATTGAACCCGACTCCGGAGTCGTAAGCCGATGCACTACCGTCCACGCCACCGAATCAGATAACAGCATGATCATAAATATATGCAAAAACCCGTCAAAAATTTAAACAAAACCCGATTTCAAATTACTGTCCGTACGGGACTAAATGACTGTCGGAATGGGACCAAATAACTGTCGGAATGGGACCAAATAACTGTCGGAATGGGACCAAATAACTGTCGGAATGGGACCACTTGGGAAGTAGTAAATTTCAATTAAAAAATAAATTTTCCAAATCGGTTCACGCAGTCCAAAGTTATGAGGTAACAAACATTAAAAACATAAAGTCGAATTGAACTTCCTTGACTCCTTATTCGGAAGTTTTTTTGGCTGCCTCGGTGGCTCAGTGGCATGAGTATGCGACTGCCGTCTCTGAGGTCCAAGGTTCGATTCCGGGTCGAATCAAATTTGTGTGATCCAAATGTTTGTTTCGGAGTTTGAGTGTTTTCTATGTATAATATGTATGTATTTAGCCGGGCGCCACTGGAAATACCTGCTTGTAACCAGAGACGCCCGGCAACGGACGTTAGAGCAGCCGCGGCCTTGGACGGCGGGATTTAAAAAATAATGTATTTGGAAATATATAAGTATGTTTATCAGCCGTCTGGATCCCATAGCACAAGCGTATATTAGCTCAATTTGGGCTAGATGACATTGTGTGTGAATGTCCAAAATAAAAAAAAAATAATAAAAAAGTCAGTTGAAAATTTAAAAAACAAACGTTTAAAAATCTAATTAAGTCATACGCGTTACAACGCGTTCGACCGTTCTATCGAACACTAGTACGGTGTCTTCGCGCCGCACAAGACACCGTATGCCGCGGTGCTTCGCTCCGCACCACGCCATAGGTTTTTGGCCTATAACTTTTGACCCCTTAGGGCTAGGTCTAATTTTCGATTTTTTGGCTTGCCTCCAGATCGAGGGCTATCCATAGAGGGGTCAACCATCATTGGAGCATAAGCAGTTCTCGAGAGCTAAGGGGGACATTCCCCATTTCTATATATAGATTGTTGGTTTTAAACCGTGTAACCTGGAAAAATATATATTTCAAACAACCGTTTTAAACTGTGTATTCTCCCGTAAATCCATTATTTCCTTTTGGTTTTCAGTATGTATTGTAGTTTTTTACAAGCTTTTTATTAGCTTACAATGTTTGTATGTAAGTAATTTTTCTTAAGTTTAATTCACATTCCTTGCCAATTTTATATTTTTTTAGCTTATTGTTGTTAGGTGAATGCAACAAACCTAAATTTTATGAATTTTGCTTACCTAAATGTGGGAGGCTTGTAAATAGCGATTTGGTTATATTTATCTAAATATTCAATTTGTAATTAGTCTGTAAAATTAAATAAATAAAAAAAAAATGGGTTGCTTTAAGTGACGACACACACATTAAATGTATTTTTTTCTGTTTGTCAAAGCCTGGATGGTAAGGTTTTAAATAAATCCATCATCTGGATATCCAGGTCTAAATCTGGTATGAATTGACCCCTAACTAGGTCTTGTTTGTTTAATTAAAGTTAGTTATCTGCGAGTCAGTGAACATACACAAAAAAAAATGTTTTTTCTTTATTTTTGTCGAGGCTTTTGTCCATAATAGACATGTCAGCCTTCAAGAAATTTTAAATGTCACAAATTATACAGAGCGAGCCTATTGCCTGTTAAACTTCGGACGTTGATCGGTTGGTACACCACTTATAAAACACATTGCAATATAACAATACTAAAAATATTGAAATCAAATTTAAATATTGAAAAAAAATTCTTCAGTTTAACAAAGCAGCTGAAATACACTTACTTGGATCAATAATTTCTTTATCTGGAAACCCAGGTCTTCCTACAGGTCTTTCTGGCCTTGGCGTATCCAAGAATGGCGTATTCGCTCCAGGGTATCCTGGACGACGATTCGGTAAATATCCAGGTCGACCTGGTATAAAGTCTTGTTGCGGAGGTCTGTATCCTGGCCTTTGAACTTCGGGTGGTCCATAAGCAGGTCTTATTTGATAACCAGGTCTATAATTTTGGTAAGGACCGGTAGGGTAATCTGGTTTCACAGGAACTGGATAGCCAGGTCTGAAGTTATCAAGACCTGGGTAACCAGGTTTTAAATTATATCCATCATCTGGATATCCAGGTCTCAAACTAGGATCAATAGGCTCATAACCAGGTCTTGTTGGTTTATAGTTAGATCCAGTGGGACCTGTAGGTTGGCCTGGTCTATAACCTGTTCCAGAAGGCTCAAAATTGGGGCCAAATTGTACTTGAAAACCTGGTCTAGGTTTTAAGTTTGTACTAGGGTATTCAGGTTTAAAATCTGGTCCTGAAGGTTGGTAATAACCTGGTTTAAGATTTGAACCAGGTGAATGAGGAATGGAAAGTTCTGGATAGTCATTGTGTGGGCGTGGAGGGTATTTAGGTGGATTAGGTTTGTAAGCTGGGGCACTTGGTGAGTCCAATGTAAGGTATGTTGGGACTGAAAAGAATTATATATACCTAATTATCATAGAAATAGGATTTTTAACATCAAATAAAAAATAAAAATAAATGTATTTGTCTAATGTTTTAATGTTTTTCAGGGCAAGCAATATTTTTAGTGGAGTTTTTTTTATTGGGGAGAGGGGGAGGGGGAAGGTTGCTGGTAAAGAATAAAATTCTAACAAAAGTATAACGATTTTATTGATAAGAGGTTCCATTTGCTTTATTAAACTGCTCAATATGAGTTAAGCCAGGTTTCAGTAACCAGGTTTAACCTGTTATTCGTATGTGGCATTAGAACACAAGAACTAATTATGATGCGATTTTTTTTGTTTAAAGCTGATTGATGTGTAGGTACATCTAATTGAAATCGAGATGGATTTTCACCACTTTCCAGTACTGAAGGGATTTAAAAAAAATGTTATTATTTGTTACTTTATTAGAGGTTTATTGGAGGAGTTATTAGAGGAAATTTAGTCAATTATAATTTATTTTTAAGTTGATTAAAGGGATAAATACAAAACTTACCACTATGACCTGGAGAATATCCAGCTCCAATTAGTCCAGAAGGACCAGTAACCGCAGGTCCAGAAGGCCCAGTTACAACTGAAGGCCCAGCAGGACCACTGATACCAGACCCTGACGGTATTGAAGAGTAAGGGTTTTCGACTGGAGGTGCTGGCAGGGGATGAGGGATTTCTGATGAGGTATCACTGGAATTTAAACAAAACGGTGTTTTTTTATTAGTATAAATAAAACCGGCCAAGCGTGAGTCGATAGCGTAAAACGGTCGGAAAACGGTAAAAAATCCTTCACACGCTTTAAAAAAATGCTCCCCGAATACGGCACTGGTATTTGACGTTAGTTACGTTACGGGGCCATCCATAAATTACGTCACACGTAACTTCCTATTTACAATATTAGTGTACATTGAAGTATAATATCGTTCGAAATGCAGAGATTATATTTAGTACTATGTAACATCTGCCGTGGCTATTGGAATTTTAGTTTCAAATACGGAATGGTAATGGATTTTCTATAGGCCCTATTACGTGGGACCAACAAAATAACTGGTAAATTGTGGGTGTGCATCGCACCTCTGCGTACCTCTTCGGGGATAGTGGCGTGATTTTTGTCTGTCTGTCTGAAGTATTACAACCTAATATTCGACTTGTATACCTATTACGAAATAACATGAGATTATTGAATGGAATCAGGCGTTGCATGGCGAAAGTCCATGACAAAACAATGGGGTAAGATGTTGAATTTTTATGTAATTGCAATAATTTCGCTAAATAGAAGACATTATAAACGTCGGCATATGTTTCACCTGTTCACGAGGTATTCTCAAGACTGCTGTCTCAAAGAGAACAACATGAGATTATTTTTAAATACACAACTTTATGGTATAAACCTAAACTTACGTACCTATGTTGTTGTTTAATTGGGTTAGGCCGTTATGGGGCCATTCCAAATGGCCACCGGCCGGCTTGCCACCGCTGTCAAAATATTCTATTCCTTTTTGCTACCAGCTGTTACGGTGCCAATTCTTTTTTTTTGTTGGTAAGTATTATTTTTATTTAAGTAAATCTGAGCAGATAAGTTTTATAAAAATATATTAAATTAAGACCACCGCAACCAACGGCAAATCAGAGTCGCGATATTTCTTGGCAGACCCACATCAAAGATTTTAAATTTGATACCTACGCAACAAACAATGTTCTCTCGCTACACTAGTGTTAATCATAAAATGTGTGTAACATAATTTATGAACGACCCCATAATACGAAACGTGGTCAACTGGACTAATGTTACATACCATCTCTATAATTCTGGCAAATAATAGAAATACTCATAGGTATTACTTACTCATAATGTGATTGCACTTTCCTCCAGCACTGTCCATTGAACAGATCGAATGCGAAGAGCCAGTCGTCTGATGAGTGAACGTAGTCTACTCCGCGTTGAAGATCGAACAGACGGATCTCTGATAGGAGACAATTGTCTTTGGCTGGACGGGCGTTGTTACTGAAATATAAAGGCTCGATAAAACTCTCTAAACTAAAATGGGATCACTCAAAAATTCAAAAAAAAATTCAAAAGCGGTTTAACCCAGTCAAAAGATATGAGATAACATATATATAAAAAAAACACAATCGAATTGAAAACCTCCTCGTTTTTTGAATTGGGTTAAAAATAATTTGAAAACATTTTTTAAACAATGTAAAGTTAGCTAATAGATAGATAAACCACGACGAGGGCCAGACATACGTCAGCCCGAGCAGAAATAAATATTTATTTTTATTGAATTAATTTATATTGAGGGGCTCGTGGTCTAGTGGTAACCGACAGTGTTAACACATTGCAAAGGTTAAGCAACATCTAGTCAGGCAGGTCTTAGGATGGGTGACCATTTCTTAAGACACTGAGACCCCTCCGTGTCTCGGCGAGCACTTTAAGCCGTCGGTCCCGGTTGTCATACGAACATCTATGGCAGTCGTTAGGGGTAGTTGGAGCCCTAAATCAAAATCCTCGTGGTCTAACTATATAACTTCGATGTCGCCCATGGGTTGTGGAGGTCAGATGGCAGTCGCTACACGGAAAATATCGAAATTCAGTCAAATCGCAGTTAGACTGGAAAACCGACCCTAACTGAGTTGGGAAAAGGCTGGGTGAATAATGTTTATATTGAATATTATAACAACTTACTTGAAAGAGAAGCTCAAGCAAGTAAAAGGTGCCTCATCGCAAGCTTGGGCACACGATTGTTCATCTTTCACTCGCGCTTGACCGCGGACTGCGGAACCCATCAGTTTGGCTGCTTTGTCGTATTGGAGATAACATTCTGTGATATACATACATCGTCACTCTTAGGTTCCGAAAATTTATAGCAAAGGTGTATTACACGTAGGTAACTTTTGATGTAATTTTGTTGGACCAATTCATTATTAAATAATTAATATGCAAACTATTAAATAGTTTGTTGGGTTTATAAATTAATTATTAACTTTTTTCTTTAATTTGAAATTTAATTGATTCTATATGTACGGACATTCCATGATAATATTGACATTTAATCACTTGCTGTTAATATATTTCAAAATTTAATTTTATCTATATATTTAATACTACAATTTGTCTGTCTGTCTGTCCGTCCGTCGCATTTTTCAATTTACATACATTTGCATGAAATATTTAAATATTCTTTTTTTTTTAATATTTGAGGCGATATAAAGTTCGCCGTGATACCTAGTTATTCATAATGTTACAGAAAAAAAAATGTGTAAGTTAAGTTTTATATGCCCATGTACCCGAAATAAAGATTGATTTGATTTGATAAAACTGTTAACCAATTTTGTGCCAATAAATGATTAATTTATTGTAAACAAAATATTTTCTCTACAATACAAGTTCATAATCAAAATTAGATAACATAAATCAAAATTAGAACAGATATTATTAACTAAAAAATTGAATCTGTGCATTCCGAACGTAATTACACCTAAACCAATACACTAGTGGTTTGTCCCGACTTTGCACGAGTAGAACAGTAGACCTCGCGAGCACAGATGATATCGGTATCAACATTAAAAGCATTATTTGTACGCCCTTTAACCCTTATCAAAAAAAAAATACGTCGAAAAAATTGTTTTAAATGAAAGAAGTGCAAGTGGCACCAAGTTTTGTGGAGATCTGATAAAAAATATGGCCGCTAGCCCGAAACACATACAGACAGACAAAAGCAAAATTGTCCTGTCAAATGTACAATCTATGCCTTATCATTAAAAGTAAACGGGTAAAATATCCTCACAGAGATTATAAAACGTATAAGAATACCTTCATCTTTGTGCTGTGTATCATCATATAAAGCAGGTTCACAACCTCTCCCGTAATTCCCACGCGCGTACAACTCATGCCCACTGTTAGCGCGAAGCCCACGCCCGATGTCCAGGGACGTTGGTGGGGAAGAAGTGAGAACACAATTCTCTAAGTCATCCCCAATAGTTGGAGAATCGTATCTGAAAGTTTGGGATAAAAAGATGAGGTATAAGTAGATTTATTTTTAAAATACATGTCAAAAGTTGAAACAACAACTGACTTCAAATTATCGAAATACGACCAATTACACTGTTAAAATTTTTTACATAATTCTTAGGCAACTTTCGTTGCCCTAACCTTTCTGTATTTTTACATAACTATTTACATGACTATTACATAAATTTTATGTAAAACTTAATGAAAATTGGCGATTTTAAGGAAAAAATGTAAAACTCACGAAAATTACGTAAAATTTCATATTTTTCCGTAAGTTTCCCAGATTTTAGGGGAATTTTACAGGTTTATGTATTTTTTTTTGCATGTAAAATTACAGAATTTTTAACAGTGTAATTGTTGTAATGGTCGTTTTCACATTGCACGACAACGATACACGATAGCACTAACTGTTAAAGTAAGAATGTAAATTATCGTGATATCGTGCAATGTGAAATCGCCCAATGGAATCAAATTGAAGTCACTTGAGATTTTGTTATTTTTAATTTGAAAGCTATTACGCTTTCAAATAAATAATATCAAAATTGGTTTACTCAGTCAAAAGATTTGAGATAAAAAACATAAAAAAATCCACCCCAATAAAAAAGCACTTCACGACGAAAGAAATGTATTAAATCTAGGAATAGGTACTTGTGCCAATTTTCGTGGAGATTGGATAAAAACTGTGGCTGCTAGCCCGGAACATACATAAGTACAGACAGACGGACCAAAGCAAAACTGTCTAATATCGAATTGGAGACGCTTTGCTCGGTCGGTTAATAAATAATTATTAAAGTTTACCCACTAGGTGGGTAAATTAATTACAATTTACCGCAAAGCTTTATTTTTTAGGAAGCACATAAATACCTTTTATTGTATTCAGAAAATCAATAAACAGATAAAATAGAACACACCATGCCTTAAAATTAATGTACAAAGATTAATCTTATCGCTAAGAAACGATCTCTTCCTGACAACCTTTGGATGGAAAGAGAATAAAATTTTGATTTTTAATTTGGCATAGAACTATTTTTCTAAGGTGTCCTACCGTCTCCGTGGCCCAAGTCATCTTCAGCTGCAGGCGGTGCACCTGCTAACAAACGAACGAGGCTCTTGCAAATATAATCCCCGGAAACGGAGATAGACTCACCACCTATTGACGTGTCAGTTTTGTCTGACAGGTGACAGCTGCTGTCGGTGACAGTTTGCCTGTGGTGATGCAGGCGTTGCGTTCTGAACTGCGCTGTCTTGTTTCCATGTATTGCTTTTGTTTATTTTATTTATTTGTTTTTATAGGCACAAAAATATTTTATCGAATAATCTTAAGACTAACGGGTCTTTTACGCGAAAAGACCCGTTAGTCTTAAGTTTATAATGTGTACAAAACGCGAAAGTTTGCAGATGCGGCGTGCACTAGCATGCACCGACGACCTTCCTACACATGGTTTTATTTTACTTTTGTTGTAATGTGTATCTTGTTTACATCGCCTCTGTGTATGTGAAATAAACGTCTTTTCTTTCTTTCTTGCTTTCTATTACGTGGTGTTTACAGAATTGGCGAAATGTAGGCGTAATAAGCGCCTCTGTTTACCTCTTTGGGAATAAAGACGTGTTTTGTGTCTGTGTCTGGCGTAGTTAATAAACAGTCTTACCTAAAACTGAATCCTCTACAAAAGAATGCGTGTGCTCTTATACATTCAGCCTCACAAGCTCCAAGTCCACCAACTGTAAGGGAAGCTCTCACAGCAGAACCGGTCACTGCTGCACCGGACCTTACGTGCCAGAAGCATTCTAAGAAGATAAATAAGGTTGAAAACAAAATCAGTCCGTCCCTATGTACTTTAAAACTACGCAACGTATTTTGATGCGGTTTGCACCAATGGATAGAGTGGTTATCGAGGAAGGTTTTTGTGTTTATAATTTGTCAAGCGGTCGAAATCGCGGGCGTCTGTAACGCGTCGTTAAGTGGAATTGTTATAACTAAAGTACTAGGCGTACCCAACAGTCACGATGTCTAAACTAATGATCTACATCACGGTAAGACCAATACCTTCTGCGTGAGTACCAGAGATGTCCGGCAACGGACGTGAGAGCGGCCGTGGCCTTGAGCCGCAGAATAAAAAAAAACGGTAGGACCAATAACAGCAGAGAAAAATTGCTGAAACGGGCTGCCAAGAAAGGAATGAAGATGCTGGCGTCGTCCTAGGTACAAACAAGTTTCCAGAGTTTCTGGTACATATAACACATAGTATTTGTCTCCAATGAAAACCAGCCAAGTGCGAGTCAAACTGGAGCACGAAGGGTTCCGTACGAAAACGACAAAAAAATCACTTAACTTACATTCAACTTTCTAACTATCATGTTTCATGAGATACAGCCTGGGGACAGACGGACGGATGGACAGTGCAGTTAAGTAGGGTTCCCGTTTTACCCTTTTGGGTACGGAACCCTTAAAAGAAATCTCTTCCTTGCAATTTTAGGATGAAAGAAATTTGTGAACAAAAATAAACATTACCACTCTCAACCCAAGGTTTGTAATTGATCGTCACGCAACCTTGGTCTTGTGGCATCGCGTATACATCCGAACTACTGTCAGTAGCGAGTTCTAACCCCCGGTAGGGACGTTCCGACAAGAAACAGTTATCTGTACCGTGAGAACTTGAATATCTGAAATGAAAAATTAGGTATACTAGGTATGCAATGCTCCGGGCGCCACTGGAAATACGTTCTGCTTGTAACCGGAGACGCCCGGCAACAGATTAGAGCGGCCATGGCCTTGGGCCGCGGAATTAAAAAACAAAAAAAAAGATATGCAATGCATTCTGCTGTTGCAATAATTGAGCTGAGTTTGTCGATCCGGGTCGAACTCCTAAACGACTGGACTGATCTTTATGAATTCAGATATGTGCACTCACGGTGATGGTCACTATAAGCGTGCCAAATTTCAAAAAGATCGGTCCAGTCGTTTAGTAGGAGTTCGATCACGAACGAAATACACGAGTCGTCTAAGAAAGAGCTTCGTAAACTCCGTTCAACAATATGGGTATTTTATTTTCAACCGACATCCACAAAGGGAGGAGATTCTCAATTCAATTTTTTTTTAATTAATGCTACTACTTCTCAAGTGGTCCCATTTTAACTTGGTCCCATTCCAACAATTATTTGGTCCCATTTCGATAATTTGAAGTTGGTTGTTGTGTCAATTTTAGTTCAACAATATGGTTGTACAGTAGACTTTGCGAATATTAAAAATATTATTTGGAATTTTAATCCCATTGCCTTCCCAACCAACCAAAGCTCATGATTATAAATAAAAATATACGTCAAAAATTTACACTATTTTTGAAAATCAGTTTACCCACACACACACATAGTAGAGTAGGCAGAAATTTAGGGTACATAACACACCCACAATTTGCCATTATTTTTTGTCCCACGTAATAGGGGGCAAGCCTATTGCCGTCACCGGGCACATTTATAATGTCAAAAATGACCGAATGAATTTAATAAAAAGTAGCAGCTATTTTGTAATTTTGAAAAAAAATTGAAACCCTTTGCCTTGCGATGAAATGTTGATGAAACGCAACAAAATCTTACGTGTCGGCCGCTATGGCACAGCCAATTAAAGTCCTGGGCGTCTCGGACTATTAACGGTTCTCCCAGTCCAAAGCTGAAGAAGTAACAACCTCCTTTTTTGGAAGTCCATTGAATTAACAATATATCTCCAACGTCAATTAATGTTTGGAAGAAACGGATAAGTTCGCCCAAACAAGCCAGTCCAGGTTAAATATTTCAAATATAATATATATATATAATTGTCCAAATAAAATATTTTCAGAAAATATAGATATTGAATTTCCTCCTTCAATTAGATACACAAACCAACCTCATCTACAAGTAGTGTTTCTGGTGATTAAATTGAACAGGCTCTGATAAACATTAAAGTGTATAAAGTTAGCGACAATATCCTCGCCTTGAAAGCTTTAACACTTCAACGATTCTGGCTACCCTTTCTGCAACGATAAGTGACGAAAATAACCCGGAAAGCGGTATATCACTAAACCGCTAACATAAAGCTCATTTTCGATAGCACAGTGTTCTTCGAATGTGACCCCCAATCGTAAATCACATCGGCTTTCCATCAGGCGGACGGCATTTCTTTAGTGATCTAATAAAAAAATCACTTACCTATAGCTATAAGACACACACTTGAACTCCCTCTCACTGAAGCAAGCTGTCTCGCATTCTACAACATTGTGCGACACCAGAGCTCGTCTAATCGCACCAGATCCCAGAGACATTCCCGATCGACGGCGAGAGGAACAATCTGAAATTAACACTAAACTTAAAATACTTTTGTTTAATTCCATGTTTCCCATTGGGATGAGTCATCGGGATAGCAACATGCTAGCAATGCCTTTCATCACATCGGAAGTTAACAGCATATGATTTTCAAAATTACTAAATACGTAGTTCAGCCGGTGCCGCTGGAAAACATTCAGTGGATAAATGAATAGCTAATAATTAGTTAAAAACAATTCGTATCAAAATTGGTGCATCCTATCGGCTGCTATGATGCCACAGTCAGATAGCAGATAAGCACTCCTGTCAAACATATTATATAACACCTCAGGTTTGTCATTCCGAGAGTGTACCCGGGGCGTTCCGCAATAGACTATGCAGCGGCCATCCACTGAGCAGTTACCCACAACCCAGTTACGGTATAACTGCGATCCGGTTGAACCTTGATATTTTCCGTGAAGCTACTGCCATCTGACCACCACAACCCATTGGCGATATCAATGTTCTGTACTGATGACTACGAGGTTTATTATGCCTCTAACTACCCGAAACGACTGTCATACATTTGCTCGTACTCGGACCGATAACTTAACGTGCTCTTCGAGGCACGGGGGGATCTCGACGTCATAGGAAATGGTCACCAATCCTAAGACGAACCTAAAATGAACTGGCTAGATAAACATAAAATGTGATAACCAATAAAACCCTTCTTATGACTATTCAATACCACTCACCTTTAGCCGGTTCATCATCACTCCGAGCTATCGGTTCGTGCCCATGTTCATTAACCCCATGAAAATGGGGCTTCGGTTTATAAAAATTTGACTCTTCATGTTCCAGCCCGTTAGTATTCTCCACAGCATTCGTATTCCACCTCCCCCTCTTCCAAGATCCATGACCATATTTCGAAGAGACATCATCGCTGTTTTTTCCCAAAGAGTTATAATCAAATTTGGTGTGTGAGGCTGTTTTGATACCAGTGTAAGAAAGGTCAGAACCACTGGTTAATCCCCAATGCGATACAGATTTGTGGTAATCATTTCTATCTTTATAATATCGATCAGTGCCTCCATAACCGCCGCCATATTGACCCCAATTTTCATCGTCATCGCTTCGGGCTATACCTGGTTAAAAAGAAAATAATACGTGATAATGCATAATAATCACATCAGTCTTCCAGAAATGGTAAGAAGCACACATGTGGTGCCTAAGCCATACGCCAACACCCTCAGCCATCTCATCTTTAAGTCGGAAAGTACCTCTATCGCAAGGTAAGATTGGCTTAGTGGCTTAAGCCTACCGCTCTCTGGAAACCGAGACAATTTATTTACATGGACAACCTTCTGTTGAAGTCAATTCACCGCTGTTTTGCAACCGCTAACCTTCTTAAGAAACCAAGCTTAATAAGATCCTTTATAAATAACTGCAGCAGTATTGTATTATATTGATCTGGACTGATTTGAAATGAAATAATTCACAAAAACTTTTACTCTGCTTGACCTCATTGATTGAGTAACTTACCAAGATTGATCTGATAAGGTATGTAGAATCTATCTTCATATCTGTTCCTGTTTCCACTTCTCGTGTCCACATAGTTTCTATCTCTATTTCTATCACTCCAATCATTTCTATCTGACCATCTAGACACTTCATTGCCCTTAGACGAAAGGAAACCAGAATGCAAGGAACTTGCTCCTTTAAGAGTTTCAGGGCAATTCGGTTCCAAGCTATTGCGGTCGACTTCGAAAAAATCGAAATCTTTATCGTCAACGAAGTCTCGAAGAAGATCGAACGCTTCTATTGGCTTTGTCATCAGCTCACAAAGGCCTTTGCCCCGGAAGGTAAGGTCCAATCTGGAACAAGATATTAAGACATATTTGTAACAATATACATTTAACTACTGGTTGCCAAAAACACACATACAGACAGACCGACGAAAGCAAAATTGTCTAGTCTCGAAATGTGTAGACTGAGTGCTTATAGCAATAGCTTGCTTCGCTCTCTCGGTCAATTAACTACAGATAAACGGTTCGAAGAACACGATACCAGAAGACGCAATAGTATAGTCGCAAATTTCAATGTCTTTGGCTGGTCAAAGAATCAAAGAATCAATTTCATTTATTCAGTTTAGGCACATAAAGAGCACATATGAATGTCAAAATTTTACAATTTAGTCAAGTAATATTATAAAAATACTAAATTAAGTAAGTACATAAATAACCATTAGAAAATGATTCTTTCGCTGGTTCGGTAAGTTGGTTCTCCTGAGAAGAGACCAGCAAGAAACTCAGGTAGACTATCCATTTTCTTTTTTAATATTGTTTTGTTTACATTGTTACAATTAGTTTATATTGTATTATACGAGTGGCCAACAACAGAAGATTAGGGTGACCATGCATTGTTATCATTAAGATATTCGTCTACATTATAGTAGCCTTTCATCATCAAATATTTTTTAACTACGAGTACTATTTTAAACTTATTAAGAGGCATGTCAACCAAATTCTGAGGAATTTTATTATAAATTTTTATACATTTGCTTACAAACGAATTACCAACTTTATGAAGTCTAATTTTTGTCATTGCCAGTTTATTTTTATTTCTTGTATTAAAGTTATGGTTATCGGAATTTTTTTTGAAGAGATCTATGTTCTTCCGTACATATAAGATGTTGTCGTAAACATATTGAGAAGCAACTGTTAAAATATTAATTTCTTTAAATAGTTCTTTCAGCCAGTCACGGGTTCCGAGTCTATAGATTGCTCGTATAGCTCGTTTCTGTAATATGAATATTGTCTCAATATCGGCAGCCGAGCCCCACAGCAGCAGACCATATGACATAACGCTATGAAAGTAGCTAAAATAAACTAAACGTGCCGTTTTTTCGTCAGTCAGAGACCTTATCTTTCTAACCGCATAGGCAGCTGAGCTAAGTCTTCCTGCCAAGGCTGTGGTATGAGGACCCCATTGTAGTTTACTATCTAGAGTTATCCCAAAAAAACTGTGGTATTGACTATTTGAACTAATTCATTATTCATAGTAATATGAGTATCCACCTGTCCAACATTGGGCATAGTAAATTTTACACATTTTGTTTTCTTCGCATTGAGCAGCAAGTTGTTACTTGTGAACAAATGCAATATTTCCGAAAGGGTATTATTTACATCGTCAAGTGCTACTTTTTGTCTATCACTTTTAAAAATTAATGATGTGATGTCTTATGTGATGATGTGGTGTCTTAGCAGCTCAGACCATTCCCACTTTAAGGGAACTGCCGGATCCAGATCCAGTTTTGAACCTTTCGTTTTTGTGATGTAAATAGAGAAATATTTAGGACAGCTTTTATCAAACATAACCCCACAACCAGCGTAAAACCAGCAACCAGTGAAAAGCGCTGGGTCTCCTTGAATCATCATCCACCGAGCCTTTTCCCAATGTGTTACCCATAGTCAGTTACCATTATGCCACGAGTACTATGTTCAGTAATGAATAATATGAAGTTATCTGAATAAAATCAGGTACATATCCACGTTCCACATGTATCTTTCAATCAGTACATTCACAATACAAAGCGAACTAACTTGTAACCTTGCGTATGTTCCACTTATGTCAAATACTATAATATAGTGTAGTATCCGTTCACCTTTATACGTATTATAATGCATTTATACTTAATTTGCGGCTACTTAGAGTTCCCATGGGTTGGTATCAAGTTATAATATATTCCTACAGATAAATAAAATTGAAGTCAGTGTGACCATCGACCTCCATGATCGGGTCGTCGTCCTTACAGAAGCAGGCTAGAAGGATTCTCTCACCGATGCGGGATAAAACCCTAAACAGAGGCCACAATGGTGGTCAAAGTCCGCCGGGTGCCACTGGAAATTCTCTCCTCTTCAGAGGCACTCGGCAATGGACGTAGGAGAGACCGTGGCCATAGTCCGCGGAATAAAAAAAATACATAAAAATATCAAATTACAAAGTTCCTATGACCACCGCCCAACTCCAGAATCAGAAACATTTTTGGTCATTGCATTGTAGACTGCCGTGAGGACGCAGTGGTATGAGTACCTATGCGACTGCCGTCTCTGAGGTCCCAGGTTCGATTCCGGGTCGAATCAGATATTTGTGTAATACTGTGATCCACAAATGTTTGTTTCGGAGTTTGGGTGTTTTCTACGTATAATATGTATGTATTTAGAAATATATAAGTATGTTTATTAGTCGTGTAGATCTCAAAGCACAAACTTATATTAGCTTAAATTGATGACGTTGTGTGAGAATGTCCAAAAATATTTATTTATTTATTGTCATGCGAGTTACAATGCAATAAACGCCTGAAAATTTCAGCTCAATCGGTAGCCGGGAAGTGTAAAAGAAAGAAAGGACACAGGGATACAGGTGAAACTAAATAAAAGCTTGTAAAATTTCGAATATTAGAATTAGACACTTGAATTTTATTTATTTAATCCTGCCTTCCCTTATCCCAATTATTTGGGGTCGGCGCAAAAAGGTTGTATTCATTCCCCAAACATCCCTGTCACACGTCATCTCCTCAGTCACTCCTTTCTTGCTCTTATCCTCTTTCACGAGACACGGGTTAAATTTTATTTAGTTTTATATACATAAATTAAACATCTGAGTCAGCCCCATAGGAACCTAGATGCTCACGAACCGTGTAGAGAAGGGCCACAGAGAAGCTACCTTTAGTGCTAGTACTTATCTAACAATGACTAGAGACAGGTTTCTATCAAGATAATACGTAGACTCATATGCTATTGAGGTCACGGTTGTCTACATCATAAAATTAATCGTAAAATGATAACGTCTTAGTCTGTACTCTATACCCACGAGGGGTTTAGGTAGAAGTCCAAAACAGTTATAATAGGCGAAACATACTTAGGTGTGTAATTTTACAGAAATATAAAAAAGTACTAAAACAAGGGTTAATTCCGTGTTTTTGGGCATTTATTAAATACTAGTGAAAACCGCATTAAAATCCGTTGTGTAGTTCTAAAGATCTACGCATACAGAACGGGCGACTTTGTTTTAAAATAATGTAGGAATTTAGGCACATTGAAATTAACGCATAACTTCACGCGTGGTGTATTAGTTGCAGCATCTTTGTGGATACGTTGTGTGTATACTATAAATGTATTACTGATGATTGGAAAAGAATAGAAATAGAAATAGAAATATACTTTATTGTCCACTAATATACAAAGTAATATTAAATACAAACTAAATCTTAATTCAGTAGTACAAATGGCAGCCTTATCACCTAGAGTGATCTCTTACAGGCAACCTTTGGATGGACATAACAGATCGAAGTTAAATGAAAAGTGGATAGCTATTGGCGAAAGAAAAGAATATACAAAAGTACAAGAAAAATATACAAAAGTTCAAGAAAAATATACAAAAGTAAGTAGGGAAATAATATAGAAATTATGAGAGATATACCTACACAAGATAAAACTTGACACAAGAGTGACCGGGAGTTTTTTATTGGCAGGTTCTTTTCACACGGCTCCACTCTTTGCTTTGTGAATGGCTTTAAATGTAAAATCTTATGTGCTCACGTTAATAAGGCTCCCATAAAACAAACGTAATTTTTTACGGAACCCTTCGTGTTCGAGTACGACTTGCACTTGGACAGTTTGTTATATATTTCGGTATTTAAATGCAATGAATTTGCTTCTACTATTCTAAATTATTCTTAACTAATTTAGATTAATTATTTTCGATTTATTGTAGTATATTAGACGTTTCCCGATGCACAATATTAATCTGATAGTTTCTATAAATTATTATTTCCCACAATAAACCTTCTAATCACTCATTTAAGGCCAAAACAAGTACCCAAAAATGTTGTAACCACAAATAATAAGGACACACAATCAGGAAATAGTTAATACAATTGTGCGAATAACTCGTGGGAATGCGATATAAATAGTGTACATAGTTATGTTTATATCGGTATGATCTATGAGCAAGCATGTTCACGAACACATTACTATGGTCAGGCCTATGTTACTCGCCTAACAACCGCAAAAAATACGTGACGTCAGCGACAACTTGAAGTTGTAAATCAGTAAGGGTTGTCTCTTGTTTGTGACTCGGCATTAACCATAGAGTTGATATTGAGGCATTAACGTCATAATTATTGGTCAAATTATGCTGGTATATATTTTACTTACAGTTTACAGTGAACAGCATTCGAATGTTAGGGTTGTCCAAACCCTAACATTCGAATGATGTTCACTGTAAACAAAAGAATGTGCTTTAATTAACGTCGGAGTGCAAGTTCTGTATATACTCGTAAGTACTATTCCCTATTCTGTGCTATGGTGTTGATAATGATTTGATGTTCTCGTTTATAAGTTTCTTAAAATATTAAGATAGAAATTTTAAATAACTTACAAAATTCAGTGTTTAAATATCGTTGTAACACGATTTAGTGGCGTAATACTACGATTCCGATAGGCGGATCCAACGCTAACTATAATAGCGCGATCTAGAAATTATGATAGCAAAGATTGGATGTTGTTGGTTTGGTCATCGCAATTCAGTGGTCAGAGCATTCCCCGTGTTAGGGAAAACCGTGCGTTCGAGTCCTGCCGATGACACCAGTCTATGGTGGTTGACAGGTAGGTTACCGATATATCCACACCCGTCTTATATATTTGTTTCGTTAATCTCCTTTCATCCATCCTCACTAAGCATCCAGTTTTCCATCTTAGCACTTTCTTTATCCACTAAAGTTACACCAGACGTACTTCAACACGGATGCTTCGGTAAGTATCTGAACCGGATCCATTGTGAGGTTACACCTATGTCAACACTGCGAGGCCTCCAACGAAGACATCGCACTCCACACGTTGGAGGAATGCTCAGCGGGGGCGAGTCAGGGTCGGGACCTCGTCGTGGGTTATGGCGTGAATACTCTTTCACTGGAGACCATGCTACGAGCCATGGTCTCCAGCGGGAGTAGGTAGAACGTAGCCGTGTCCTTCTGCGAGCAAGTCATGCTCGCGAAGGAGGCATAACCTACTGAGGCAGCGGAGAGACTGTGAGACTCTCCTCTAGTACTCAGTTGTATAGATCCCATAGCCACACCCTTTAATATTAATTTGGGATAGATGACATTGTGTGAGAATATCTAAAAATAAATACCGGTCAAGTGCGAGTCGGGCTCACCCACAAAGGGGTCCCCATGGGAACCCCCTTTAATATTTATTATATTCTGTTTTTTAGTATTTGTTGTTATAGAAGTAACAGAAATACATCATCTGTGAAAATTTCAATCATGGTTCATGAGATACAGCCCATGACGGACGGAAGGACGGACGGACGGACAGCGAAGTCTTTGGGTACGGAACACTGTTCCTAAATTTATCCACAAAGATACTAGAGTAAAAGTTCAAAATAATTTAAAAAAATACCTGTAATTAAAGCTTTCACAAGGGAATCTGTTCTCAGTGGCGCATTCCCTTCGACAATCCTCAAGCCTCTCACAGTCCACAACTCTTCGGACGTGGCTGCGAAGAGTTCGCTTCCCAGCGAGCACACGTCGGAAACAGGCTGTAAGGAAAAAAAATGTAGCTATAGTTTATGGAATTGTTGCAAAGGGTATTAGGACGCGAGGTTCTTTGGAGCAACAATCAACAGGGCGGTATGGTCGAAAGACTTTAGCCTATACTAAGTATAATGATTTAAAAAGTTACTTTATGATACAGATTTGCAGAAAATCTCAAAGAAAAACTGTATCGAAAAGTAATTTTTTAATTTAATAGTTCTAGGTGCATGATCATGAGCTCTATATTTAGGTCACATTTTGAAATCACTCTTAATCTTAACTTTACGACATGAATTATTAGTTTCGCGCACCATCTTTAACGGAACTTCCATAGGCAGATAGTTGATGTTTTATTGTGTAATTTAGGCTTCTTTTCAACCGACTTCCAAAAAAGCAGGTTCGCATTTCGACTGTATGTTATTTATATATTTGTTACATCATATCTTCGAACTAGGTGAACCGATTTTTAATTTTTTTTATTGGAAGTTACTACTTCCCAAGTGGTCCCATTTCAATTTGGTCCCATTCCGACCACAACTTGGCCCCATTTCGGTAGTTTGAAGTCGGTTGCTGTGTCAATTTCTAACGTGTATTTTTTGCGTCCACTAGTTGGACATACAGAACAGAAATATCATCCAACTACGTAGGCCACAGTATAAGTCTTGCGTAACTTAAAAAAACAACATATTAAAAAATACTCTCCTTTACATTTTAAACATTTTTTCATACGATTGAAACATTTTTTAAAGCAGGAGGACCACAGATCTGAAGGAATGTTTTCTACGTGCTGATTGAACGCTATCACTGCCTCTTCGGAATTGGTAAAAGTGAAACATCTCATCAAATCTTTGATTTTGGGGAAAATACAGAAATCACCGACGTGCTAGGTCGGGGATATGTGCAGGATGGGTGACGAGTTGTACATTTTCAGAAGTTAAAAATGACTTTGTTTCGTTGGCCGTGTGTAAAGAAGCGTTGTCATGATGTAGGAGAACGCGGCTTTTGGGTCGTCTTTCGCGGACTTTTTCTAACACCCTGGGTAAACAAATGGTAGAATACCACTCGGCATTAACACTCTTTTGATCTTCAAGTGGAATTGTACAGATGGGACCCGTAGCTGAGAAAAAAAACACGATCATTTTTTTACCAACGTTTCTCGCCAGCCTCACTTTTGTTGGCTTGTTCTCATTTTCAAACACCCATTCACAAGATTGCTGTTTTTTTTCGGGTTCAAAACAATAAATCCACATTTCGTCTCCTGTGACAATTTCATAAACAGCATTAGAATGTCCGTGGTCGTACTTCAGTAGCATCTGTGAGCACCATTCCACGCGAGCCCGCTTCTGCGCCGCCGTCAGTTCATAAGGGATCCAACGACAACAAAGTTTCCGAACTTTCAATTCTTCGTGTAAAATTTTCTGGATTTGACTCATACCAATCCCCAATAGTCCTCAAATTGTCTCATAGGTAATCCACGGGTTTTCTTCAATTAACCGCTTAACAGTAGCCACATTATTTTCGTTGACGGCAGTTGAAGGCCGCCTTTCACGAAATTCATCATGTAAAGAAACTAGACCTCTCTCAAATTCAGCAAACCATCGCCTCACGGTGCTCAAACAAGATGCTTCTCTCCCAAAAGCATTTTAAAGACGAGCGGCACAGTCTTGCGGAGAGAGAGAGAACTTTTAAAATCATAAAAAATCATCGCTCTAAAATCTTTTCGACTTATTTCCATTTTCGTTGCATACGTAGAACTTTGATGTGTGATAAAAAAACAATTGACAAATGATTTCCCGCCATTTGTATTTTTTTATTACTAAGAAGGTTTCAACGTTTAAAAAAATATAACATTCGAGATTCAAATAGTTCCGATCAGCTAGAAGTGCAAAACTTTTAGTGTGCCCCATGTATACTAAAAGTAAGGATCTAATTTATATGAAACTTTATGAACGACGAAACGACAAACCGTATATTTAGAGTATCGCCGTATAGTAGCTTTCATTTCAAAAACAATTTTCCAAATTGGTTCATCCAGTTCTGACATATGAAGTAACAAACAAAAGAAAAAAATACAGTGGAATTAAGAACCTCCTCCTTTTTTGAAAGTCGGTTGAAAATTAATTTCAATTAAGTGACCTAGAACAATAATAACAACAAAAAGAATCACACGACTGAATTTGAACAACAAAACAATTATTACATAAACTCTACGACTATAAGTTGACACATTTCAACAATAAAACCACAAATTATGAACCATTAATATGTCAATTAAACTACGTTTTAATTAATAAATGTAATGTCTAAGATATTTAGTTTAAATTCTACATTACTAGCGGAGGCTCGTGGCTTGGCCCGCTTGAAAAATTTTATACACAAAAAGCCTCCTCGAGAACCAATCTATCTACTGTTCACCAGTAGAAACAGTGACTATTTATACTGTCGTTTAACGACACTTGGTGGAATCTGCTACACATATTGCACAAAAAATATGCATATACTTTTCCACTGTTATAATTTTATTTTCACTGACCGGTTTCACCTCACAGCATCATCAGAGATTTATCTATATATATATATATATATAGATAAATCCCTGATGGTTTCACCTCACGGCATCATCAGATATTTATCCATATATATAATATTATAATTTTCCGTATTATAATTATAACAGTGGAAAAGTATGTGTTTTTGTGCAAAATCCGTAGCGTGGTTTTAAAGATCTATGCATACATACAGAAGGAAGCGACTTTGTTTTCAACCGACTTCCAAAAAAGGAGGAGGTTCTCAAATCGACTGTTTGTTTTTATGTTTGTTACCTAATATCTCTGAACTGGATTTGGATTTTTTTTTAAATGCATTCCGACAATTATTTGGTCTCATTTCGGTCATTTGAAGTCGGTTGCTATGTCAATTTTTGACGTGTATTTTTTATGTATTATGTAGTGACGATCATTATAATTTCCGCCAATTGACGCCTAATGCTGGGTATATGCCTCCCAACGAACGTCACAACATTCAGTCTTGAGTTCCCCGCTTTTAGTGGCTTCCTGCGACTTTTACGATGTCATCATTCCACCCTTGTAGCCTACCCACGCTGCTTTATCCATTACTCATTTTCAAATGGTTTATTAATGCACTTAATTTAGTATTTTCATAATATTGCTTGACATGAAATTTGACATTCATATGTGGTTAAACTTGACTTAGACGGGAACTGAACCATTAGCACCTCGGTAAACCTTGAGATTTTAAACAACAGAATGATATAACGACAGCGAGTAACAAAAAGCACACGCAGTTAAATTTTAACCTTGACTAAGATGAGTTAACTTAGATTAAAAATAAATATGACCCAGTCAGAGGACGCTTGATTTTATACAACATATCACACCTGTTTCTTTGACGGGGGTAGGCAGAAAGTGTAGTAACTTTGTTGGTCCCTCGTTATGGGTGGCGAGCCTTACCCACCAGTCTTTTCCCAACGCAGTTGGGGTCGGCTTTCTAGTCTAACTGCGATTTGGCTTAACTTTCTGTGAAGCGACTGCCATCTGACCTCCACGACCCATAAGCGAGCGAACCGCCGTGTGGTGGCCGGCAGAATAGAATAGCCCCAACCCATATCCTCCCGTGGATGTCGTACGAGGCGACTAAGGGAGTGTGTGGAAAGTACTGACCCCGTGTAACTTTTCCACACACAAAAGCGGATGTCCCACCTAACCTAACCTTGCACCAGCACAATCTCGCAAACCTTTAACCTAACCAAGGAACTCCTTCCTACTCATCATGACCCCACGAACTTCCCACCAACATAATCTCGCAAACCCTCAACCACCTTATTTACAACTGCCCCAGATACACTTAACTCACTCCTCCACCACATCACCTATATCGTAAATCAACTAAAACACTCTAACGGCACATAACATCTAAACACTTCACTAACTAAACAATCAACTTGCAAACGGATCCGGTAAAAAAAAAAAAAAAAACCATAAGCGATATCGAAGTTCTGTAGATAGACCACGAGGATTTTTATTTAGGGCTCCAACTACCCCTAACGACTGCCATAGATGTTTGTATGACAACCGGGACCGACGGCTTAACGTGCTCTCCGAGGCACGATGGGGTCTCAATGTCTTAAGAAATGGTCACCCATCCTATGATTGGCCTGACTCGATGTTGCTTAACCTTTGCAATGTGTTAACACTGTCGGTTACCACTAGACCACGAGGTTAGCAATAGGTGGAGAGCATATTGTCGTTTATCGAAATCGTGTATGTTTATCAGAGCTTAGTCTGTTGATAAAAGGTGTACCACTTGCATCCGGCTCGAAGGACCAAACGATACCTACATAGGTTATTTTTAGTGGATTCACGTCAATATTGTAATCGTTTGAATTGCACATAAATAGTGTTTTGGCGGTTGCTTAAGGAAAGAAATGCACCGGACTAAATTGCTGTATGAGTCCTTAACTTTAAAATTATACAAACAAAGTTATATTCACAACTAATACCTATCATTATGGACATAGGTAGAGGCAGCAAAGATATTATAAGTTATCGTGTCTGCCAAATAAATAAATCATATTAGCACATAATAGGGAATAGTACTTACATACAGAACTTGCACTTCGACGTTAATTAAAGCACATTCTTTTGTTTACAGAGAACATCATTCAAACGATAGGGTTGTCCAGTAAAGTAAAATATATACCAGCATAATTTGACCAATAATTATGACGTTAATGCCTCAATGGTCAATGCCGTGTCACAAACAAGAGACAACCCTTACTGATTTACAACTTCAAGTTGTCGCTGACGTCACGTATTTTTAGCGGTTGTTAGGCGAGTGACATAGGTCTGATATAAGGTACCTCAATGTACCTATTTTTAATAAAAACGCTGTATTAAAAGACTGTTAATCAACTCTAGTTAAGAGACTAAAGCCAACCTTACTTCCAAGTCACAAAGGGCTCGAGGTACTAGCAAACAGATAAGTTCCAGGTTCGAAAGTGACACGCCCCCTATAGACTTGTTTTTGTTTTAAATCTGCGCAATTATAGCCGCTCTTACGTCCATTGCCGGGCGTCTCTGGTATGCACCAGTGGCGCCCGAGGGTTGATGATATAGTTTGTCAAGAGGGCGAAGTCACGGGGTAACGGGGTAAGTAGCTTTATAGGCATAGGGTATTTTAAGTATTTTCTAGAGCACTAGCGGACATAGTGCCCTAGAAAATACTTAAAATACCCTATGCCTATATAGTTAAAACTTTTAATACATACTTGGTGCATTTTCCACGAGTATCACTCTAGTTCCAATTACACAATAAATAATCTCACAAAACAATAAAGTTATAGTCCACAATTTCATTTTCAACACACTTCATTAACATAATGCACAAAATTCATTAAAATCATAGTCACATTCACTTTCATTCATATTTATTTATGTTTAATTGTAACTAATTTAAAATTAGAATGAAATTCATTCGCTGAAAGATTCGAAATTCAAATTTTATCGTTACTTTTAGTTAAAGTTTAATATGAAATATCATTTTCGTTTGATTCGTTTCATTTTATTTAGTTTCAACTATTTTTATTGGTTAATTTTATTAGCATATTTTATTTTTATGGGTCAACGAGGTCGACACGCGTAGCATAGTGCAACTGAATAGTAGCATTGTCCACAATAAGCTTATATGAGAACGGAAAATTTGTACAAGAATAATGTGGATATGACTTTTTGTTAAACTCTGATTTGAAACAAAGAGAAATAAAAATAAAATTAGGACTAATATCGTATGAAATTATTTTATCTCGAATTGAGACTAAAATTAAATAGCAATACACTACGTATACACTGAGAAACATAGTGTAATACATAAATCAATTGATTGGAATTCGAAAAATATTATGCTGCTTACAACATTGTCGTCGCACAAAGAAGGATGTCTGGTTTATCGCTATTATCTGAAAGACTATTAGAGATTTGTTAAATTTGACAACTACGGCATTTAATTTAAAATGAAGTGCGACTAACAAAACGGTTGGCAGAATATGGATATTTAATGCATCTTTGTCTACCCCCTCGAGGACACAGACGTATTGCATGGTATGAACAAATTAATATAAATAAGTTTTGTGTGACATCGCTTTATATTATACAAGCGGACGCCCGCAGATTTGCGCGCTTGACAAATTATATACACTAAAAACGTTCCTAGAGAACGTCTCTATCCATTGGTGAAAACCGTATCAAAGTCCGTTGCGTGATTTTAAAGATCTAAGGATACATATCGACGGAAGCGACTTTGTTTTATAATATTTAGTGATTATATAAGTTTTAAAAAGTATGTATGTACCTCATAAATAAATAAATAACAGAGGTAATATCCACACAAATCCAACATAGGGTTTATTACATCTGATAAGTTCGGCAGTCGGGCCATTGTTTTACTAAAAAAGGATTTATTTAAGGCAAAAAGCCTAATACATCCGACCATTGTATAGTTCATGTGAATATACTAGAATAATATCATGGATAGTTTCATAAACATTATGGGTTCAATGTGTGATACATTTTTTACATGGATATTTTTGAGGTTAATTGCGTATTCTTAATATTGGCCGAAAAGTTCTCCAGTGGGGATCGCGTATTGGGAGACGCAGTGTGGGTAGGCGCCACAAGGGGGAACAACGACATCGTAAAGGTCGCGGGAAGACACTGGATGCGAAAAGTGCAGGACTGACTGTTGTGGCGTTCGTTGGGGGAGGTCTATGCCCAGGAGTGGGTGGCTGTTGGCTGAAATGATGATCAATATTGCTTTGTTGAATACCGTGAAAGTACCATCGTTTAAAAAATGTTTTGTAATCAGTTTCGATAACATAACCGACTTTGAAAACAAACACTTCTTTTTATTAAACTTTAAAATGGATACTAGCAAAATATGGGTGTATGATATCCCCTCTGCCTACCCTCTCAGGGATATGTGTATAGTATAATATGTTGTACATAATTATGTAGTAGGTACTAAGTTCAAATTATTTACAAATTCTTATTTATCAAACAAGACATAGGTAGGCTATATTAAGTACTAGTGGACGCCCGCGGCTTCACCCGCTTGACAAATTTTATACACAAAAACCTTCCTAGCGAACCACTTTATCCACTGGTGAAAACCGCATTGAAATCCGTTGCGTAGTTTTAAAGATCTAAACATACATACGGAACGGGCAACTTTGTTTTATAATATGTTATGATTATGATTAAACTCAAGTGAAACCGAAGGGAACCCCTATTATTATTCTATAAGAATACTATTAGTACATACATACATATGGTCACGCCTCTTTTCCATGGGGGTAGGCAGAGACTATGGAATATCACTTGCTACGATCCTGGCATACTTCTTTCGTTTCTTCCACTTTCATAACTATCTTCATGTACACTCTCCGGTTATGGGTACTCGTACGTACTTAAGTACGTTCGCCTAGGTCCACCCTTACCTGCCTGTCCATTCACGCCCGCCTTACGTGTCTGTTTCGTCAATCTTCTTTCAACCATCCGTTCTACGTGCCTGAACCATCTAAGCGTCAATACTATTAGTAGGTATGTTGCATCTCATTAAACAAAATAAATAAATAAGACAGACATATCACTGTAGTGACAACAAAAACATTGTCTAAGCCAAAAACATTAGACAAAAACAAACTTAGAAGCTTCCGTGTAATTTAAACAGATTGTGTTTATCCGGTACCTGATGCTCACCTACACGCTAGCATTATAAAACTAATCTTAGCAGCTAGATAAAATAATACTACACTTGAACAGTACCGTGGTGGTAAAAGCATTCTATAATTTTGCCATTTATATCTGATAAACTGTAACATACCTCTATAATAATAATAGATAATAAAAAGAATATGGTAAAGTATACCATTATTTTCATTAGATAAGTACAGTTATTTCGAAGTTTTTTTGTAAGTCACCGTTAGACTTGGCTTAGCTTAAGCTAATATAAAGACGAAGATCGCATTATAAATGTCGATTTTGTGTCAAGTGTCAATAATGGCTAAGCTAAGTCCAAGTACGATTTATAAATCTCACCCTACAAGACACATAATTCGATAGAGTGCAGTTTGGGTAGGTACATTGGGCTAGATGGGACGGGGGAGAAGTCATTGTGCATTTTCCCGAGACGTAAAAGTCGATATTTTTTTTCGGGGGGGAATGTTTAACCCACACACACATTCTCAGACGCCCAGGACCAATCAATCTGGTGCCATTCAGGGTGCCATTACAAAACTCACAATCTCAATAAGAATAACACATTAACATTTTTACATAAGTACAATGACATCTGTATTTGTTTAATTGTAGCTTTTTGACCAGTTGACCGTATTCTTTGTGCAGAGAAGAACGCCTAATAAGACGACTCCTTCATTGTTAAAAGTATAAATTTAAGTATTTAAGTTAAGTTAATATTATTATATTTCGTGTAATAATGCATGCCGTTAAATGATGCTGTATTAGTGATTCTACGTATCTATTAACACTTGGGGTTGTATTGTATAGCAAATCTGTGGGGCCTGGTATCCCACAACACAAGTTAATTCTTATAGTGGGTGCCAGGGTTTCTCTTTTGGAGTTTTTGCATTGTCTTTAACAGTAAATTATGTTAAGATCAACTCACCCATGTATTGTTTTTGGTAAATAAATAAACTTTTTTTTTTTTTTTTTTTAGTTCCGCGACCAAGGCCGCGGCCGCTTTAACGTCCGTTGCCGGGCGTCTCTGGTTACAAGCAGAACGTATTTCCAGTGGCGCCCGGCGGACTTTGACCACCTCTGTGGTCTCTGCGGGGGGTTGGGTCGGGATGAGAATCCCGCGTCGTTGGGGTAGGGTTTTATCCCGCGTCAATGAGTGAATCTGGTTGCGTGCTATGGGGCAAAGGCCCCGCAGCACGCAACCCTTCTAGCCTGCTTCTGTAAGGACGACGGGTGGCGATCCCGCCGTCCTCAGGCCCCGATCATGGAGGTCGATGGTCTTGGGCGTAGATGAGTCTGCGGCGGCCTCGCCGCTGACTACGGAACTCGGCGGGGAGGGCACGCTCCCTCTCCCTCTCGGCCGCCTCCTTCGCGAGCACGACTTGCTCGCAGAAGGACACGGCCGCGTTCCACCTACTCCCGCTGGAGACCATGGCTTGAAGCATGGTCTCCAGCGAGAGGGTATCCACGCCCAGACCCACTACGAGGTCCCGGCGCTGACTCGCCCACGCTGAGCACTCCACCAACGTGTGGAGTGCGGTGTCGTCGTCGGAAACCTCGCAGTGTTGACACCGGGGTGTGACCTCACGATGGATGCGAAACAGATAGCTACCGAAGCATCCATGCCCGGTAACGATCTGCGTCGCACGATACGTGAGGTCACCATGCTGCCTCTGCAGCCAATCGTCCATGATCGGTCTCACCGCCGCGATGATGGTGGCACCCCACTTGGGTTGCTCAAGTCGCACCCTCCATGACTCCATGAGATCCTGTCTGAGTTGGGACCGCCGGACATCGATTTCTCGAGACGCAGGCCTGTGGTCCCGCTCCAGCGCCTCCTTGCGCCATTGGAACAATGACGCAAGGGCTCTCGCTTCCAGGTCCCATGGAGGGGTCCCGGCTAGGAGACATGCAGCCTCTCCGGAGATCGTGCGGTAGCCCCTTATTGTTTTGACGGCCAAGGTCCTCAACGGTCTGTTAAGGAGCGTTGAGTTGTTGGCCGTCAACCGCGCCGCCCATACGGGAGCCCCGTATAGGGCCATACTCCGCACGATCCCCAGGTACAGTCTCCTGCAGGAAGCGTTGGGTCCCTTTAGGTTGGGCATCAGTCGCGAAAGCGCGACCGATGCCTGTGTCACCTTGGGGACCGAACTTCGGAAATGTGGTCCGAAGTTCCATCGGCTATCAAGTACGATCCCTAGATACTTCATCGAGGGCTTGATGCCGATGCTAACGCCTCCCACATTTATGCTGGAACCTTCAGGTGGACCGTTCCGAGGTCTGTGAAAACACAGAACCTCGGACTTGTGCAAGGCCACCTCCAGTCCCAGCCGCCGTATCCGACCCACGACTTGAGCAACACCCGTCGTGACCTTGAGTGCTGCCTCCTGGTACGTTGCACCCCGCGCCGTGACGAGGGTATCGTCGGCGTAGCACGTTACGCCGACGCCCTCAGGCAACGCACCCCGCAGCACCCAGTCGTAGCCGATGTTCCACAGAAGCGGCCCCAGGACCGACCCCTGCGGAACACCGCACGACACATCTCGCCGAGCTGGCCCGAGCCAGCTGGGGAAAGCTATGGCCCTCTCCGAGAGATAGGCCCCGACAATACGACGGAGGTAGAGAGGCGTTTCGTGATACACGAGCGCCTCCCTAACGCAGCTCCATGGCAAGGTGTTGAACGCGTTGGCGATGTCAAGAGACACCGCCACCACCACCTTGCCCTGTGAGACTGCTTCCTCCGTCAGGCTCTTGACGCGCATGATCGCGCTCACGGTGGAGCGTCCCCGACGGAAACCGTACTGGTTGTCCGCCAGGTCTGGCCCCACCGTCGAGAGATGCTCGACGAGGCGTTCCGCGATAATTCGCTCAAAGAGCTTACACACCTCGTCGAGCAACACGATCGGCCGGTATCCGGACGGTGAGTCCACCGGCCGCCCCGCCTTACGAATCAGGACCAGTTTCCCCGTCCTCCACACCTTGGGAAACTGGCCCCTTTCGAGGCATGCGCTAAAGAGCCCCATCAGTCGAGGCCCGAGTTCTTCGAGGGCCAGGACCCATGCACGGCCAGGAATGCCGTCGGGTCCGGGGGCAGTGATTTTCCGGCGTTTAAGCCGGAGTACTGCCGCACCTAGCTCCCCCACCCTGACTTCGGGTACGTCGTCTTCACTGATGCTATCCGCGTCGGGCAGAGACGGAGCCATGCGCGGAGGGACGTGCTCCTCCGCGCTCGTCGGAAACAGGGAGCCCATGACCCGCTCCAGCTGCTGCGGCTGGAGACTCTGGGTCAGTGGGGGCGCCCTAGGTCGGAGTTTCTCCCTGACCTGTAGGTACGGGCGCCCCCATGGGTTCTGCTGCAGGGTTTCCAGGAGCTCCTCGCGGGCCGCCGTCTTGGCCCGCTTTATTGTCTCCTGGAGATTACCTTTAGCCTCCCTGTAAGCCTGATAAAGCTCCGCCTCTCGGGTTGCCGCGTCGTCTGGGCGGCGATGCCTCCGGCGAAACCTGGTGTACTGGCGGCGGGCGGAGATGCATGCTGCGCGCAGCTGTGCAATCTCCGGCGACCACCAGTACACCTGCTTCCTTGCCGGTCTGGGTGTAACCCTAGGCATCGCCGCATCACAGATTTGCGACATGGCTCTCCTGAACCACTCCGCCTCGGCATCCACATCGGCAGGCCGGTCCGGTGCCGGAATCCAGGCCTGCACGATGGATGCCTCCAGGAGAGCCTCCCGATCCAGATGGTGAAGTGCCCAACGCGGATCCGGGGGATTTTCTACCGGCTGTGGGAGGTCAGGTGGGGGGACGACATCGAATCGGATGTACCGATGGTCCGAGTGCGTCTCCTCACCCTCCTCCACATCCAGCCAGTAATACGGGCGGCGAGGGCAGAGGTCGCGAACGATACGTCCACGACCGAGCTGGTCCCCCGCCGCCAGAAGGTGGCGACATTCCCCCGGTTGAGAACCTCCAGACCACGTGTTCTGGTCCAGTCCTCAAGAAGCCTCCCCTTGTCCCTGGTTTCCCGGGAGCCCCACGCCTCACTCCAGGCGTTGAAGTCTCCCAGGAGCAGGACAGGGCGAGGACGGCACGCAGCGAAGACGACGTCGAGCTCAGTGAGCCATAGCTCAAACTGAGTCTCGTCCAGTGTCGGCGAGATGTAGGTGGCCACGACTGCCAACCCATCATATTCCGCCGCAACACACCCGCGACCCCTTGCAATGATAGAAAGGCGCGAGTTGTCTGCGGCGGACCCCCCGAAGATAAAACAGGCCGAGCCGTCCTCGTCCACCGGGCTTCCCGGGTGGACGTAGTACGGCTCGGCGACCACGGCCAAGTTTATGGACCACTGCCGGATGCTCTGGTACAGAAGATCCTGAGCAGCGCGGCAGCGGTTCAAATTCACTTGCAGGATGCGGATATGGGCGTCAGACATTAATGGACGTCCATATCAGCATCCCGCCGAGAAACATCTGGCCGTGCAGTAGCGGCACCCCCACCGCTCTCAGCGGACGGACGAGGCTTTGGCCTCGAGGCGGCGCAGGTTGTGCTGCCGACCCGGTGGTCCGCAGTTTTGCCCTCCGCCTCGCATCTAAAGCAGCGAGGCGGGGCATCACAGGCACTTGCCTTGTGACCGGGCCGGCTGCAGCGGAAGCACCGATCGCCCACGGTGACTTCCGCTGTGCACTGCACTCCGACGTGCCCCACCACCATGCACCGGAAACATCTAGTTTCCCGGGCACGAAGGAGGTGCACCTGCGCCTTTAGGAAGCCCCCTACGAGGAGGCTTCGTCCGTCCGTCACTTTCAGTGCCGCCGCGACGGGGCACTGGACGACTGTCATCCCATGACCAGTGGTGCCGAAGGAGATGTCTCCAGCCTTCACCTGGTCACGGGGGCAGCCGCCCGCCTCCACGACGGCGGAGATTACTTCCTCCGTCGTGGCCGCGTCATCCAGACCCGTGATGCGCAATGCAGCGCATTTGGTGGGCCTGGTGACGCGGACGGCTTCTGCGTCCAGCGCGTCCCTAAGCTGCGCTGCTAGGGCGTCAGCTTTAGGGCCGCTGGAGGCGCCGGAGACCTCGAGGAGGCGAGCCCCGGTGCGTGTCGTCTTGCACCGGAGACCCCCCTGGATATCGAGGGCTGAGAGGTTGACTGAGGACTTCAGGGTCCTCAGGACATCAGCGTACCCCACACCCCTCTCCACACCCTCCGTCGTCACCGTAATGACGACGGCTGTGGAGCGAGGAGCGCGGGGCCTCTTCGGCGCCTTCGCCGCGGCGGCTTTGGCCACTTTCTTGGCCGCTTTCTTGGCGGCCTTCGTCTTCCTCTTCTTGGCCCCCACTACCTCCCATCCCTCCCGTCCGGAGGGATGTAAAGGAGCAGCGGGAGCGTTAGAGGAAGAGGAGGCGGCAGGGGTGCCGCTCTTCTTGCCGCGCCCCTTCGCCTTCCGCGCCTGGGCCGCGGTCTCGGCCGGCAACCGGTACGCTGGAGCGGACTGGGGCGGAGCGGGGCGGCGGACAGCGGGTGTGCCGCTTGGTCCTGGAGCGGGAGAACCGCTAACAGCCGCCGCGTATGAGAACGCGGGACGTGCTAGCGGAGGGCGGTACGCCCGGTCCTCCAGGACCGCGAGGCGCCTCTCGATCGCCGTCAGGACCTGTACCATAGTCGGCACAGGCTGTGGCGGCGATCCGGGCGCCGTGTTGGGCACCGTGGTGGGCGCCATGGTGGGCGCCGTGGTGGGCGCCTTTTTGGACGCCGTGGTTGGCGCCGTCGTGGGCGCCTTGGTGGGCGCCGTGGTGGGCGCCGTGGGTGGCGCCGTCTTCGGCGCTGGTCCAGCCGTCGGAGGAGGAGGCGGCAGCATGGGACCGGGAGGCGCCTTGACCACCTTGGTCAAGTCAGCGACCTCCCGCCACAGGTCATCCATCTGCTTCCTGGAAGCAGCGAGCTCCGCCTCCAGGCTCGTCACCTGCTTCCGGAGCCTCGCCTCCTCCTTAGTGACGCTCCGCGCGAGGAGCTTGTTGAGGGAAGATTGGGCTTCATCCACCAATGAAGCCACAATCTTCTTCCTCCCCGCCACGTTTCTGTTGCCCCGCATGGCCGCGTTCATGCGGGCAAAAACGCTCATCAGCTCCCGCGCGGGCGGCCCACCGATTTCCCGGCGACTTCGCTGGGACAGTTGGACCGAGGACGGAGGAGGAGTTGGCGGCCGCCTTCTGTACGCGTCGAGACGCGTACGCACCGTCTTGACCGGCACCTCCTCCTCCGAATCGGTGGAGAGGAGGGACCCCCACCCGGAGCAGCTGGTGCTACGGTCGCGCGGCGGCCCCCCCTTCTCCTCGAGGGTCCTCTTCTTCGTCGCAGAAGAGCGGCCCTTCTTCTTCACACTGCTGGGAGCTGACCCATCGTCAGTCCCAGCAGCATCAGTTCCTTGGGGCGTCGACATCGCGCTGCAGCTAGGCGGCGCGGCGCGAGCCCCCAAATCAATTTGCATCGGAGTCCGTGATGGATGCGTAAAGTCGTCGGTTGATACTGCCCGGGAAAGGGCAGTATCGGGACCGGGGGTATCGTCGGGTTCACTATTCATAATGATCACAATTTTTATTGGCACCAAGTTCAGACTAAATACGTTCGGTTACCCAACTTGCCACTGCGTTACCGTGGTCAAGTTGGGGTCCAGGGCGGACGGCGAGGACGTAGTATCTAATCACTTGGGGCCCCGCCCCAAATAAATAAACTAAACTAAACTAAATGTGTACAGAACCACTAGAAGCCGAGAATAGAATATACATCTAATTTTGAACATTACAATGAAACTACGCCTATTTAACCTCTTAAGACATTCATCCTTGGTGTTCTAAAATTCTCGTGTCGCGGTGTTTGTAGTTAAACTCCTCCGAAACGGCTTGACCGATTCTCATGAAATTTTGTGTGCATATTGCCGGGTCAGCTAGTAATAATATAAAATGTAATCTACTTACTGCTGACCCTATCACCTCACATACAAGTGGTGCACCTGTTGACAATCGAATCTAACAATAATCTCGCCTCCCATTACCAGGGACCAGTGAAGAAACTGGCGAAATGCGGTCATAACAACCATCTCTGTTTACCTCATTAATGACAAAAGCCTGATTTTGGTTGTGTGCAACATAAAAAGTACGACACAACAACCGACTTCAAATTACCAAAATTGGACCAAATAATTCTCGGAATGGGGCCAAATTGAAATGTTTGATGGACCACTTGGGAAGTAGTAGCTTTCAATTATAAAAAAATTCAACCGTTCACTCAGTTCAAAGATATGAGGTAACAAACAAAATATTACGTAGGCCCTAGAACTGAAGAAACTTTATTTTACCGAGTCGCCCACATATTTTTAAAATTTAAAATTATTTACAAAGTAATCCAGTCTAAATATTCGGAATAAAATTGTAAGGTTGCATTAATTCGTCGTTCACAGAACCTTTTCCCAACTCAGTTGGGGTTACTGCGATGTGGCTGAACTTCGATATTTTCCGTGAAGCGACTGCCATCTGACCTCCACAACCCTTGGGCGATATCGAAGTTCTGTAGTTAGACCGGTCGGATTTTTGATTAAGGGCTCCAACTACCCCTAACGACTGCCATAGACGTTCGTATGACAACCGGGACCGACGGGTTAGCGTGCTTTCCGAGGCACGGAGGGGTCTCAGTGTCTTAAGAAATGGTAAAATCACCCATCGTAAGACCGGCCTGACTAGATGTCGCTTAACCTTTGCAATGTGTTAACATTGTTGGTTACCACTAGACCACGAGTGGTTGCATTAATTCGTATATAGCTGCAAATTGGTGCAGGTCTTAAGTAGGTACACCATTATAAATCAAATATCAAAAGTTCTCATCGATCTGACTTGTGCAAAAAAAGTTATTCAAGGTTAAAGTTGAAAATTTTCAGTATTTTGGATTTTGCTCGTAAACAGTGAATTATATCAAAAAATTGTTTTAAAAAAAAACTGAAAATTTTCTACTATAACCTTATGAGCTTGCTGTTCAATAAGTTACTCAGTACTAGGGCCCATGTACTATAAAAAAATTAATTGAATTGATATTATTGAATTGATAACCTCCTCCTTTTTGGAAGTCGGTTGTATATGGGTAATTACCAATTAACTTTACTAACCGTAACACTAAACAAATATCTTAATCACTTGGACATGATTTCAAATTATCAGACAACCTACCAAATTATTAGCAGCGTCACAAAAAGAGTTTTTATTTAAATGTATTTTGAACCTTCTCATGCAACGTCATCTCGCCCAAACCAAGCTGTACCTAAGCTTGTGCTATAGAATCTAGACAACTGATAAACATACTTATATTGTTAAATACATAGAAAACACCCAAACTCCGAATCGAATACTTCACACAAATATTTGATTCGACCAGGGAATCGAACTCGGAACTCCGGAGTCGAAAGCCGATGCACTACCGACCATGCCACCAAAGCGGTCTATATTTATATAAACAGATACCCCATCCCATACTAATAAACGGGGTTGTTCTCTATTATATTACGGCGACTGTTATTTACGTAAAATACCCAATAACTGTAATGTAGATTAACCGTCTTTCGACATAGCATCTGTGTATACACATTGGGGTGCAGGGTACAGGTCGCGAGGCGCATACGGAGCTTTGCATTTGTGTGAGTGACCACGAAAAGTAGAGTAAAAACTCTTTTTGTAGCTGTGTGTACAACACGTGTGTGTGTAAAAGAGGTCACATATACGTTCACGTACACTGCACTCACACAAATGCAAAGCTCCGCTTACGCCTTTTTACCTAGAATTGTCACTGGTTCAAATCCAATCCATGATTAAATATTTTCGATTCATATAGTAAAGTATATTGTTGTAGTGTTAAACGTAAACGTTTATGAACAAATAATATATTCAATTTTTAAACATACTCGTATGTAGTTATATTAAAGGAATATTTTTTAATGTTTTTTTTTCTTAAAACAAAAGACAATGGCGAAGGCCACGTCCATAGTTGTATGATATAACACTAACAATAACTTTTGTACACAATGATTCAAATAATCTTGATATTAGATCACTATCTTAAGGTATTTGCCTTAAATTATAAGCGAAAGCGGGTTTAGCGTGGTTACTGCACTGCTGTTAGTACAAGGTAAAGTAGTTGGACCTCACCACAACTGATGGACTTAAGCGGTGGGTTTCTCTGAACTACAGATTGAACATACCCACATAAATCATTATAGCACATAATAGTAAATAGTACTCGGTTATAGCTAAACTGCCTATAAATATTAACTTACTAGCTGTCCCGTAAACCAAAAAATCTAAAGCCAGACGAATATTTCAAGACCAAAATTAGCCAAATCGATCCAGCCGTTCCCGAGTTAAAACTCACACTAAAGTGAGACAAACGAACGGCGATTCATTTTTATTGAGCGGAGCGAAGCGGAGCTCAATCTTAAACGACAAGTGTAAATCGTTTGTGTGCCAACTCCTCCAAAACGGCTCAACCGATTTTGACCAAATTTGGCATGCTTGTCGACATCATACCCGGGAGTGCATATCTCGGAAATCATGAAAATAGAGCATATAAAAAAAATTAAGAAAATTTGCGCTGCTCAACATTTGCAATTAGTAGCATGCATTGCATACCTAGTTTATACATATACACGCTGATTTTATCACCGTCAGCAGTCGAAAGGGTTCGCTCTCGGAATAATATTTGGATTCCTTTTTTAACATCTAAATTACTGTACTGATAATAATAAAAAAATTAGTCATTTCTGTAATTCTTCTCACTCGATCAAGTTTAACATAGTAGCAGTACGATATTTCATTGATGAATTGACGCGGATGGGCGTGGCGCGCTCGCCAGGCTGGACGCAAATCATGTGTTTGGGAGCAATGACCCCGCGCAGCCAATATGGCCAGTATCACTATGAAACATACCTACTTGAACATAAAGTACACACTTCAATTTTTCCTTCGTACTTTACACGGGCTTAGGAACGTCTGTAATACCTACTTTATTATTAACGATAGTGACTTAATGACTTTTGAACTATGTAATAATAATAATAAAAATACACTGAACTACAACTGACTGCGAGGAGGTATTTCAGGCTTATTTAAAAATTGGAGCTATTTACAAATAAAATCAAACTTACATACCTATTTACACTAATTTACAGTTCTCTGTACCGAAGTAACTGCTCGATATGGAGTCCATTCCTATCGATACACAAACGTGCACGTTTCAATTGATTGTCTTTCAACTTGTTCAATGTGTCTCTATCACTTTAAGTGCTCCGGCTGGGAGTACAATCGCCTAGCCTCTTGTAGGGTGTGGTTAGCAATGGCATACAATTGTACCATTGCTAGATACTCCACGTTCGAATATTCGTACTGACGACTCATTTTACTCACTCACACACACGATTTCGCAACCGACGCCCGCGCTGTCACGAGGTTCACTACGGGGGGAGCCGCAGTGTCGGTCGCACTTGCTCTGTGCCAGCGCGAGGCGCGGGGTGAGGTGGCTTGGCGACTGGCGTAGTTTGTTGAATGAAAACGAACTGTACCGTAACTATCGTTGTAAAACTTAAGTATTTAAGAGAGTGAGTCCCCTACAACGGGTTCTCATTTGATGTCTAGAAACTAAATATTTTTTTTAGATTTCTAAAAAAAATGCGTTTGTTTTTCAAAGTAATGCTGCCAGTTGGTTCAAAAATTATTCCGAAAGCGAACCCTTGCGTAGTGCTGACGGTGATAAAATCAGCGTGTATAGATAAGAGTAATGCTGCTTCAAGTAATAATATTTTTTTGGAACCAATAACTCTCACGCCAGTTATAATATTTCACGTTAACTTTCTGTCCAACTTAAACAAGATTTTAAATTAAATAATTTAACATTCAACGTGGCAACGCATTTGGTAAATAAAATTACCCAAATAAGGACCATATCGTTTTAAAAACCATGTCTCTAGTTTTCTATGACTTGTACCACACCTACAAAGTAAATTGCAAACAGTACGCTTAAGCAAATTGGTTAGACCTTCTATTATGCAACTAACTGGGTAAAACCTTTGATGGGGCGGACAGCAAGAGGATGTACAACTTATTGCTGGGTTAACCTTCGGGTACTCGGAGAGTCGATCTTGAGGGGTTATCAAGGTCATCATTGGGACCATTAAAAATGGAACAGGAAATTATCGTGTCTGCCTAATAATTACACTATATTAGGTACCCCAATGTATGTACAACATCTATTGGGTATTTTACGTAAATAACAGTTGCTAGGGAAATATGATTCTGCATTTGTGCTGACAGGAAAAGAGTGCATAGGGATTCCATCAGATACTAGAGGCCCAAGCAAGCAAGCAAGGTCATATTATTATGCAAATGGTGGAAGGTGGATGCACCTATAGAGAGGGGCTCGTGGTCTAGTGGTAACTGACTAGGTTAACACATCATAGCAACATCTAGCCAGGCCGGTCTTAGGATGGGTGACCATTTCTTAAGATATTGAGAGTAATGGAGATCCTTCCTTGCCTCGAAGAGCACGTTAAGCCGTCTTTCCCGGTTGTCATACAAACATCTATAGCAGTCGTTGGGGGTAGTTTGAGCTCTAAAACAAAAATCCTCGTGGTCTAACTACAGAACTTCGATTACGCCCATGGGTTGTGGAGGTCTGATGGCAGTCGCTTCACGGAAAAAATCGAAGTGCAGCCGAATTGCAGTTAGACTGGAAAGCCGACCCCAATAGTGTTGTGAAAAGGCTCGATAGATGTGTGTGGAAAGTTTCTTAATAACGTCCAATGAACGGCAATGACTTTATCTTAGCCTTAGCCCACCAGGCTATTAGCGGCCTCAAACCAATCTTATCTGCAAGAGGACTCCGCCGACTAATGGATGACGCCTTGTCGCCTTCGATCCCCAAGATAAGACCTCACCTCAAAAGTGCCGTTGGACCTTCATTAAAATATAATAATCCAAGTGTGCATTGGATCTGGACGAGGCTTTGGAACATTGTTCCTGGTTAATGGCCAATAAACTCGATCATTATAACAGGGACCAATTTAATAACTGGCGAAATGTGGACTTATAAGAAACCTCTGTTTACCCCATCGGGAAAACAGGCATGATTGTAAATGTAAGATGCAAGTGAATGCCGGGGTACCGCAGGGGTCCGTACTATCACCAACTCTCTTTCTTCTGCATATCGATGATATGCTATACCTCGGGAACATTCATTGCTATGCAGATGACTGCACACTGCACGGGAGTTACTCGGTTCGTCCGACGGCGGGGCGATCTGAGATTGAGGAGGAGAGACGATGACTCGTGGCTGATCTCGACCGTAACCTCAACAGTATCTCCCAATGGGGTGCCGAGAACTTGGTCGAGTTCAATGCCCACAAAACACAGGCGTGTGCATTTACAGCGAAAAAATCCCCTTTCCTTCCCCTACCCACTCTTCAGAATGCAATATTACCAATGAAGGACAATCTAGACATCCTTGGCATAGACCTTCGTCGAGAGCTCAATAACACAAAATACATTGAGAGATGTATTGGGCTAGCTTCGCGGAAACTAGGAATACTGAACAAGCTAAAGCGATTCTTTACACCGCACCAGAGGTGTCTGCTGTACAAAACGCAGATAAGACCCTGCGTCGAATACTGCTCTCACCTCTGGGACGGCTCCGCGAAGTATTTGCTGGACGCTCTCGACGCTATGCAGCGATGCGCTAGTCGCATTATAGACTGTCCGGAGGTAACGGGATGCCTTGAGCCGCTAGCTCAACGCCGAGCAATCGCTTCCTTAGCCGCGTTCTACCGTATTTACCACGGTGAGTGTTCTGAAGAGCTTTTCAACCTGATCCCACCCTCTCCCTTCCGATCCCGAACAACGCGTGCCGGGCAGAGATGTCACTCTCATACCGTGGAAACCGAACGTTTTAAACGTTCGTTTCTCTGCCGAACGATAGTCGCTTGGAACGCCCTGCCTGCGCACGTGTTTCCTCCAACATATAACCCTGGGTTCTTTAAGCGAAGCGTGAAGAGGCACATTACTGGGTCGTCAAGTTGAGGGCCACTCTCCATAGTATTCCTGTGTACTATAAGAGTCGCCCACAATCGCCAGACGTCGCCACAGCTTACCATCAGGCGGGTGGCGTCAATTTGTCGACCTAAATATTAAAAAAAAATATTTATATATTTGTATACCTACAAATATCTAATTTGATCCTCTAATTACAAAACTTCAATATGGCCATTGGCTTCACGAAAAATATTGAAGTTCAGCAGAATCGCAGACTGGAAAGCCGACCCCAACTGGGTTAGAAAAAAGCTTAGTTGATGATGATGTATCTACCTTGCTTGAAATGACATACTATGACATAATACTCGCCTTCAAAATGACCATCACGGCGGTTAAACACCTATGAATAGGGTGACATAGTTTTTTTAATCAAAGTATATACTCTAGTACTAGGAATTTTATAATTATGCCTTTTCTGCGATGAACTTCAAATGGAATCTCAGGGTTAGTTAAACTGTGCGTAATTATAGTAATTTTGCTCGAATTTTGTGGTTATGTTGTGTATCTGTGCTGATGGGTTTAAATAACTTAATAATGTATGAAGTTTGCAATTTTTTTCTCAATTCTTTTTAATAAGAATTGCAAAAATAAAACCGGTGAACTGCCTGTCGGTCCACGCATAGATTAGGGTTTTGTAGTCACGCATAATAGCCTCTATAACTCCTGAACTAACAAAGTTATCTGATCTGATATATATTATATTATTTTTCTTTAAAGTTCATTACATGGACTATATAGTTCGCGAGGGATTTTACATTTGTGTGAGTGACCACGAAAAGTAGAGTAAAAACTCTTTTTGTAGCTGTGTGTACAACACATGTGTTTGAAAGAGTTGTCACATAAAATGCTCTTAATTTCTTTTAGATTTTTCGAACAGCCGTTACTTGAATACTCTCCAACCTTATGGAACCAATTCAAAAAGCATTTCTCTAATATCGTCATTACGGATCGCGACAGGTGCGACAAGGCGACTGGCATTAGTGAGTCTACTCGTATGAGGACGTGGTCTACTCATTCGAGGACGAACTCTACTCGTTTGAGGACGAAGGCTACTCGTTCGAGGACGAAGTCTACTCGTTTAAGGACGAAGTCTACTCATTGTACAACGAGTAGACCCACCTTTATAGTGAGTCTGTAGTCTAGGCATGGCGTACATATTACTACACCAAATAACGTTTAGTTAACGGTCGCGAGGTCTACTGTTCATAATTTTAAAGGCTCTCGTTAATTTGTTAATAATATAGAACGATATCAGTAACCAAATCAGCTCTGGCCATGGGAGCGGAAGGTCAGGATACCTTCCATTATTATGTTAATAATTAAACGTTGACACAACAGACAATACCGTTGACGGTTCGGTGCAAAAGGTCATTATTATTGTAACAACCGAATCGAACTGAATTCATAAAAGCGAGGTTCTCAATATTTAAATGTGTATTTTTATAACTAAACTAGCGGACTACGTTTGCGTGAAAATGTTTGTAAATGGTTCCCGATTCCCGCGAGAACACAGTTTCAGGATAAAAACCAAGTGCGTGTCGGGCTTCGCATATTTTAGGGTTACTCCTAAACTAACAAAGTAATCTCGTCCGCTATAGTTTTCCTTCAAAGTTCATTATATGGACTACCATCATGATTTTTTTCAAATTCTTCGAGCTAGCCGTTTTGATTTTAGACTTGTATGTAGGGACGGACATGACGAAACTTAAGGGTTCCGAGACTTTTACTACGGAACCCTAAAAAGTCACCCATCCTAAACCTTATTACATCAGCTATCCGCCAGTGAAAGTCCTATTAAAATCAGTACAGCTATTTCAGAGATCAGTCGGAACAAACAGACGTCTGTCTGACAGACATAATTAAGAATTGTTTTTTTTAAGAAGCTTATCCGTTTTCATATGCATTTAGAGAAAAGCAATTACAATACATATAGCTGCTACTTTTTATTAAATTCATTCGGCTATTTTGGACATAACCCATTATAAATGTGCGACGGCAATAGGCTTGTCCCCTATTACGTGGGACTAAAATACTGGCAAATTGTAGGTGTGTAATGCACCTCTGACTACCCCTTCGGGGATATAGGCGTGATATGTGTGTGTGGTTTTATTTATCAGCTAGATAAAGGTAGTGCCACCGCTATACCTAAGTACCTACCTACATTAGTGCTGCTATCGGCGACAATAGGATTTTCAGCTAGGAATAATTATGAGGGACCAACAAAAATGGAACCATTATTTAAATCTGTTGAATGGTTTACAAGTCCGAGATGCCCAGGACTTTAATTGGCTGTGCCATAGCGGCTAGCACGTAAGATTTTGTTACCTTTAATCAACATTTTATTGCAAGGCAACGGGTTTCAAATTCTTTTTAAAATTACAATATAGCTGCTACTTTTTATTAAATTCATTCGGACATTTTGGACATAACCCATTATATTGTGTGCCCGGTGACGGGCTTGCCCCCTGCCCCCAACTCTGCCTAACCCTTCGGGGATATAGGCGTGATATGTGTGTGTGTGTGTTTGTGTGTGTGGTTTACAAGTGAAGTGAATAGGTAACAAGCATAGATAGCTATCATACTGTAGAACTTACTATAGGTAATTCGTACCTACTGTAATATAAAAAAATCACGTCAAAAATTGACACAGCAACCGACTTCAAACTACCGAAATTGGACCAAATAGTTGTCGGAATGGGACCAAATTGAATTGAGACCACTTACGAAATAAGTAGTAGCTTCCAATTAAAAAAAATCAAAATCGGTTCACCTAGTCCGAAGATATGAGGTAAAAAACATAAAAAAGAAACATACAGTCGAGTTGGGAACCTCCTCTTTTTTGGAAGTCGGTTTAAAAGAGTAGAAAATAAATATGCAAAAAATGGGTGAGCTCGATATTAAAAGATTTTATACGAGCCAAGTCCTGTTCAACTCCTTAGCCGCCTGGTTAGACAATTTTTTCGTATTTTTTTACCAATCAACGTCCTTTGGTAGTCGCGAAAACGCAGCTACAGCCCCTTCAATTTGGGGACCAAATTTCGAAAATGCGATCCGAAGTTCCACGGACCATCGAGTACGAGTTCCAAGTACTCATCAAGGGTTCGATGCCGATGTTTGTTCGTCCTATAGTTATGCTGGACCCTGCAGGTGGCTCGTGCCGAGGTCCGTGAAGACACAGAGTCTTGGACTTGTACAGGGCCACCTCCAGTCCCAGCCGCTGGCTACAGAAGCCTAATTAAATAAACCTGCACAATATTACACAAAGAGTTACTACAATAAATCACTTACCGTCATATGAAGCAGGTTTGCCTGTATTCCTGAAATATCCTGGATCATGAAACTGTCCAATCACCATTGGTTTAGAAGTCACCACTTCACCCCCCGGCCTTACTATATAACTAGGCGCATTTACAGGCTTATCACGCACATCTTCATAAACTGGTCTAACATTGGTTTTATTCGCTGTTTTTGTATAACCACTATCATCCTCATTTTGTATTTCATCTGGGTTTATATAATCTGGACGGTTATCATCATAACCAGAATTCTGGCCACCATAACCTTCGTTTGCGTCATCATTATCTATACTAATTGGTTTTGGTTTTTGAGGTTTTTCTGGTTTGCTAGTGACCGGTGAAGGTTTCTTTATTGGTTTATTATCGTAACCTGGATCTTTCAATGGACGATTATTGGAATATAATGGTCGATTATAATCATTTTGACTGCCATAATTTGTTTGACTACTTCCATAAGTTCCTTGACCGCCGTAACCGTTAGATTCATAAGAGTCTTGGAGTCCATATGAGTTTTGACTGTTTGACTGCGAAGTATGACTATAAGATGATTGACTGGATCCATAATACTGACTATCAGCATAAGGTTTTTGATTTCCTCCATATAAATCGTGATAACTTCCGTAACCAGAACCATATATGGGATAATCACTAGCATATACCGGTTTATTACCATATAATGGTTTATTATTACCATAAGACGGTCGATCATTGTTATATGATGGTCTATTATTGCCGTATGATGGTATATCACTCCCATATGATGGTAGATCATGCTGTATCGGTTTGTTGCTATTATGTGACGGTCGATTTGTATAAGACGGTCGATCATTGGTATAAGTTGGCCGATCATTAGCATTAGACGGTCTATTACTTCCATATGACGGTCGGTCATCACTATAACTTGGTTTGCTGCCACCGTAAGATGGTTCATCATTACCATAACTTGGTTTGTTCCCACCATAAGATGGTTCATCATTACCATAACTTGGTTTGTTCCCACCATAAGATGGTTCATCATTACCATAACTTGGTTTGCTTCCACCATAAGACGGTGCATCATTTCCATAACTTGGCTTGTTCCCACCGTATGATGGTTCATCATTGCCATAACCTGGACGGTTGTTGTCATTACTAGGTTTATAGTTTACATTAGTAGGTGCATCGTTTTCATAAGGCTTATTACTTCCATATGACGGCTGATCGTAGTCATAAGATGGTTTTTCACTTCCAAAAGACGGTCTTTTATTATTATTAGGTTTATTACTACCGTAAGATGGTCTGTTATTGTCATAAGATGGGCTATCGTTGGATGTGGGTTTTTCATTGCCATACGATGGTTTGTTTCCATATGAGGAGTCATCATTACCATATGAATCGCTATCGGGTGAGGGCTTGCTTCCTCCGTAACCTGCGTCGTCGTTGTAAGAAGGAATATCATTTGATGGTTTACTTCCAGCATATGACGAATCATCACTTTCGTAAGACGGTTTACTACCATAATATGAACCTTGATATAAAAAATCGTCATCTTGATGAGGTTTGGAACTTTGGTTGTTACCATAACTGCTAGAGGAAGCGCCATAAGATGGGCTAGGTCTTTCATCATGAGAAACAGGTCGATACGGCTTTTTTATGGTATTTCCGTAACCATTTCCATAGGTGTTATAGTCGTTTTGATATGCATGGTTGCTGATATAAGATGCCTGGTTTCCATAAGATGGCATATCATTTCCGTAACCCCCATTTGTCGGTTTCCGATCAGGATAGTGTGAATATGGGAGATCAGCATAAACTGGACGTTTTGGTTTTGTAGGTCTTATCCAATGTCCATCTGCAGCGTCATACTGATCGTGGAAATACGAATTATGGCTGGAGTAAGTTCCGTAACCATAGATGCCTTGAGGTGCAGGTCGTACAGGCCTTGGTGGATCTCTAATTTCCACCTGAACATTGTGATCATAAGGTATATTAGGTCCGTAGCCACTCGCATATTGGTTTGAAGTAACGGGTCTTGGACGATCGTAGGGTCTTTGAGGAGTTGAGTAACTAGGTTCATCAAGACTAGGTTTTGTATATACGGGATTATTCTCATAACCAGTATCTTGTTGAGGTTTCGGCCTTGGTCTATTAACATATACATATTCTGGTTTCTCTGGAAAGTACGGTCTTTTATATGGTTTATTATAATCATTAACAGGATATCCTGGTTTATCACTGGGATTATAAGGATCTTGAAGTTGAAGAACATCGTGAGGATCTGGCCTTGCTTGAGATGGCTTTTTTATTGGCTTTTGAGGTTTATATGGCGTATCTTGGGGTTTATGTGAACCGTAACTAGGGCCAGAGTCGAAATCAGGTCTTTTATTTGTATGATCATCTGGTCTTTCGTCATATTGAGGTTTGTAAACTGGTCTTTCGGCTCCATATCCTTCAAGGTCAGTTGTTAAGTAATCAGGTATCTTTTCTTCTGCCGGTCTGAAAACAGGACGGTGTAAGGGTCTTTCGGAGTTTGAGTCTTCAGGGTCATCATGTAGTGGGGAAGGTGGTGACTGCTCGCATTGAAAACGACGGACGTATAGATCATAGTCTGGATGTCTAATGAGAATATTCTTTTCTTTTATATCCTTTTCACTGGTCTTACTGAGGTTGCATGTGGCGTTGCCTTTTGCTCCAACACTGGAAACGAAAAAAAAATTCAGAGTAAGTACAGTGTATTAAAAAAAACGATCTACTAGCATTCTCGTTAACCACTCCAGCTAAGCTTCTGCTGTTTTATCTGATCCGATCGACCTCTCAATGTATGGTGGGCTTTGCAACACACAGAAATGAACGTTTGTATTAAGCAGAATCTATTCGACATTATCCCAAAGAGTAGGGGGGAGCGTATTGCCGACTACTGGTAGCTTTAACATTTGCTAGCACTGATATAATGGTAAGCGCACGAAAGAAAGAAAAGAAGAAACAATATTTATTATTTCTTCTTTTCTTTCTTTCTTTTCTTTATTGGTAAGTGCACGAGGGTTTTATTACCCACAAACATTTTGTATAAACCTACATACATAAAATCACACCTGTTTACCTCTACGCGGTATAGGCTGTAATAAGTGGGTACTTATTACAGCCTATACCGCGTATCAAGAAGTTTTATGTTTGTAAGAGCAGGTGCTCCCTAAGCCCAAACCTACTGTCGTCAGGGGAGGTAAATTTCTCTATCTTACTCCTATGTTGTTTGTATCCAAACAGTGTTAGTTGATAGAGCCTAAACTATTGTTCGGTAGGTATATTACTTACAGGTGAGAAATCTTGCACCAAAAAAAAACTGCCTATAATTAATAACACCGCCATCTGTGAGTACTCACCCGTAATCGTAGCTCTGACAGTGTTTGTCTTGCTTGCAGATGTGTTCGCACTCCTTCGTTGTTAGTTCGGTCACGTTGCGATAGGTGGCGTTTTGAGGTAGTTGCTCACCGATGGAGATTCTGTCGAAGCAATCTGGAAAGGAATCTATATATAAAAATGGGGAATGTAATTTTTGCCCCCCCCCCCCCTTAGCTCTCGAGAACTGCTTATGCTCCAATGATGGTTGACCCCTCTATGGATAGCCATCGATCTGGAGGCAAGCCAAAAAAATTCGAAATTTTGACCTAGTCCTAAGGGGTCAAAAGTTATAGGCCAAAACCTATGGCGTGGTGCGGCGCGGAGCACCGCGCAAGACACCGTACTAGTAATATAAGATTTTTTTTCAATTTATATATAGTTTTATGTATTATAAAACTGATAAGAAGCCAATGATTTTACATACTAATTTAAAAAATTATAGCCTATAATTTTTAATCTTTCGCGTTCCGGCTAATTCCTGAATTTGTGAATAGCACTTTCGATTCCGGAATTCCGGGAATCGACTAATCGAATCAGGTTCGGAAACTTTTCGAAAGGTTTAGAATAAGGCTGGATGTTTAAAGTACCCGTAACCGACAATTAAGCATGTAAGTAATATTAAATTAAAAAAATTGTGCAGTCGGGGGACCCCAGGACATTTTGGGACATTAACCGTCATCTAACCCAAACTAAGCGATAAAACTCTTGTGCTATACGATTATATATTTATATATTTATTTCTAAATACATACATAATTAATAATACATAGAAAACATCCAAACTCCGAAACAAACATCTGTAGATCAGGAAAGAAAACTAATGAATGTTGAAGAAGCGAAAGAAGTAAGTGTGACAATATCGTAGCAAGTGGAAATCCGTGATCAAAGAGATGTGATTTTAAGTATGGCTGCATGCTCAAGGACACGAACAGTTATAAAGATATCCTATATATACATAATGTAAGTAGATAATATACTGAACGCACATAATTAACTTCTGCAATGTATTCTTACGAAGTGAACAACTGTCAGTAAGCACCCATATGTCGACATAATGCAACATTTACATAAGAATGTCAATTGTATCTTGTTTGTATATTAAATTAGACATAAAACTATAATGATTACGTATTTATGGTTGTTATTATTACAACAGGTATGATTAACAGGATATTTTGTAAAAGTTAAATTTTTAGATTTTGACATACATTCTTATTGGCGTAGTTAAAGGTACGAACTGCGTGAGACTGCCACGTTTAAAGGTCCCGAGTTCAATCACCGGGTCAGGTCAATTATTTGTAGTATATGCAAATATTTGTTTTAGAGTGGAGTTTTACTCATAGCTCAAGCTTTTCTTAGTTTGAAACTAGATAGACTGCACTGTCCAGGCGTTTCAGAGACTAGTAGTAATAAAATGACAGACAAAAACTTTCATATATATACTTAAATACGATGTGAAATTTGTTAATTTAGAATCTCTCGTCTAGGTGAACCGATTTTTAATTTTTTTAGTTGAAAGTATCTCAGGTCCCTTTGGCGTGGTTTTTTAACCCCCGACGGAAATCCGAACGGGGTGTTATAAGTTTGACGTGTGTGTGGGTGTGTGTGTTTGTAAGTCTGTCTGTGGCATCGTAGCTCCCAAACGGATGAACCGATTTTGATTCTGTTTCTTTTGTTTGAAAGATGGGTTAGGGGAGAGTGTTCTTAGCTATGTTTTATAAAAATCGGTTAAGCCATTTCAAAGAAATGAGAGCCGCTAGCCCAGCGCCGAACAATTGCTTCCTTGGCCGCGTTCTACCGTATTTACCACGGTGAGTGTTCTGAAGAGCTCTTCAATCTGATCCCACCATCTCCCTTCCGATCCCGAACAACGCGTGCCGGGCAGAGATGTCACTCTCGTACCGTGGAAACCGTCTTCGCGAGAACTGAGCGTTTTAAACGTTCGTTTCTCTGCCGAACGATGGTGGCTTGGAACGCCCTGCCCGCGCACGTGTTTCCTCCAACATATAACACTGGGTTCTTTAAGCGAAGCGTGAAGAGGCACATTACTGGGTCGTCAAGTTGAGGGTCACTCTCTATAGTATTCCTGTGTACTGTGAGAGTTGCCCACAATCACCAGACGTCGCCACAGCTTACCATCAGGCGGGTGGCGTCAATTTGTCGACCTAAATATAAAAAAAAAAAAAAAAGGTGAAAGTGGTGATGAAAAATTGAATGTGTTCAAATATACCCGTGTTGGGTATCAAATGAAAGGTCATAACTTATACATCACTTTTCTTGTAAATCGGGGGTTTTTTAAATTTTAAATTTAATTTTGGCTTGTTTGCATATAAGTCCAAGGTCGAGCTTGAACGGATAAAAGGAAAAAGTTTCCAAAGCATGAATAAAAGACAGGAATTCCAGAGTATCGAGAAGTTTGAAAATATGGATGAAAAAGATAATAGGGATTTAAAAGTCAAGGATGCAGTTTAAGAAAGAACTTGTAGAATTAACTGTGGACGTATATGAGGACGTATGTTCAGTCAGTATATTATCTTCTCTGAGACAGTGGCTTGGTGGCCTGTTATCCTTTTTTGGGATGATGCTCCAGTTACCAGGGTTCATTCCGTGTTTGGGGAGAGGACATCATTGAAAATGAATTTTCTAAATTAACGCATAACGTGTGGTGTATTAGTTGCAGCATCTTTCTGGATATGTTGTCTGTATTATACTATGAATGTACTGATGATTGAAAAAGAGTGGCCGGTAGTATTTTTCTTTACTCTTTGACTTCACCCGTTGCTTTGCGAATCTGGTTTTAAATGTAAATTCTTATGTGCTGACGTTAATAAGTGTTATTTTATAACCTATATTAATAAATATTTTTGATTTTGAGTTTGAGGAAAGGACGTATGATCAAAATAATGAATGTAGGGTCGCAAATAGTCGTATCAGACAAGAAGAAAGCGTGGACCGGTTGACATACAAAACCAATTGCATTATGAATCAAGCGACGGATAAGGATGTTTTTTAATAGCAAAAGAGGAAAACAACATGTGTAAAAGAGGTAATATAGCTAAAGAGAAACATAATGAAAGAGATTCATTTAATAGGAGGTTATCTGACAACTTTTCTGGAAGTCAATAAGAACAGCCAGTGAAAGAAAAGAAAGAAAGAAAGAGCCATTTATTTAGTGCACTGTGGACACACACGTACAACAAATGAACATAATATAGTAGCTAACATAATAAACAAACAATATTGGGGACAACGTTGGGGATTGGGAGCATGTTCACTCATTATGAATGAGCATACTTCCAAACCCCAAAGTCAACAAACGCGCGATTAATAGAGTGACACACAAATGCACCAAATGGGTGTCCAATTCAGCATGTGCCGGGTGGAAACCTGACGCTGGTTTTCAACTGGAACCCAATTCAACAGTGACATACGGACGTCACACCATCGAAGCCGTGTATAGGTAAAAAAATAGGTGTGTTGAGGAAATGTATATTACAATAAAATACATGTACCAGTGTGACGATCCGGTCCTTGCAACTGGACAAAATCAGAAACCACGATGGAATTTCTATGAGTGGAGAAGTCGTTTTGAAGAGATGGACGGAATATTTAGAAAGAGTATGTGCAAGTGGAAACTCACATCGTGGATGTACGTTCCAGATCCATGTACATTCGTTCATATTAATAATATATATTATGTTAGAACAATTCACACAATGCCATCTGGTCTCAAACTAAGCAGAGCTTGTGATATGAGTACTAGATAAACTGATATAAATACTTATATACTTACATTTATTTTTTGTAAATACATACATATTATACATAGGAAACATCCAGACTTCGGTACAACGATGTAGGTACACGTATGTGTCATCAAACAAAGTTTGTCCCGACCGGGAATCGAGCCCGAGACTCCGGCGTCGAAGGCGGATACACTACCGACCACGCCATCGAAGCAGTCAATATTTTTTAGTCTTAAGGAAAAAGAGTAGCTGTAAATTTTATTGCCAGGTTGTTTCACAGACTCTACCTATTGCTTTGCGATTCTGGCAGTAAAATTAAATTTTATAATGCTACATAACTGCATTATGCTTAAATAACATAGGCTATGTTTATAACTAGAAAAACTTATAACACATGCGAAACGCGAATGATAGTCTTTACCTGTCTACTCGTGTTATTACCAATTAATTTAAATTAAGTACCTTACAGCTTTTCAATAAACAAACACAAAGAAAATTACATAAAAATCTATTAAGTACTAAATTTTGTCTGTCTGTTCCGGCTAATATCTGAAACGGCAGAACCGATTATAACGGGCATTTTACTGGCAGATACCTAATGAATTAAGGTATAACATAGGCTACTTTTTACCCAGGGGATATGTTCCCACGGAATTTAGGAACTAAAAATCTATACATCAGCATTTATTATAAAAAGCTTACCTTCAATCGATGTTCCAAGCTCCGAATCTATTGTTAAAGTCTGAACACCCAACGCGAGCACAACCGGGCATAACACTAGTATATAAAACATTATAACTGATAAAGAAACTTGCATTCTCACTTCAAACAATAACTGCCATTTCATTAACAAACTTCGTAAAATATTTTGCACTTATTTTAATTATTTTATTTTTGTAACTGTAGTTTTTCAGATGTCAGATACTGTTAGACAAAAGCACGACCTAAGTTATTTAATGAAACGTAATCCATTGCTTTTTATTTGCAAAGTTTACTTTTGCATTGTAAACAAAAAGCGTCAATGGATTAGACAATTAAAATTAAAACCGTTATAATCGTAGTGATGAATACAATCTCACGGGAAATTAACAAAATTATAACTATCTCTTTCATTAAAAGCCAACACAATAAGTTGAAGAGAGACAAGTTAGGAATTTACACCGCAAACCGATTTCAAAATTCGAATATATCCCGCCAATTTCCCACGAGGCACAGATAATGCAAATATTTTTACTTCGTTTTTCAAACGTTTGGCAAAAGATACACGTCTATACAGTTTTGGTTTTGCGAAAATTATGGCGCGAATTGTTAGGTGTGCCTGTGTCATGGTTCGATGCCCAGACTACACTTCCTTGCCGTCTTGAACCTTTAAGTTTGTTAATCGGACAGCTTGATATACCTACCTACAAGACTAGTGACGTGATTTTGCCTGTATTTTTCAACCGACTTCAGAAAAAGGAGGTTCTCAATTTTTTTATGTTTGTTACCTCATATATCTGGACTGGGCGAACCGATTTTGAATTATTATATTTTTTAAATGTAGGCTACTACTTCCAAAGTGGTCCCATGTCGACAATTATTTGGTCCCATTTCGGTCATTTGAAGTCGGTTGTTGTGTCAATTATTGACGTGTATTTTTTGTGTGTGTGCTCTTAAGCACGCACACCGGCCCTTATGCCTTATAAACATCTACAAGGCTTGCCACTTCGTCAGCCACTGTTGGTACAACGATTTTTTTTAATTTCGCGGATGCTCTGATGTCCATAGCCGGGCGTCTCTGGTACGCACCAGAAGGTATTTCCAGTGGCGCCCGGTGGACTATGGCCACCTGTGTGGCCTCTTCGGGAGTTTGGTCGGGATTAGAATCCCTCGTCGTTGGGGTATGGTTTTATTCCGCGTAAGTTAACTACCAGTACAATATTAATGTCCCATCCGATACAAATAAATAGGCTCCTTAGGACCCATAACTATCTTTCTCGCAAAGACTTTAAAAATTGGGAAAATCGAATGAAAAGCAGTATAAATTTAGAAATCAGCACGTACAGACACACCTGTAAAAATTTATTTTAATGGTCAAATCAAACGGAAACCGAAATATGTAATTTAAACAAATTATATGTAGGAACATAATGTTCTACTAATGGACAACTCACTAGAAATAATAAAAATTAAATACAGTAATTACTAATAAGTACTTACTTACAAATATACAATGTTCAAACATAACTATCGAATATAATAATAACAATCCAAAATAATTTATTTAAAGTGTAGGCACAGAATAGGGCTCCACGCCACGCTCCGATGCCACTCAAAAAAAAATTAAAAGCATACGTTTAGATAAAACTAATCATCTTAGTACTTTACACACCATTCATCATAAATTCATTGTTTGAATTCAATAATAGTTGTACTGAGTCTATCAAGTTCTGCGAACAGTAGACCTCGCGTTATTTTCGGGTCCCTAACATCCTTTTGGGACGTGGTCTGACTTTCCATGCGCACCAACAGCGGTACCAGCAAAAAAGAAAATGAGAAATGATCATTTTCTCTGCATTTCTTCCCCATTTTAAAGTGGGGAACACTGACAACACATCCAATTCGCCAGTTAAAACATATCCCACTCGCCCTAGCGAACACGAAAACATCCCCTTATTTGAACATGCAAAAAAAAACATCGTCTTATGAGATGAGAAATGATCATTTTCTCCGTATTTCTTCCCCAGTTTCCCTCCATTTTCCCCCAATCGAAAAATCCCTTCGACAAAAGTTGCGCCTTGCAACAAAGAACTTGTGCCAAATTTCATGAAAATCGGCTGAAAAATGCGGCCTGTAGACCGGAACTGACACACATACATACCTACATAAAGACAAACAACGTCAAATCAGCCAGTCCTCGAGTTGAACTGAGACGCTTCGCTCGCTCGGTCAAAAAATATACACGTCAAAAATTGACACAACAACCGACTTGAAATTACCGAAATGGGACCAAATAGTAGTCGGAATGGGACAAAAATGAAATGGGACCACTTGGAAAGTAAATAAAATAAAAATAAAATAAAATAACGTTTATTATCTTTGAAATTTTCAGAAAATTATTTAGATTCGTCAGAAGTTGGTGTGACTCTACCGAGGGTTCCAAAATGCAACGAGACTGAGAAGAGCCCTCAAGAAACTCAGCTCGGCTTTTTTCAAAATATTTCATCTTAAATCTAATACAGAGTTATTTAGAAAGGAGCAATTCGTTACGTTGTTACAACCAGGCCGCCTTGTCATCTAAGAAATCATTAATACTATAATAAGCTTTATGGCACAATTTACTTTTTATTAGTTTTTTAAATTTATTGACAGATAAATTTGCTATTTCGGTTGGCAATGTATTGTACATTCGAATAAAGTTCCCCGCAAAAGAATTACTCACTTTATGAAGCCTAAATTTAGGAACAGCCAGTTTATCCTTATTTCTTAAGTTTAGATTATGATTATCACTATTTTTCACAAATTTACTTTTGTTCTTGTGGGTATACAATAAAATTTCATAAATATACTGTGAATACACTGTAAGGATGTTAATATGCTTAAACTTATCTCTTAATGACTCCCGAGACCCCATTCCATAGATAGTCCTGATAGCCCTCTTCTGCAACACAAAGATGCATTCAATATCGGCAGCGTTACCCCACAGTAGTATGCCATATGTCATGATACTGTGGAAGTAGCTGAAGTAGACAAGTAGACAAGACGCGCCGTTTTAATGTCTGTAAGTTGTCGGATCTTTTTGACAGCATAGGCTGCTGAACTAAGCCTGGCCGAAATTTTCCCGATATGAGGCCCCCATTGCAATTTGGAGTCTAACGTTATGCCCAGAAAGACAGTGTCATCGACCAATTCTATTATATCATCCCTAACCTTAACACTGGTTTTAACAAGTCTTACATTAGGTAAGGTGAATCTTACACATTTAGTTTTATTTTCATTTAATAATAAATTATTAGCACAAAACCAGTGGACTATCCTAGAGAGGGTAATGTTTACATCGTCAAGTTCGCGCTGTCCACGTTTAACTTTAAATATTAAAGAAGTGTCATCAGCAAACAAAACTACCTCGTGGTCGTCTCTTATGAGGTGAGGGAGATCATTAATATATACTAGAAAAAGAAAAGGTCCCAAAATTGAACCCTGCGGTACCCCCATTGCTACAGGAGAACCAGGTGACTGTTTACCATTGATCACTACTTTCTGGACCCTATCACTTAAGTAAGAATTGACGAAATTCAAGGCCGTCCCCCGGATTCCGTAATGATCAAGTTTCTTAATTAAAGTCTGGTGCTGAACGCAATCGAAGGCCTTAGATAAGTCGCAGAATACACCATAAGCATCATATGACTCATCCCAGGCCCTGTATATACACTCTAATAATTTAATTCCGGCATCAGTGGTGGACCGACCACGAGTGAAACCGAATTGTTTTGTATGTAATAGTTTATTAACGTTAAAGTGATTTTGCATTTGATTAAGCATAATTTTTTCAAAAATTTTACTAAATGTAGGTAGTACAGAAATGGGACGGAAATTGGACGGATCTGAAGTACTACCCGATTTAAACAGGGGAATTAATTTACTAGATTTCATTAAATCAGGGAACACACCACTATCAACACAATTATTAAATATTAATACTAGTTCAGGAGCAACCATTTCAATAAAAGAATTTACTAAATACACAGAGATGCCCCAGAGGTCAGCTGTTTTCTTGATATTTAAAGATTTAAAAGTTTTTAAGATAGTGTTTATGTTAACTTTACTGAATTTAAATATAACGTTACAACAAGGAACGTTTGCTTTTAACCAAGATTCTGCAATGGGGGTTGAAGAGCCTAGGGTTTTTGTCAAATCTACAGGAATTCGGGAGAAAAAAATTTCAAATTCGTTAGTAATAGCTTTCATTTAAAAAAAAATCAAAATCGGTTCACCCAATCCAAAGAGGTGAGATTTTTTTTTTTTTTTTTTTATTCTTATTTATTTTACAAGCCATACATCTTAAGATTAAGCCGGCTTAAAATAGTTACTATGAGGTTAGTATCAATGGTCTTAATAAATACGTTAGTCAAAAGATATCGGTTACATCTATCAGTATAGTATACATCTACTACTTTATAACAGAGTGAAGTTAAAGTATGGATTTATAGTATTCTAGTCTTAAAATCAAGGAGTGTACAACGAAATTTATAATTCTGTCACTGTGTTTAATAGTAAAATTAGAACTTAAAATTCTATGAAACAGGAAGAAGAGCTCCCCAGTAGAAGACTGAGTGTCTTTTAAAAGATCCAACCTCAATTGTTCATTGATTTGGCACTCGAGAACTAAGTGGAGAAGGTCTTCTTCCTTTTGGCAACGACTACAGTTTGGGTCTTCTCTTTTTCGCATTGTGAAGCTAAATTTGTTGAGCGGGATATGGTAAGTTCGGAGTCTAAAACAAATGACTATTTTTTTCCTGTTAAAGCCTAGTGAAGAGAACCAGGGCACTCGGGGGGGTTCACTTACAACTGTCCTGTACCAAATACCTTTGTTTTGAGAGCATTCTTCAAAATAAGATTTTAGTTCTAAATAGTTGTCTCTTTTAACTTTGGGGATATGGTCTGTATAATGAGGTTCAGTTTGGAGGGGAATGCCGTGTAGTAAAGCCGCTGACGCCAGTGAGTCGGCTTTCTCATTTCCACTGATACCTGAGTGGGAAGGAATCCATTGTAATCGAACTTCAATCCCGCTACGTATCAACTTAAAGATACATTTAATAACGAGGTAAGCTTCTTTCCTACCGGAATCGAGGCCCTTAGCGCATCCTAATAGGTGTTGTAGACTGCTCTTAGAGTCTGTCAAGATGACAGCTTTTTGGTAGGTGGTCGACTCCAAATATTGAGCCGCTTCGTTAATCGCTATCAATTCTATTCCCATTATAGGTATACTCGATTCATTTATGATAAATTTAGCCCCAAAATCAGCCTCCCTATCGTAAAATGCGCAACCAGAACCGTACCTAGTCTTACACCCGTCCGTGTATACTTGAGAGTAATCTGTATATAGCTGCCTTGTCATGTGTTCGCTACGTTTTTTAAGCTCGTGTATAGATAGTTTTTCTTTAGCATGTCTTATGGTTTCTATGCTTGTTACTATGATTTGGTCCCACGGGAGTGTCTTAAGATGGTAGGGCAGTTGAAATTGTGGTAGATTTACGGATTTAGACATAGATAGGTTAGAGTAATTTCTGAAACTTTTGAGTATTAATGGAATTTGATCTTTGTGCCAATAGTTTAAACCTGCTTCTAATTTAACATTTAAGGATTCTAATTGTTTGATTAAAATTTCGGATTTTTTGGAGGAAAGCTTTAGGAAATATTTGTCACTTAAAAATTTTCGTCTATGACTCAAAGGCGGAATACATAGCTCACTTTCCATTGTAAAAATAGGAGTGTCTTTTATAAAACCACCACAAAGGCGAAGGCATTGGTTCTGAACTACATCCAACTTCCTAAGTAGGCCTGAACTGGCGTTACCATAGATTACACCTCCGTAGTCAATTCTAGAACGTACTAAAGCGAGATAAAGTCGCCTGAACTGGACTGGATGTACGCCCCATTTAGAGCTACCTAATACACTGAGTATATTGACATAAGCGGCACATTTTTGGGCGGTTTCTGTAACTTGTCTGGTCCAGTTAAGACGACTATCAACCCAGATCCCTAAAAACTTTACACAATTTAGAACTTCAACGTTGTTGTCATTTATACTGATATTAACGCAAGGAAGTTTATATTTTCTCGTCAGAATGCAAAGTTTGGTCTTAGCTGGGGATATTTCTAGACCAATTTCATCTAATAATGATTTAAATGTATTTAGACTTGCCTGGATGACTTTAACGCAGAAGTTGATGTTTTGGTTAATACAGTACAAGGCGAAGTCGTCAGCGTACTGAGATATTTTAACAGTTTTAACAAGGGTATTGCACAGCTTAATAGTCACTATGTTAAATAAGATAGGTGACATCGGGTCCCCTTGAGCCAGGCCCTGTCTGCATGTTCTGGTGATTTCCGTACCATTCCGAATTCTATATATCAAAATCCGTTCCATAAGAAATTCTCTTATATATCTACATAGAAACGGGTCGACATCAAATTCCATTAGGTGTATAATAAGAGGTTCGATTGCTACATTGTTATAAGCATTGTTAATATCTCCGTAAGCACAGAGTACGTATTCTTTGTTTACAAAGGCTGTTTCGGTGTCTATGGCAAACCTACTTAAGTTGTCTTGGCACGAAAATCCTCGTCTAAAACCTATGGTACTATCATTGAATAGTTTGTTACTTTCGAAGTGATGTTCTAGGCGACGAGTGACCATTAAGTTGAAAGTTTTAGAGAGGCAATTAATCAGAGAGATAGGACGGTGTTTAAGGATATCAGTATTTCTCTTCGGAATAGCTATTACTTTGATTTCACGCCACTGTTCAGGTAGATTACCACTTGTGTATATCATATTAAAGATGTCTAGAAGAAAGTCTTTAGCGTTATGAGGCAAGTGACTGATCATGGAATATGTAATATTGTCTAAACCAGCTGAGGTATCTTTTCTTTTAAGACTTAGATTAAGTTCTGCCATAGTAAAACAAGAGAAGTTAGAATGATCCATGTTAAAGTGATAGGGTTGTAATGATACACTGTCAGGAGAGAGTTCCTTAATAAATGTAATTGCTGTGGTTTCCTGTAAGTAGGTTTTAGGACTGCGATAACCCTTAAGCCATCTGAGTTTCCTCCAGACCACGCAAGAAGACGTATTCGAATCAATGCCATCACAGAACCGTTGCCATGAGGTTATTTTAGCTTGTTTAATTAATTTTCGTGCAACCGTGACTTTTTCTCTGTATTTAACATAGTTTTCTACCGTACGTGATTTTCTTAGTTGTTTAAGAGCCAATCGTCTTTCTGCTACTACTTTTGACAGTTCGGGATTCCACCAGGGTTTAGGTTTAAATTTGTTAGGGTGTGGACTATGTTTAAAATATGGGATATTCTTGTTAGCACTCTCTTCAATTACGTCTATGAGTTTGTTGTAGTTATTTTGTAGATTATCACTAACATCTAAACGTTCACATGCTGACTTAATATTTAGGGTATAGTCGGCCCAGTTGGCCTTTTTAATATTTCTTCTTACCTCTGGGTCACTATGAATTGTGTCTAGAGTTTGAATGGAAATGATGAGGTGATCACTGCCCAATGACTCATTAGACACGTTCCAGTCAAACTCCAGAGCAAGGTCAGGGCTACAGAAAGAAATGTCAGGTGACGTACACACTACGGTATTGTTCAGTTTAACACAACGGGTGAAGTCCCCGTTGTTAAGAAAAATATAGTTGTGTTTCGAGCTAGCGTCTAATATGAGTCTACCCCGTGTATCAGTTGTATATGACCAGGCGGTATGGTGGGCGTTGAAGTCTCCGACTACGAGGGTCTTCTCCAAAGAGGTGAGATAACAAACAAAAAAAACATCATCGAATTGAGAACCTGCCAAGTGCGTGTCGGGCCATAGACACAGAACAGGGTTCCGTAGTCAGGGTGACTACGGAACCTAGCCTATATAACTTATGGACTATCATCATATACCGAACTAGCCGTTTTTAGAGGGTGGGGGGACGCTCTGTTTTACATTTTAAGTCATCCTCACGTTACGTGTAGGGAAGGTAGGAACCCCAAAAAAAAACCAAGCGCCTCTGGTAAACACTGAGAGAACTTCCAGTGACACCCAGCAGACCTTGGCTACGTGTGTTGCTGCTGCGTGGTGGTCGGGTTTTACCCCGCATCTTTGGGGTCGGATTTTATCCCACGTCAGTGAGTGATAACGTGCGTGGGGTGAGGCCCCACAGCACGCAGCTCTTCTATCCTGCTTCTGCAAAAACGACGGGGTGCTAGTCCGTCGTCCTCAGGCCCCGATCATAGAGGACGATGGTACTGCGCGTAGTTACGTCTGCGGACAGACGCTGTGTAAAAAAAAATAATCTACGTTATAGCCTGATTAACGAGGAGATTCGTTGTATGGAGATTTCTAACATAGTAAAACAGCTGCGTTCGTTACTGTCCCCTACCTACTTAGCCTTTTAAGTCCCACGTAATAGGGGGCAAGCCTATTGCCGTCACCGGGCACATTTATAATGGGTTATGTCCAAAATGGCCGAATGAATTTAATAAAAAGTAGCAGCTATATTGTAAATTTGAAAAAAAAATTGAAACACGTTGCCTTGCGATGAAATGTTGATGAAAGGCAACAAAATCTTACGTGTCAGCCGCTATGGCACAGCCAATTAAAGTCCTGGGCGTCTCGGACTAGTTACGGTTGGTTATGTACACACATGAAAATAAAATAACAAGAAGATGAACAATAAGGATAGATTGCGTATAAAGGCACCACTTATTTCACAAGAAAACTCTTCAAGTGCGCCAATGGAAGGAAATGCTTGGTAGAATAAGTCTTATGTGTGCGTAGGTGGATCTATATTACACAAATAAAATACAAATTAAGTACATACGTGCTATAAGTAAGTACGCCAGATCATACACAAATACATAGATATAGATGTAATAATAATAATATATACAATAATATACACTTACACGAAAAAAATAAGAACCTTAAATATTTTTTTGTTTGTGCTTAACTTAGTAACTTCGTCGTTTATGAACCGATTTTAATACTTTTTTTGTTGGAAAGAAGATGTTTCCAAGTAAACTAGGATCGGATCACGGAGAAATCGAGGGGAACCTTCAAAAATGGCGTCGTAGCGTCGTACCACTGCCGTAGGGCGACTAGTGCGTTAATTTTTTTCATTATAAAGGACTACCATTTAATGAAGGTTTAGAGTCGATCTGATGAGGCAGCCGAAAGCCAGTCGAGGGATCTTATCAACGATTTACAGCAGTTACGTTGTGTTTGGGTTTTATTAATTTGTATTGAAGAGAACTTTACATATCCCAACTTTTTAGTATACAGTTGAAGTATTTTTTTTGTTAAAAATTATTTGTAATGCGGTTGTTGGTAAGCAAGTACCTACATTAGATCTGTTGACCTCGGAAGTATATTTAAATTGTGCAGCAGTACGAGCCCTGGGACTTGTCGTATTTGCATTACAATAGGCGAATTCGTAGATGTTTCATCCGAGTTCTTAAGTTTTGATAATGCTATAAAATGAGTTACTTATGATAAAAATAAATTTGGAAAAATATATAGGTTAAGGTAGATCCTACAATAAAAATACAGTTGGAGCAGTAGGTACAGAGGACATGATTATTAATATGTACATGACGCGCGCGGTTTTGCCCGCTGGACAAACTGTATACACAAAAACCTTCCTCGAGAACCACTCTATCTATTGGTGAAAACCGCATCAAAGTCTGTTGCGTATTTTCCAACGACTTTCAAAAAAGGAGGAGGTTCTCAATTCAACGGTATGTTTTTTTATGTTTCTTATGTTATCTTTGTACTGGGCGAACTGATTTTGATTTTTTTTGTAAATTGATAGCTCCCAAGTGGTGCCATTTAAATTTGGTCCCATTCCGACAATTATTCTTCTTCTTTTTTTAAAATCGTGGCTCCATCGATGTTTTCGCCAATGTCAAAGTAATGCTTGATTTTTCCCGCACAGAAGAACTAGTTACTCTGAACTAGTTCGCGGTGCGGGACAAGGAAACGTTGTTCGGTGTTGTAATTTGAGCGTTTGGGCCTGGATTTTTATGCAACGCCAGAGGTAAAACTTAAAAGGCAACCAGCCACGCGCTCCGCAAAAACCCAAGTCCAATGCACAATTATTTGGTCCCATTTCGGTAATTTGAAGTCGGTTGTTGTGTCATTTTTGACGTGTATTTTTTTTAAAGATCTAGATCTAAGCAAACTGACGGAAGCAACTTGAAAGATGAAAGATTTGATTGTTTGTTTGTTTGCAGTATAATAGGCTTCGTAACTGCTGGACCGATTTGAAAAATTATTTGTACATTATTAGCGAGTACCTTAAACTATAACGGAGGACAGCGGAGTACCGGGCGCCACTGGAAATACCTTCTGCGTGCGAACCAGAGACGCGGAATTAAAAAAAAAAGAGCGGAGTACCTGCTTAGTACCTAGCTGTTATTTTGTGATTGGCCCCTACGTGCATTGCCGTGCCCTAGGTACCTACACACTTCATAGAATTTTTAACACTTTACCACGCAGGCAATGTCGCGTACGTCCACCTAGCACCTAGTGTTTCATATCAATATCAATCAATACATATAATAAAATTGTAAGTGGTCGATGTCTGTACATCGAAGATATAATAGAGAAACTGTTGTAGGAGGGCTTTATGAACGCAATAGTACCCAAAACAATGGTTTTTAGAATTTTTGTCTGTTTGTCTGTGTCTGTTTGTCTGAATAAAATAAATCTAACTACTTTGCAATATTCCGCCACATGCAAATTACCCAACTCTCGTATTTATTCATGCACAAGTCCGCCCTCCAAACCCACTTAGGCCGAAAGAATAGAGATTAATTTTGAAAATAGACCAAATAAGAGAGTTGTGTTATCGTGCAAAAATAATAAAAAACCTCGACACGTGTTTCGCCCCCAACCAGGGGCATCATCAGGAGATGTCGATGGCTCGGCGCACGGCGACCGAAGCTGTTTGTCTGAATGTTTGAACACGTTAATCTCAGAAACGGCTTAACCGATTTGAATGCGGTTTTTAGTAATGCGTTGTGGTTTATTCAACTTAACATTTGTTTTATTTCAATCGGTTCATAAATAAAAAAGTTATGTCGATCTAAAGTACCACGCAGGCGGAGCTGCGGGCAACAGCTATCTATACTTATAATAAATCTGTAGAAGTGAAAATTCTGTACATTGAAGATATCAAAAAAATAAATGGCAGGGGGTGTTACTAGACCGACACCGAACCAAAAATGTGATTAAAAAATTTTTTGTCTGTCTGTCTGTTTGTTCAGGCATCACGCAAAAACTACCGGTTCGATTACGATGAAACTTGGTATATCTTTAATATCCGGGGCACCACGCTGGGTACTTTTTATCCCGGAAAAGTATATACAATAAAAAACAAACTTAATTTTGCGGTTCGATCCCTAGACCCGAGTACTGTACCAACCGCAAATAATAAGTTTGTCGTAGGGTTTTTTTTATATTGAGTTCGCCAAATTGACGCCGCCCGCCTGGTGGTAAGTCGTGACGATGTCTATCGATTGTGGACTCTCACAGCACACAATACTATAGAGAGTGGCCCTCAACTCGACGACCAACTGATGTGCCTCTTCACGCTCCGCTTAAAGAACCCAGTGTTATATGTGGGAGGAAACACGTGCACAGGCAGGGCGTTCCAGGCCACTATCGCTCGGCAGAGAAACGACCGGTTAAAGCGTTCGGTTCTCGCGAACATGCTATCCACTGTGTGGGGGTGGCATCTCTGCGCGGCACGCGTTGTTCGGGACCGGAAGGAAGAGGGTGGGATCAGATTGAAGAGCTCTTCAGAACAGGTTATGTCACCCGCAGTGGAGTTCACAAAAGGGCGCTGCACACGGCTAAGATACTATAATATTTTAACTTAAGATACAATATCGCTAGCCATACAATTCAATGTACTATCACACACGACGAAGATAATAAATAATATTTCATATTTTCGTATCTTAAGATGAATTTTTATGGTACGAGTATAATAGAGAATATTAAAGAAGATATAATAGAGAAACTGTCGTGGGGGGCTTTATGAACGCAATAAAACCCAAAACAATGGTTTTTTTGAACTTTTCTCTGTTTGTCTGAATGTTTGAACACGCTAATCTCAGAAACGGCTTAACCGATTTGAATTTTTGATTTGAATTTGCGGTTTGGTTTTCAATGACTTCATAAATAAAAAAGTTATGTAGATCTAAAGTAACATGCAGACGGAGCTGCGGGCAACAGCTAGTACATAATAAATCAGTAACTGCTGATCAATAAAACTATAACACGCAGGCGGAGCTGCAGGCAACAGCTAGTAGGTAGTATAACTGTAGCTCATTGTCTGGTTCGAGTACTGCCGCCTGGACATCTCCAGTGGCCAACTTGGAAGTCATTGAATCGCCTGCGGACACAAGTTGGCCGCTGTAAGGAAAACATGGCAAAATGGATTGACCAGTCGCGAATGTCCAGCGATTGCGGTGCCCCATACCAGTCCATGTCGCACTTGCTCTCTTGCCCGCTGTGCCCTTCCACCTGCACTGCCGAGGACTTATATGAAGCAACGGACAACGCCGTGGCCGTGACCAACTATTGGGCTGGGAAAATCTAGCAGAAAAGAAAGATGTTAGCCATTGACTCGAAGAAGAACATCAGTTTTTGTGATTTATTTATAATTTCTTTCTTAATATTTTAAGAATAGTTTTAGCAAACTCATTGCTTTGAAATACAATAAAAATAGTTTAATTGCCCGCTATATGGTTATAGTATCATTTGGTTCAAAATATTCCGTTTCTTGTTCACGCGTTATCTCAGATTTGTATCAAACGATTACAAGATGTTCTCAATAATTAAGTATATTCTAAGTAGATATTTCTAAGTAATGGTGTTTCGCGAATTTGTGAGAATTTTCCTAATTACACATCTTTGTTTTGTAAAAAATAATATGGCAGGTGCTGTATAGGATCAGACAGAGTTCACTGATCGGTTAATAATATTCAAGTTAAGCGAAGTTAAATGCAGTTCCGTTATGTATGGATTTTATTATTATTATGAAATGCTAATTAGGTACAAATCAAATCAAATCAAAATATATTTTTTTCAAAATAGGAGCAGTTAATACACACTTTTTGAATGTCAAGAAATCCGCCCATTAGATTACCACACCCCTAGAGGCATGAAACTCAGCGGGGTCAATATTTTTTATGTAATTTTACATATGTAGTAGGTACTTATATTATTAATTATTACACACATATATATATATATATATATATATATATATTTTGGCACCATGTGAAGAATATTACCTGTATTATTTCCAGGCGTCTCTGTTATCAATATAATTGACCGAGCTAGCGAAGCGTCTCAGTTTTAACTCTAGGACTGGCCGATTTGGCGTTGTTGGTATGTGTGTCAGTTCCGGTCTACAGGCCGCATTTTTCAGCCGATTTTCATGAAATTTGGCACAAGTGTTCTTTGTTGCAAGGCGCAACTTTTGTCGAAGGGATTTTTCGATCGGGGAAAATGCGAAAATAACGCGAGGTCTATTGTTCACAGAACCACTAGTCTTTAATTGAATAATCTACTACAAAGGTACCTATTACAAAATGAATAGGTAGGTACAGTTCACGAGGGATAAGCGGAGCTTTGCGTTTGTGTGAGTGCAGTGTACGTGAACGTATATGACCTCAAGTGTGTACAACACATCAGACTGTCATACAGACCTGTGTGTACAACACATGTGTGTGTAAAACAGGTCACATGATACGTTCACGTACGTGCACTCACACAAATGCAAAGCTCAGCTTACGCCTTTTACCTAAGTATACCTATATTATGAACTATGGTCATCTTTCGCAGTGTATTTGAAATCGTACAATTATAATTTGTATAAAATTCATATTATTTCAATGACTCACGTTCAGAAGAAACAATGAGTAAGATAATTAGTGATGTGCTTATCATTAAATCTACAGACTGAAGCCACAAAGCTGTTCACTTCACTAATATTAAATTACTATTAACTTGATTACTAGCGATGGGAATATATTTTATCGATATTCGATATTGTTGGTAGATAAAACTGAATTTTTTTATTTACAATTTGGATTTACAATATATCTAGATTTATACACACACACACACATACATACACACACACACATATGACGCCTATATCCCCGAAGGGGTAGGCAGAGGTGCATTGCACACTCACAATTTGCCAGTATTTTTAGTCCGACGTAATAGGAGGCAAGCCTATTGCCGTCACCGGGCACATTTATAATGGGTTATGTCCAAAATTGCCGAATGAATTTAATGAAAAGTAGCAGATATATGTTGATGAAAGGCAACAAAATCTTACGTGCCAGCCGCTGTGGAACAGCCAATTACAGTCCTGGGCGTCTCGGACTAAGATGATAGATTTACAATATACCTTTGAAGAAATCACCTGCGTTATTGCCGACTGGTTTGGTTTCCAGAATGCTGGCTATGTTGCCACGTTGCATGGCAATTGGCAATACCTTTTCTTTGGTCCAGGAAATAGCCAGCCTTCTGGTCTTGAGAAGCATCGATTTGGCATTTTGCGATGTCTCTATAAAGGCGGCGAGCGCTTGGATCCCATGACCCCAGTGTGTTAACCCCAAACGGAAAAATCACATGCTAGGTTTGCGTATTTACGCTATTTGAAGCCTTCAGCCGATGCAGAAGCAATTGGTAGATTAGTTAGGTAATAATCATATGAATATAACATTTTTTATTTCTTTATTTATGTACACATATGAAAATAAAAATAACAAGAAGATGAACAATAAGGATAGATTGCATACAAAGGCACCACTTATTTCACAAGAAATCTCTTCCAGTGCCAGCCTGGCACTGCCAGGGGAAGGAAATGCTTGGAAGAATATGTTATATTGTTGTTATGTTTTAGTATAAAATTCGGTAAGGATGTTTGTGAATGATGTGCCTATATACGTTGTAACCAGGGTTGATTCCTAACTAACTTGTGTAAATATAAAAATATTTAAGCGCAGTTCATAGATATCGGACGCAACTCTCATTGTAGATTCTGTGATCAACCAATGAAAATCTGGTAAATCACGAGAACGTCATTGGTGGTATTGAGAATCCGCCAATGTTCATTTTATTTCTGTTTTTAGCACTTAATGTTACTAACTAGTTGTAACTAACAGGTCATAATCTAATGCTTAATATGTATGAAAATTAATAAAATTATTCCTAAATATTTAGACAGAAATTATAATTCACAAAAACTAACGAGATAGACTCTTACAACTGAACTGCAATTAGATACATTTCTGTTTTTGTGATTTATTATTATTTCGTTTATTCCTTTACAGTCTTATTTTATACATTTTTAAATACATTTATAAAAAAAAAACAAATACATTTAAAAATATAAAAAATAGTGACCCACCAGTAGCGGAGTAGGACCCAAACTACCGGCGGTGGAGGCTACAGACTAAGAAACCTCCTAACAATACGGCACGTGTCGAGGATAACAACCTTCTGAATCTGACTCTTGATCCAACAATCTAACGAGAGTCTCTTGAGATGTTGATCGAGACTCTTCGCTATTAATCCGTTTGCCGAAATAACCACCGGGACAATGATCGTCGAGTCTACGTCCCACATGGCGGTTATCTCGTAGGACAGATCAAGGTATTTACTAAGTTTGTCCTTCTCTGCCTTCACGAGATTTTCGTCATGCGGGACGGCGATATCGACGAGCACTGCCCGACGCTGGGTCCGATCAACCAACACGATATCGGGCCTATTTGCAACAATAGTCCTGTCCGTGATGATTGATCGGTCCCAGTAGAGCAATGCACGACCATTCTCAAGAACTGGCACTGGTGTATACTTATAGTACGGTACTTCAAACTCAATAAGGCCATATTGAAGAGCAAGTTGCTGGTGGATGATCCTGGCTACTTGATTGTGCCTATGCAAGTACTCGGTGTTAGCAAGATACGAACAACCGGAAATAATATGGCGAAGTGATTCACCAGGACGGTGGCATGCTCGACAAATGTCGACCGTACCGTCCTTCATGATGTATTTCCGATAGTTGTTCGTCTTGATAACCTCATCTGCAATTGCACAGGCAAAACCTTCAGTTTCCCCAAAGAGGTCCCCAAAACGCAGCCAGTTCACCGAAGCGAGCAGGTCTACGTCGGGTCCTGTTAAGACCCGGTAGAACCGCCCGTGTAGCTCCTTACTCTTCCATACGTCCCTACGGTCTTCAGTACCTAGCACCTTTGGTTTACGCCAGTTCTCGTTAGCCAAGGAAAGAGGTGTCAGGCCCTTGTCAACCATCACGACATCGCAATGAATGTCAGACCCGTTCTGTAGAAAGTAATCTCTCAGACTGCACACTTCACGGTTGTGGAGGTTCTTGGCATTCAAAAAGCCTCGACCCCCCCACTTCCGCGGAATGTACAGTCTCATGACAGAAGATCGTGGGTGTAACATTCGATGCAATGTCAGTTGTTGACGGACTCGCCTATCCAGGGCGTCTAGTTCCGTTTGAGTCCACCTAAGTATGCCAAAGGAGTATAACAATAAAGGTATCACCCAACCGTTGAAAGCCCGTATTTTGTTACCGCCGGACAAAAAACTGTTAAGAACTTTTGTCAGGCGGCCAAAAAAACGTTCTTTCACCGATTTCTTAATGTCCTCTACCGCTATACCCAATGACTCTGACATACCTAGGTATCTGTATGTTTCGGTCTCGGAGAGAGATCTGAGAGTTATTATCTCAGAAAGTTGTAAATTCGGTGAATTTACAACCTTCCCCCGCTGTACATGCATAATCGCACACTTATCAACACCGAACTCCATCTTAATGGCATTACTAAAAACTTCCGTAGTTTTTAGTAATGTCACTAAATCTTGGTGCTTCAGTGTGAACAGTTTGAGGTCATCCATATACATCAGGTGAGAAATAACCTCACCCCCTCTACGAAACCGATAGCCTAGCCCTGAATCCTTCAGCAATGTGCTAAGTGGATTCAGTGCTAAACAGAACCACAATGGACTCAAACTGTCGCCCTGGAATATACCACGCTCAATCCTTATCAAGTCATGCGGACCAGAAGCGCACTCACCACTACCTGGTTGACGAAGTACTGTGGTCCACTGCCCCATACATGAGACTAAGAAGGATTTAAGAGTCGGATTAATTTTATACAACTCTAAAATCCTCCCCAGCCATGAATGAGGCACCGAATCATAGGCCTTCTTGTAGTCAATCCAGGCAGTAGAGAGGGCGCCCCTACTCCGCCTAACTTGTTGGCTAATGGTCATGTCAAAAAGGAGTAGCTCCTTAGTACCACGTGACCCAGCCCTACATCCATTCTGAGCACTATCTAAGATGTTATTTGACATTATATGTGAATTTATTTTAGTTCTCAGAATAGATGTAAGGAGCTTGTAGATAGTAGGTAAGCAAGTGATAGGTCTATAGTTTTTAGGTTCCGTGGTACTACCTGATTTATGGAGCAGGAAGGTGATGCCAGTGGTCATAAAAGCGGGTAAGGAACCAGACTCGAGGGCTTCTTGATACTGTGTTGCCAAGCGTTCATGCGAGCTTCGAACCCACTTGATCCAAAAGTTGTGCAATCCGTCCGGCCCAGGACTTTTCCAGTTCTGTGCCGTACGTATTGCGCAACTAACGTCTTCGGAGTTTATTGTAATAGACTCCATGGGCTCGATGTTATCGCATTCACGCTCGACAACACGGATCCAATCACCCTCCGAATGTTCGACGGGCATCGACCATATGTCACGCCAAAATTGATTCATGGCGCGAGCATCGGGCAGTTGTCCGTCGCTCAAACGTTGTCCAGTTCCCTCCCACTCTCGGTACACCTTCCTTTGGTCACTTTGGAAGATACGATTCTGCCAGTATCTGTCTACACGCTCTCTATAGCGACGAATACGACTCGCCCATGCATATACTTTCTGCTTTAGAAAGTCAATACGTTCCGTGACATTAGCTAAGTATTGCTGGGAGCTAATACCGGTCCCAGCGAATGCCTGAGTCACGAAACGCATGACCCGTGGACGATTATTTCCCCGGCTAAAACAGATAAGCTTCGCAATGAGAGTCCTAAATGTGCCGATACGTCGCTCGATTCTTGCCTGCCATACGGGCACACCACCCGATCGTGGTGTACGGTTAAATTCAGGGAATTTAACGCGTGCAACACGACAAGCGGTAATAGCTCCACAGTAAAGAATCGAGTGGGTATCTAGCAAATCATTGCTAGTCCGTAAGTACGGATCTAGCAACGCATTCAGGGCTCCCATCAACGCCAGATTTCGTCTATGCATGGGCAAGCGTGGTAGCCGTGGCCTAGAATTAGGTGCAAACCTATACTGAGAGATCACATCCTCCAAAGTACTCCTTAATTGCTCGCTTACCTGGATAGATATATTACTCGTATCATCTCCCGCGTCGAGCACGGTCTCAACTAAAGTGGCACTAGTTGCAACCGTGTGTGTAGCAGATGATGGTGCACTCGTTAACGCTGGAGCTGGTCGAGTAGATAACACTTCCAGGCGAAGTCGATCAAGCACAGGTTGATCCAGCAACTTGCATCGTTGGATAGCCCGCACTTGATCCGATAGTCGTTGTACGGCAACGGTTATTGTTGGTTCAAGAGCCTGAAACAAAGGGAGCATCCTTGAACGGTATGCAGTCAGGTTGGTTTCCCCATCTGTAGCCTCATTATTATTATTATTATTAATCTTTATTGCAGGCATGTAGCCCATATTAAAATTTCATACAGTAATGGTTTTATAAATAAATAACATAAATTTAAAATTACATAAAAACAAACAAAGCAATAAAAATGATAATTACACAAAATATTGGATAGAATCAGGCGTTACCTGGCGAAAATCCATGACGAAGTAATGGTAAGTAAGATGTTCAAACTTTTCAAAATAATTGCATCATTCTCGCAAAAATATAAGACATTAAAACGTCGACAAATGTTTCACCTCTAAACGAGGCATTCTCAAGACTGTCTCAGAGAGAACAGCATAATTAGACAAAATGTAAAAATAAAAACTAATAACATTAAAATCCAATAAAAATAAAATCAAATCAAATTAAATCAAATTTAATTAAAAGTCAAATTAAATTCAATTAAATTACAATTCATTGCTATCAAATTAAATAAGATAAAAATTAAAATAAAATATAATTCATAAATCCTACATCTTATAACACAAAGTAGGAGTAGGTCCTCCTACTTTATGTTAACAAGCGCAGGTCTGGAACCAACGTGGACCACGTTCCAGTGTCTCAGAATGGGACAGCAATAGCAACCTACTATTGACCGCAGGAGGCTGTTGGGGCTGTCTAATGTTATAATTTATATCTAAATATTGAATGGTACTACTATGAACGGACTGCCACGCTCGAGGTCTCGGGTTCGATTCCCGGGTCTGGTGGATAATGTATAATTCTCTTTAGAATTTTACCCAGATAATTATCCCAGAGTCTGGAACTTGTGCCCGGTAAATGGCAATAGGCTCGCCCCCTATTACATGGGACCTAACATAGCTGGCGAGATGTGGGTGTGTTTGCACACCTCTGCCTACCCCTTCGGGGAAAAAAGGCGTGATGCTATGTTATTTTTTTTTTAAATATTGAAGAATAGTAAAAGCAAACTCATTGCTTTCAATTGCAAAATTATTCCGTTTATCGATACATCGCGACGGTCATCACTAGCCCTTAAACTCTGACCGTGGTACGATCGTCAGATAATACAAACTACTTACAACGCGTCTTACACTTTAATTATAAGCGTTGGAGAGTCAACGACCGAAATATGTAAAATCTTTGTAGAAAAATTTAATATGGTAAGTTGTACAATATTTTTTATGCAGCTAACGGTAGGTAGGTATCTTTTAACAGAGAATTACGGCTTTATCCTCGTAGGGGTAGCCAGAGGTGTTAATTACGACCATATTTCGCCAGTCACTTTGTTGGTCCCACATCATGCGCGGATCCACCGTGGTGGGCATTATGGGCATGCCCACCACCATCATTGAGAAAATGACGTCATATTTTCACGGTATTGAGATGAATTCCGGATTTGGAAATTATCTAGTTTAAAAAAGTATTGTTACATTAAAATGTTAACACCAGGGTTTTTGCAAAATCTTGGCCAAAGTGTCATTTATTTTGTAAACAATTTCTTTGTAGTAATGCATTATATCGATCACAAGCGAGTTCATATTCCGACTCACACTTGGCCGATTTTCGACTGGCCATGCCCACAACCTTTTTTAAGGTCTGGATCCACGCCTGTCCCACATAAGGGTGTTTCGGTTATATGTTACATTGTTATGGATACCTACGTTTGACATCCACCAATCATATTTCTATGTCCACACAGCACGTCTTAGCACAATCATTTTAATTGGCCCACAAGCACATCTTCGCAGCATAGCACATCTCTGGTCGAAACATAGAGAAACTTATGTACTCGACTCGAAAGTGGTATCTGCTGCCATTAGCTGGGCACTAAGATGTAATATTTGTAAGAGATTTTCTCTAATCAGGTGATCTGGTCATAGGTGCCAAACATTTGCGGACAGGATGCGCAAAATATCGCTCGATACAAAATCACATCGAAGTCCGCGGTCCAAGGCTGCGGCCGCCCCATTGTCCATTGCCAGGCGCCCTGAGTGCGCACTCGAAAGTATTCCCTACGACGCCGGCGGAGCTTGGCCACCTATGCATCCTCTGTCGGAAGTGGTTGGTGTTATCCCGCATCTTTGGGGCAGGGTTTTAACACGCATCAGTGAGTGAAAGCGTGCGTAGGCTGAGACCCTACAGCACGCGACCCTTAAGGACGGCGGGATTCTAACCCCTCCGTCCTCAATCAAGGCATACTAACTATCTTCGCTTCTGTCTTAAGTGTTTTCGGGAATGCCAGCCGATTACCGGTCTGGTGCTCTCGAAAACCGGTGATATTAAAAATAATTCGTAAAGACTCGGGTCATGACCCCTTGACCCGAGTATCTGCACCGAAGTTTATTAAACTGCCCGTAGATTCGCACGCCGATACCAAGTTTAATGATAAATCTCATGTATATAACAAGACGATAAAAATTAACGATGCGTAGAATAACTGTAGCTGTATATCCTCTATTATAGCGGAAAATTTGTGTGTTTGTTTGAGTATCACAGAGAAATGGGTAATTATGGACCCAAGACAGTCTCACAAGCAAGTAGTTAGATCTGACAATCGTAGGACACACACACATATCACGCGTATATCCCAACTGGGTAATTACTTAGGCACTAAGTACTTTCTAATTTCCTTAACACGGTACATTAGGCATCAGAGAACAATAGACAAAGTAAATACAAGTATGTTCTTAAACATACATATTTACAGGTCGCGAGGAGTAAGCAACTGGGTGAACCGATTCAATTTTTTTTTTTATTAATATTTATAGACATTATCACACAACGTCATCTAGCCCAAATAAAGCTAATATAAGCTTGTGCTATGGAATTTAGACAACTGATAAACATACTTATATATAAAACAATGGAAAATTTGATGTTGAAATTTAGATAATTGCAATGATTTCGTTAACTAGAAGACATGTCAAACATCGACTTATGTTTCACCTACTCACGAGGCATTATCAAGACTATCGCAAAGAGACAGCTGTCTCTTTGAGACAGTCTTGAGCCTGACTCTATTCAGTATACTTATATATTTCTAAAATACATACATACATACTCGTATTATACATAGAAAATACCCAAACTCCGAAACAAACATTTGTGGATCGCACAAATAATTTGATTCGACCCGGAATCGAACCTGGGACCTTAGGGGCGGCAGTCGCATACTCATACCACTGCGCCACCGAGGCAGTCTTTTTAATTGAACTTTGAACATGTAGTTTTATTTCGACAATTATTTGGTCCCACTCCAGTAACTAGAAGTCTGGAGTTCGATATTTGCTGAGCGCATGGCAGGTGGCTTTTTAGGTTACCTCTGGCGCTCCGCAAAAATCGGGTTTCCAGACACTCACATACCGAACGGTTTCTTGTCCTGCACCTGGAGCTAGTTAGGAATAACCAGTTCTTCTGTGCGGGACTATCGACTAATCAAGCATTACCTTGACATTGGCAAAATCATCGATGAATATCGATGGAGCCACGTTTTTAAAAAAAGAAGAAGAAGAACTAGAAGTCTGTTTTATTTGTGTTTTTGTAAGTTTTTTGATGATCATAAAATTTTTTAGCTACTTTATGGCATGATCTTAATAAAAAATAATTAATTAATGCACCTAACGTAGTGAATAAGAACATGTGTTATCCATACAGAAGTGTATGTGTGTAATTTCAAAAACAGTTTTTCACTAAATGCATATGAAAGTCAGATATTTGAAAAAAATATGAATTTTCTAAATTAACGCATAACGCGTGGTGTATTAGTTGCAGCATCTTGCTGGATACGTTGTGTGTATTATACTATGAATGTAGTTACTGATGATTGGAAAAGAGTGGCCGAGAGTTTTTATTGCCAGGTTCCTTTCTCTTTGGCTCCACCCGTTGCTTTGCGAATCTGGCTTTAAATGTTAAATTCTTATGTGCTGATATCATTATATATACATATTATATATAGATATAATATACAGGGTGTTACGTAAGGGTTATATCAACCCGAAGACACCCTCATCAGCTGGTCGACCAGAACCCGTTTCGATATGTGTCGACCGCCAAACAAGAAAAAAATCATACAGAAAAAAAACATTATTACCGAATAAAACACTCTTATTTGAACAACACCAGCTAAAATCAGCTGATAAGGTCATCGACATCAAAGTAAGTAGTACAAATAAAGCGCGCCTGTGAAAAACCTTCTCTCTCTCTCCTGGTTGGAACATTTTGTCTCTGTTTCGCAGCAAAGCAAAGCTTCGCAGCAGCAAAGCAAAGCAAAGAAAAGCAAAGCAGCAAAGCTGCGAAGCATATCAAAAGGTGTTCTGGGCGATCAGCTAATGGGGGTATCTTCGGGTTGATATAACCCTTACGTAACAGCCTGTATATTATGCCTATATTAAAAAATATTTTTGAGTTTGAGTTTGAAATAAGGTAGATACTAACTTAAAAAACATATTTTAATGTTTTCGACTGTCTGTCTGTTTGTTCAGGGTAATCTCTGAAAAGGCTGGACCGATTTCAATCAATTTCATTCATTTTACAGGTATAAGGCTACTCTTTTCCCGCGGGAATCGGGACCATTTATAAACTTTCTCACGCTTAGAAGCCACGAGAGTTGGCTAGTTAAAAAAAAACTACATTACAAATAATTTATCTCACTTTATTTCTTTTGCGTTTTATCATTCTTCTCTCTCTTTCTCTTATTCAAAGGGTTCCTAGGGTCGTATATATCGAACCAGTCGTCGCCTTTACTACTTGCGTCCCTCGCTAATACAGCACCAGTATCTTCGAAGCGTAGGGTATGTCCCATCCTGTTGAATATTTTTAATAAATAATAAATATTTTTGGACATTCTCACACGACGTCATCTAGCCCAAACTAAGCTATAAGCTTGTGCTATGGGATCTAGACAACTGATAAACATACTTATATATTTCTAAACATAATATACATAGAAAACACCCAAACTCCGAAACAAACATTTGTGGATCACACAAATATCTGATTCGACCCGGGAATCGAACCCGAGAATCCGGAGTCGAAAGTCGATGCACTACCGACCACGCCACCGAAGCATTTATGTTGAGCAAGAATTATACTTAAAAACACTTCAAAAATTGACACAACAACCGACTTTAAATTACCGAAATGGGACCAAATTGAAATTGGAAAGTAGTAGCTTTCGATTAACTTTCTTTTTTCAAAATCCGTTCATCCAGCCCGAAGACGGTAACAAAGAAGGAACCTGGCAATAAAACTCACGGGCACTCTTTGCTAATAGTATGAAATTACAATATTAAGTAGGTACACAGTAGAGTAACCTATAAAGATACGTTGTTTGAAGTTTATATTTGTCAAAACGCGAAAATTTCAAAACGTATAGCAAACGCCACTGTCCACCCCCTCGTACGTACCATTCATCAGAATTTAAATTGTCATCTTCTTCCTCCTTCTTCTCCGGCTCATCTTCTGTTTGTTTCTTCTCTTTGATGCTGTTAAGCTTGTTCTTGAATTTTGCTAGCAGTTGAAGTGTGAACGTTTCCCTGAGAAAATTATATAAATAAATTAATATTTTTCGGACATTTTTCACACAACGTCATCTAGCTCAAACTAACCTATAAGCTTGTGCTATGGGATCTAGACAACTGATAAATATACTTGTATATTTCTAAATACATACATAATATACATAGAAAACACCCAAACTCCGAAACAAACACTTGTGGATAACACAAATATTTGATTCGACCCGGGAACCGAACCCGAGGCTCCGGAGTGGTAAGCCGTCATCCACATTTACAGAAAAGCCGACTTCAAATTGTCGGAATTGGACCAAATAACTATCTAAATTTGGCTTTTAAAAAAAATATTTCAAAATCAGTTCGGTTCACTCTACTACCTACCCATGACAACAAACATTTAAAACTAGTGGTTCTGTGAACAGTAGACCTCGCGTTATTTTCGCATTTACCCCCATTTCTCCCCCATTTTCCCCCCAATCGACAAATCCCTTCGACAAAAGTTGCGCCTTGCAACAAAGAACACATGTGCCAAATTTCATCAAAATCGGCTGAAAAATGTATTGTCCCACATTTCTCCCCTATTTTGCCCCCAGTCAAAAAATCCCTTCCACAAAAGTTGCGCCTTGCAACATAGAACACTTGTGCCAAATTTCATGAAAATCGGCTGAAAAATGCTGCCTGTAGACCGGAACTGACACACATACCAACAACGCCAAATCGGCCAGTCCTCGAGTTAAAACTGAGACACTTCGCTCGCTTCGCTCGCTCGGTCAAAATGCGGCCTGTAGACCAGAATTTCGTTATTTCCCCATTTCTCCCCCATTTTCCACCCAATCGAAAAATCCCTTCGACAAAAGTTGCGCCTTGTTACAAAGAACACATGTGTCAAATTTCATGAAAATCAGCTGAAAAATGCTGCCTGTAGACCGGTACTGACACACATACCAACAACGCCAAATCGGTCAGTCCTCGAGTTAAAACTGAGACACTTCGCTCGCTTCGCTGGCTCGGTCAAAAAATACAGTCGAATTGACATCCTACTCCTTTTTTGGAAGTCGGTATTTAATACTAGTGGTCGCCCATATTGGTCAAACGAATTCGCGAATATAAAAACGTTATTTGGATGTTCCTATATAACCAATCAGAAAACCTGACGATGAAATAATTAAACTAGTAGTTCTGCGAACAGTAGACCTCGCGTTATTTTCGTTATTTCCCCATTTTCCACCCAATCGAAAAATCCCTTCGACAAAAGTTGCGCCTTGTAACAAATAACACTTGTGCCAAATTTCATGATAATCGGCTGAAAAATGCTGACTGTAGACCGGGACTGACACACATACCAACATCGCCAAATCGGTCAGTCCTCGAGTTAAAACTGAGACACTTCGCTCGCTCGGTCAAAATGCGGCCTGTAGACCAGAATTTCGTTATTCATTTCTCCCCCATTTTCCATCCAATCGAAAAATCCCTTCGACAAAAGTTGCGCCTTGTTACAAAGGAGAAAAGGATTTACTCAGAATTTTTCAAAAATTCAATCAAACAATAATTTTTATCGAAACATTATTTTAATGTATAGTTAATTATGGTCTTTGGTGCCGGCGGCGGGAGGGGTCCAGAGCCGGTTAGGTTAGGTTAGGTCGGTTAAACACATGTGCCAAATTTCATGAAAATCAGCTGAAAAATGCTGCCTGTAGACCGGTACTGACACACATACCAACAACGCCAAATCGGTCAGTCCTCGAGTTAAAACTGAGACACTTCGCTCGCTTCGCTGGCTCGGTCAAAAAATACAGTCGAATTGACATCCTACTCCTTTTTTGGAAGTCGGTATTTAATACTAGTGGTCGCCCATATTGGTCAAACGAATTCGCGAATATAAAAACGTTATTTGGATGTTCCTATATAACCAATCAAAAAACCTGACGATGAAATAATTAAACTAGTAGTTCTGCGAACAGTAGACCTCGCGTTATTTTCGTTATTTCCCCATTTTCCACCCAATCGAAAAATCCCTTCGACAAAAGTTGCGCCTTGTAACAAAGAACACTTGTGCCAAATTTCATGATAATCGGCTGAAAAATGCTGACTGTAGACCGGGACTGACACACATACCAACATCGCCAAATCGGTCAGTCCTCGAGTTAAAACTGAGACACTTCGCTCGCTCGGTCAAAATGCGGCCTGTAGACCAGAATTTCGTTATTTCCCCATTTCTCCCCCATTTTCCACCCAATCGAAAAATCCCTTCGACAAAAGTTGCGCCTTGTTACAAAGGAGAAAAGGATTTACTCAGAATTTTTCAAAAATTCAATCAAACAATAATTTTTATCGAAACATTACTTTATTGTATAGTTAATTATGGTCTTTGGTGCCGGCGGCGGGAGGGGTCCAGAGCCGGTTAGGTTAGGTTAGGTCGGTTAAACACTTGTGCCAAATTTCATGAAAATCGGCTAAAAATGCGGCCTGTAGACCGGAATTTCGTTATTTCCCCATTTTCCCCCCAATCGAAAAATCCTTCGACAAAAGTTGCGCCTTGCAACCAAGAATACTTGTGCCAAATTTCATGAAAATTGGCTGAAAACTGCGGCCTGTAGACTGGAACTGACACACATACAGACAAACAACGCCAAATCGGCCAGTCCTCGAGTTGAAACTGAGACGCTTCGCTCGCTCGGTCAATTAAATCAAGGAACACTTGTGCCAAGTTGAATCAAGATCGGATAAAAACTGTGGCTGTTAGCCCGAAACACACAGACAAACAGACATACGGACGAAAGCAAAGTTGTCTAATCTCGAAACTTCATTGCTTGCTCAATAACTCGTATGGTATTACTGAATCTTGACCACTAGACCAAGATACGAGTAAAATAGGCTTGTGTCCACTAAGAATAAATCGGATTGATGTATGTTTCTTATGACTATTTCCAATGAATAGATAACAAAAAGTAATATAAATTGGTACACAGAATAAAGCTTACTATTATTTTTACAAAATAAGTTTTGAAAGATTAGGCATTCAGTCACGTGACATCAAACACCAATCAGAAAATATGACGTGAGAGTAAGTATGTATGAACTCGGACTTCTTGTGTCAAGTTGTGTCTGTGATATTGTGTAATTTAATTGTTCGTACGTTTTCTTACAAATACAACAGATTTCCTCAGTAAAAGTTCCTCAAACGAAATATCAATATAAATCGACATGAAGATAGGATTTAACAAAGGCAAATAGCAGTAATATGCCCAAAATCGACACATGTATAAACAATTTGTTCTGAGTTTTAATACTCGTACTACTTTCAGGCACTACACAGTACTTGTAATAGTTGTAATAAGACGGATTCATTTTTAATCCAAAGAGAATATAATCACAACGTTTTAATCAAGGAAAACCGAGGTACAATAACATTGTCAAACACATTTTAATTTGTTTCCCAACCTGTGACGTCACCCAAGGCGCCATGACAGATTGGAGCATTTTTTAAATCGCAAAATTGTTTTAAATCAAAATAATATATTTTTGTGACTATATAGATTCCAAACTACAGAATTAATCAATTTTTGAAATTTGGGACACAAGCCTATTACTGGTTAAAATTGGGTGTCTTCTGGCAAATCTCTAACTTTTTTTTTTAGTTCCGCGAGAACGCGGGCGCTTTCATGTCCATTGCTGCGGGCATCCCAGGTGACCCTAGAAGGTATTTCTAGTGGCTGTTGTGTTCAGGATGTTTTTCCGTGGGAATTGGGGAAACTATTCCATGAGTCAATAACACAACCATATAGTATTAAATTCATTTAATATCATACAGATTCTCATCCATATCCGCCGCATCATAAACAATCGCCTCATCCCAAGGCCCATATTTATTATCCTTATATTTCTGCCAACTCACAAATAAATACGGACAGTATACACTCAAAATCAGTACTACCAACATAAAACAAATTAAAATTGTAATTGATACCGTATACAAACCAAATACAGTTACAAATAAGGTTACAAAATACAATCTATTAAATAATTTTGTATTTAAACTACATTTAAACAATTGTGGGCTCAAAACAAACAACAAAACGGATATAGTTAATAATATAAAAGCGTCGAACGGCGATGAAAGTCTTGAAACAAGACATACAGACGAAAATATTGCCGCATTTATAGATAGTGACTTCGATACTATAGCAGCTGGGACGTCGTAGTCAAAAAATATTAAATGTACCAACATCATTATGATAGCCCATGCGTATATTGTGTCTGTGCTGACCGTATCTGTCAAAGTATGTAAAATAGGTGACAGTAAATACCCTATAGTGACATATACTAGTACAGTTTTGAGATGACTCAGTATCGCATTACCTTCAAAACTGATATAGAATAAATAACAAATCAAACCAACAATAACAGATGTGTATATCACTGTATATGTATCTACCCAATTGTTATACATAAATACAAATATTAAAGCGTATAATACACAAATACAAATACGGAGTACAACTCGAAATGATCCTTGTATCGCTTCGGAAAAAGTTACTTTTTCAAAGTGGACGTTCTTTTCGAGTTCTTGCAAAAATTTTGTGTCGGTGTAATTGTCTGGGTAGTCGCGGTTTTCGTAAAGGTTTTTGACCCATGGCTTTCTTCGTGGTGGTTTTTTTATTCTTGAACGGCAGCTTCTGAAAGGCCATTTTTTCTTGAGTTAGTTCTGTCTTGTTGTGTGAAGAAACTTCGAAATAACACTTTATTAACACCAACCTTAGATCAAAAATACCTAGATTACCGATCGGTGCTTTAAAAACGGCACCACTTCACCTCGGTCATTGCACACCTGCGCGCTTTAACCGCGCGCCGTACTAAGTTCCTATTGCGCTTGCTGACTCTCGAGGGATGCGACAACGGCGCTGTACATTGATGCTTTTGTTTTAATTATTACGAATTATTTCTATGTCAACCATCAATGTAGTTACAATCTTGTTTATTTCATAGATGGTATTTGTAATAATTACCTATATAGTATTCGAGTGCCAAAATTCCGCGTTGTATTTGTACTGAATCTAATATCTATAGTATTTTTGATCTAAGACACCAACACATTTTATCACAAAAACCGACTAAGTGCGAATCGGGCGCACAAAGGGTCCGTACCAAAACGGCAAAAAAAACACGTGTATGGACTTTTCGAAGCGAAAATCTCTTATACAACAGTAATGTCCGTGAACAACTTTCAACTCGAGAACGGTAAGAGCTAGAGACTCAGTGTAAACGCCAATCGACTTAGCATAGTCGAAAACCCCCCAAAATGAACTTGACCTTTGACCTCTGATCTCAAGGTCAAGGTCAAATCGAGAATGGTAATAGTTAGAGACTCAAGACCAGCTGCAATCAACTCAGGATAGTCAAAGACCTCTAAAAAGATGTTGAACTTCATGGCATGTGACCTTTTTTAGATTATATGAAAAAAAACTTTCGATACCTCTAAAATATATGGCAATTTTTTGCCATATTTTTATCTTGTTTAGTATTTGTTGTTATAGCGGCAACAGAAATACATCAATTCTAACTATCACGAGGCCTTCATCCACACGGGGGTTCCTAAATTAAAAGATAAAATAAATAAATAAATATAGCATGCTATCAGAACATTGATTTGGAATATTAATAAATGATTAATAATAATAATATATGTATTTTTAACGGAATGTAATATTTTAAATACGCTACCTAAATTTTTGTATCTTAAAGCAATGAGTTTGCTTAAACTATTCTTAAAATATTAAGTAAGAATATTATAAATAGATCACAAAAACTGATGTCATCGGCAGGACTCGAACCCACGGCCTTTCTAGGGAAAGGGGGAGTGCTCTGACCAACTGAGCTACGATGACCACTACCGACAACATCGAATTTTTGCTTCATATCATATTCATAATTTCTAGATCTACCGTACAGGTTTATTAAAAATTGTAAAAAAAATAATAAAAATAAAGCATGCTATAATAATATTAATTTTGTAATAATAATGTATGATTGATTATTAATATGTTTAATGAAATGTAATAGGTTTAATGATGTACAATTTAAATTTTATTATTAATAAATATATTTAAAAAAAAGCATGTAATAAATAATATTATTTTTGTAATTGCAATGTCTGATGACAATATTTTGTTATTTTAAGTAAAGTAATAGCTTAAATAAAATTTGAATTTTTGTTTAAAAAAAATAACTAATATTACTGTATATTAATGGAACAATAAAATTAAAATAACCTCTGCCTACCCCTTACGAGGATATAGTCGTGACGATATGTATATATTATTAAAATAAATACCTGGCAGCTCCCTTTTTAGGTATTTTCTCTTTCATTTTCTTATATTTCTCCTGTTCTTCTACGTAATTCTTGTACATCTCATTGTTTTCTTCAATCTTCTGATTGTCACCGATATCTTCTACTATTGTCTCACTCTTCTCTTCTTTCTTTCCTTTCATTTCTTTCTTTAATTGTTTAATTTCATTTTGTATTCTTTCTCTGTAAAACAAATAACTTATAAATTCTAAGAAGTTGTATGTAACAACTGTCCTGGCCGTTGGAATTTTGGTTTGAATTACAGAGTAGTAAAATTATCTGTAGTGCCCGTAATGGCCTACCCCTATTACGTGAGACCAAAAAAATACTGGAAAAGATTCGGTGTGTAATACACCTCTGCCTACCCCAACAACTATATTACGCAGGCGGAGCCGCGGTGATCTGCTATAGTCTATACTAATATTATAAAGTTGATTTGATTGTTTGATTTGATTGTTTGTTTGAATTCAATAAGCTCTGTAACTACTGAACCGATTTTGAAAATTCTTTCACTGATATGTAGCTACATTATCCCTGAGTGACATGGGCTCCTTTTTATCCCGGTTATGTATTCCCGTGGGAATTGGAAAGAAATAAAAGAATATCACGGTAATCAGCCAGTATTAAAAGAAACTCACTTTTCTTTCCTTCTAGCATCATCTCTATCTTTCCCAATATAATACTCTTCTTCTACTCTTTCTTCTTCGTCTGAACTACCATCTTTTGTATTCTTCTTAATTCTCTTACTATCTCCGTCTGGACTTTTTGCTCGCTTAGAACTAAGTTTATCTCTAATATTGCTAACTGTCGCCGCTGTCTCTTTCATTCTTTCTATGCCTTCTAATGTTGATGAGTCTGATTCATTTCGCTGTAATCGTTCTTCTAATTCTAGAAAAATAAGAATATAATAATTGGTCCCCCATTTGATCAAACAGACCATTATTTGGGCATTTTGGAGACTTTTCCACAGTCTTACCAAAAAAAATTTACTATGAAAAAAATGTTTTAAGTCAAAATTCTATTGTGTTAAGTTATAAATAAATAAATATGTTAGGACAATTCACACAACGCTATCTAGTCTCAAACTAAGCAGAGCTTGTGATATGAGTACTAGATAAACTGGTATAAATACTTATATACAATTTTTTTTGTAATTAAATACATATTATACATAGGAAACATCCAGACTTCGGTACAAACGTATATGTCATCACACAAAGTTTGCAAGCAGAGAGTATTTAGATGTAATTCAGACGATTAGTTTTATGAAGGTCACCTGCAGCGGTCTTCTTGCTAAGTTTGGGGTCTTCTATTAGATCGTGAGTGGACTTCGGCTTGCCTCTGTACTCCTGAGCCTCGCCCTCGTCTTCTTCAGCTTCCTCGCCGAATGATAGTAGACCGAAATTTCTAAAATAGAATAGAATATGCTTTATTGTACACCAATACAATACACTAAATATACAGAAACTTGTTATCAATTTAGTATGTACAAATGGCGGTCTTATCACCAAGAGTTATCTCTTACAGGCAACCTTAGACATCATCATTCACCGAGCCTTTTCCCAACTTAGTTGGGGTCGGCTTTCCAGTCTAACTGTGATTCGGCTGAACTTCGATATTTTCCGTGAAGCGACTGCCATCTGACCTCCACAACCCATGGACGATATCGAAGTTCTGTAGTTAGACCGCGAGGATTTTTAAGGGCTCCAACTACCCCTAACGACTGCCATAGATGTTCGTATGACAACCGGGACCGACGGCTCAACGTGCTCTCCGAGGCACGGAGGGGTCACAGTGTCTTAAGAAATGGTCACCCATCCTAAGACCGGCCTTACTAGATGTTGCTTAACCTTTGCAATGTATTAATATTGTCGGTTACCACTAGACCACGAGCCCTTCCACGAACCTTAGGATGGACATAAGCAGACAGAAGTGAAATAAAAAGTGGATAGTTATTGGCGTATGATTAAAGAAAGATATAGAGAGTTATGAAAGGAAAGGTACAGAAATGAACTGAGTATGGAGAAATAGAGAGATATCCTACTAATATTATAAACGCGAAAGTTTGTGAGTATGTATGTATGTATGGATGGATGGATGTTTGTTACTCTTTCGCGTAAAAACTACAGAATGGATTTTAATGAAACTTTACAATAATATAGCTTATACATCAGAATAACACATAGGCTACAATTTATAAAGATACTAGTTGTCCCGGCGAACTTTGTACCGCATTAATTTTTCTAATATTCCGGGCTTTTTTTTTCTTCCATAAGACCCTTCTCCTGATAATAACGAACACAACAAAAAAAGAATCAGCGATCAACAACGATCAATCACGCGTGATGTCGTGACAAGGGAAATAGGGATTCATTTTTATATATAGAGATTGTGTGAATTGTTCAAACTATGACGCGGCGCGACGGGAACGGGAAAAAATCCAAATTACCACGCGGACGAAGTCGCGGGCGACCACTAGTAGCTACATAAAATAAACCTAAATACTAAACAGAAAAAAAATTAAAACCTAATAATTTCCTCACGCTATATCTACGAGTATATTATTATCTCTGAATTTCACAAACACACACACACACTGCCAGTAATTTTCTTGGTACCCTTAATAGATGGCAAGTCTATAACCGTCGCCGGGCACTATACAAAATTCAAAACCACTCTGTAACTCAAAACAAATTTCCCACAGCCAGGACAGATGTTACATACATACATAACACTAAATACAATCTCTGCAGTTTTTTCTATAGTAGTAATTATGTAGCTTAGGGGCTATTTTAACATCTTTATGGCTCACCTGCTGACTCATATAACTGACCGACTTTCAAAAGTGTTAGCTTGTAACCTAATTAAATAACTAACTGACATTTATTTTCACTTCATTTTCATTCATTTTATTTTCACACACACACACACACATAGCATCACGCCTTTTTCCCCGAAGGGGTAGGCAGAGGTGTGCAAACACACCCACATCTCGCCAGCTATGTTAGGTCCCATGTAATAGGGGGCGAGCCTATTGCCATTTACCGGGCACAAGTTCCAGACTCTGGGATAATTATCTGGGTAAAGTTCTAAAGAGAATTATACATTATCCACCAGACCCGGGAATCGAACCCGAGACCTCGAGCATGGCAGTCCGTACATAGTACCATTGTGCCACCGAGGTAGTAGTTTTATTTTCATTCATTTCATTTTCCTTCATTTCATTCATTCATGGAGGAGGTTCTGGCAAATAATCCCAGAGTCCGGTAACAGTAATAAATTTGCCCCCTATTACGTGGGACCAAAAACAGCGACTCGCAAAATGTGATAATACTTTACGTGTGTTTGATGTCCGTTACTCCTTTACACTCAAAATGACTGGACCAATTTTGATAAAGACCTAACAATAAAACTAAATATTCCACACTTACTTAACACCCTGTCTTTCTTTCTTTTTCTTTTTTGGCGCTTCCTCATCAGTTTGTACCACAACCCTTGGAACTATGTCAGTGTAAGGGTTGATAAGTACCGTGGTACTAGTTATCTTATGGGGGTGGTCTGGTCTATCGTCAGGACCAATCAGACCTTCGGAGAGTTTGAGGATGTTGTATATGGTCTCACCTGTTAATAAAAAAAATGGACACACCTTTTACAAAGCGTTAAAAAGCATCTAGTTTTCTTAAATATTTAGATCACAAAAACTGAATTGTCATCGGCAGGACTCAGACCTTTTTAGGGAAAGGCCATGAGTTCGAATCCAGCCGGTGACATATTAACACCAGGTAATAGGTGGACAGCCTATTGCCTTGTCCGGAATACGTTCAGGATAGGTTTATACAGGGTGAATTTTTCAAGTGGGTTTGGTAGGCCAAATCCGGAACTATAAGGAATGGCGAAATATGCTCAAAGGAGTCACGAGCCCGATTTTGATGAAACTTAAAACCTCATCATTAGATTTTTTAAAAACCTATAATCCTAGCTGGGAATCGAACCCATTGATTTAGAAAAAAAATCACACCCTTTATTATTACACCATATAACCATACGATATTACGATAGTGTTGCTGTTAAGAATCAAATTCTGGGAAGTAATGATATACGGCAAATTTAAGGAAAACTTAGAATTTTCATAAAAATTCATATTTCTTGTCTGTCTCTTAGTCTCTTATCACACTAGGCGCGCGCGCTACCACCGCCGTGATAAGAGACAGACATGTACTTGCCAGCTTCTTTCCTATAGTGTATTAAACGCGAGATTACGGTTCTACTTACTAATTCCATACGCGAGATACAACATTATGTTCTACTTTCTAATTGTACCTGCCCACGAGCATCATTTAGAAGACGAAATAGTCAGTTCTGTGATTACGAACAAAATTGACTCAAAATTGACATAAAATATGAATTTTATGAAAATTCAATGTTTTCCTAATTTGCTGTATATCATTACTTCTCAGAATTTGATCCTTAACATCAACACTATCGTATGGTGTAATAATAAAGGTGTGATTTTTTTTTCTAAATCAATGGGTTCGAATCCCAGCTACGATTATAGGTTTTAAAAAAATCTTATGATGAGTTTTTAAGTTTCATTAAAATCGGGCTCATGACCCCTTTGACCATTTTTCGCTATTCCTTATAGTTCCGGATTTGGCCATACAAGCCCACTCGAAAAATTCACTCTGTATACTAGAAACTCGTCCGTTTCTTAGCTGGTGAACTGCATCCAGTCGAGGATGACTTCGGCCCTGGAAATGTTGGTAGGAACCCTTAGCACTTAATACTAAGTACTTCATGGATTCACCGTGTGATAAAGTTGGGAAAGTTGCGACGTAGTTTGCTTGCCACTAGCCATCGCTCACCTTCACGATACGACATAGTCCCTTCTCTACCTAGCCAAATTCGGTTAGATCCTATCCTTTGGTTAGAGCCACATTCAGCTTACTGTATTTGGCAATCCGAGGTCTTTTAAAAGTAGGTATAGATTGATCTCACCCGTAACCTTGCCAAATATGGTGTGTTTGTTTTGTAACTCAGGTGTGGCTGCCAGTGTGAAGAAGAATTGTGAGCCATTGTCATCTTTGCCTGCATTGGCCGATCCTACTAGACCACGGCGGTTGAATCGGAGACGGGAATGAAATTCATCCTGTTGGTAACATATTTTATTATGTATTATTTACGTGCCTCGGAGATCCTGTTGTTATAGGTATTTGGACCCCAAATTTTGGAGCCCTTAAACAAAATCCGACGGGTCAAGCTACAGAATTTCGATATCGCCCTTAAGTTGTGGAGGTCAGATGGCAGTCGCTCCACAGAACATATAGAAGTTTAGCCGCATCGCAGACTGCAAAGTCAACCCACCACGGGGTTGGGAAAAGGTTCAGTGGATGATGATGGTAACATATGTATTATAGACTGCCTCGATGGTGTAGTTGGTTGAATGAGAAAGAAAGAAAGAAACATTTATTTAGTATACAGGGTGTTACATAAGGGTTATATCAACCTGAAGACACTCCCATTAGCTGATCGCCCAGAACGCCTTTTGATATGTTTTGACCGCGAAACAAGAAAAAAAAAGTTCATCATAAAAAAAAGTTATATGCGTTATTTCAAATCAAAACAAACGTTATAGTGCCCACACAATACACATAAATCACATTGGGGATTGGAAGCATGTAATTGCATGCATTAAGAGTAAACATACTTCCAAACCACAACCACAATTGACGCGCGATTAATAGTGTGACACACAAATGTACCAAATGGGTGTCCAGTTCAGCATGTGCCAGGTAGAATCCTGGCGCTGATTTTCCACTGGAACCCAATTGGTCAGTGACTCATTGATGCCCAAACCCCCGATGCCGAGTGTTGTGTGAATGTAGGAGGGTAGAAGTGGTACAATTATAAATAGAAAGTAACGGAATATAATAATACATAAATTAACTTAGACATACTTATACATATATATGCATACATACACACAATATATAAACATATACATACATACATATACACAAGTTTAGTGTGTCTCAAGTGAAATCAGCGAAATATTGACGTTAACATTATCCAGCCTCCTTTGAGCTTCCATGATTAACAACCGTAAACATTTCCTAAATGTGGAAATAAACGTGGAAATGAATGTGAGACTTGTGCATCAGAGGGTCCTATGTTTGATTCCTGGGTTGTATCAAATATTGTTTTTATTATATATTTGCCAAATCCTCAGCCATCGTCAGCAGGTACACTGCTTGCAGATGAGGATTACTTTGACCCCCAGATTATGTTGATAGAAGCTCTAATTAAGAAGACACTAGCCTATTTTAATGACTAGCGTAAATTACTACAAGGTCTTACCTTAAACGGAGCCCCATAGATACTTTCCCCACCAGTCCCATCACCGTTTGGGTCTCCGCCCTGCACTATAAACCCTGGCACTACTCTATGGAATATTGTGCCTGGAATAAAAGATACATCCTGTTATTAGACAACAATACTTGGATGATTGTTTGTTGCCAAGTACATAATGAACTGATTTTGAATGTAATTAGGCTAGGTTATGGAATAGCAAATGAAGAAAAACACAGGAAAAGGAGGACGACACAAAACCTATACTAACCCGTCTTGCCAGCGTGGTATATGTAGGCTAAATCCCAACCTCTTCGGAGGAGGCCTATGCAGTGGGTGTCAAATTGGCTGAGCTGATAATGATGATGACACACACAATGCATTAAAACTTTATATCCCAAAGTGTAGGCAAAGACATGTTTCAGGCCCAAAGGCCCAGTTTTTTTAATATTTCTTTTTTTAATAGAAGTACCTACTCTAAAGTAATTATTAAACAACTTAACCGTCTTACCATTATAATACCCTTCCATACAAAGTTGTATGAAATTTCGACATGCTTTTGGTGCCTCTTTAGTCCACAGTTCTATGTCAATTTCTCCAGCAGAGGTCTTTAGAAGAACCTAAAATCAAATCCTTATTAGGTATATTGATAACGGCAACAAAAGTAAAAAGAAATCGTTTTTATTTACGTCAACTGACCTTTCCTAGAGCTGGTGGCTCTTGAATGTAAATATTACTCATTTTAGTTCAGATTTAAACACAAATAAGAGCCTCAATCATTTACTTATAGCGTTTATTTAAGGAATTTATGAACTACCTATAAAAATGAAGAAAAATAAATATTAAATGTTTATTTATTTTCGAAGTATCTGCAATGCAATGGCTCATTGGCTGTTCAAGTCAATGTCAAAGTCAAAGTAACAATGACAGATTATTTGACAGCTTGCCGCAACTCATATTCTTCTTTCTATTATGGACAGGCTAAGGTCTTGAACCATACTGTCTTGTTTATGGAGACGTCAATGTAGATTCATAATCATAACACCAGAAATAAACACAAAATAGCCATCCTGTGTAGCCGTTTTAACTAGAGTAGAGTAGCCAAGTCTAGTGATCATTCTTTTCTAGGTGGCCTGCGCGTAATATTAAATTATTACGCGGAGGCCGGGCTTGCACAGGTCACACAATCAAGTCAAAAAAAGCGCAGGACGCACGAGCTAGAATTCAGCTTGTGCGGAAATGAAACTGGCCTTAAATTCTAATTATGCAGATTAGGTACACTGCCTTATGCGAGGACCATCGACCCCCATGATCGGGGCCTGGAGACGGCTGGCGGGCTTCCAACCCAACGTCCTTACAGAAGCAGGCCAGAAGGGTTGCGTGCTGTGGGGTATAAGGTTGAAACCCGACCACGAAGATGCGGGATAACACTCCAACTTCACAACAGAGTAGGCAATCGAAGTAGGTACGTTCGTGGCACTAGGTCGCGAACTAAAAAAAAGGTAAGGTGTCACCAGTACAGAGTGTGTTGTAAGTACAAATTACCATACACCGTATACAATATACCATATACAATATACCATATACCATAAATTACCGTACACTAATCTATCTATCACATAGGTCAACAGAGGTACGAAAGTAGTAAATACTTACACTAAATCTCCTTCTAGTGCCCTAATATGAGCCTATTTTAGTGGCTGGGTGGGTTACATAAGATTCTTGAGTACTTGTACATATTATGTACGAGTTAGCAACTGCTTTAATGACCCCCCGATGTGACGGAGCACTTCTCTACTGCAATCTAACTTGAAACGCACCTATTCAAGTAGGTATAGGCCGAATCACGTAAGAAGAACGCCAGATGAGTGTGGAAGGGATGTGTTTGCGCACAGGTTCTCTCACTTTTACTCACTGATATCACCATATCGATGAATCCACGGCATAGCTTCAAGGTCAGCGTTTTTTTATCTGACGTGACCTGTACCTACTCATACATCCTACATAGTAAGTAGACCATTAATTGGTTATAAGGTAGGTCCACTTAAAATATGACCTTTTACCTCGCATGACCTAGCCTCTGGCAAATATTGGCTTGTCCCGCCAAAACCATTAAGTACCAATTAACCAATATCTTATCTATGATTTAAAAACCTGTCATGTTTTTTTTAATTGTTTTAATATGAAGGAGTTCCGTAGGTACGTAAGTAAGTACCTATATAAAAGTTTATATGGGTAGGTATTGTTGTCCCACTTGTCCCATTGACTTTGTCCCGGTACGAGAGAAATGGCACTGCATCTTTTTTCTTGTCCCAGTTGTCCCATGGGACTAGTGACCCTGATATTTTAGTTCCAGTTGTCCCGGTATAAGTATGCGGCCGTCCCTGAAAACCAGCGCCGTCTGATTTACACCACCACGCAGACAGCATTACGCTGAGGGGACGGCCGTTTATTCCACATTAGTATTTATAAGTATTTATTTAAGGTAATTTTTGTTTTATAAATTTTTTAGTTTTTATATTTTTTGTAACCTGTGTAAATGTTTGTTTTGTTGTGTGGAGTAATAAATAAATCTTTCTTGGGACAACTGGGACGTTGCTTTGGGGAGTCCAATTGATGTAGGAGGTACTTTAGTACTTACTCTTATAATTTTAAATTGATGGATCCATGAGCGGATTTACTGTCTGTAGACTGTAGGTAGGTAGGTACGTATTACGAGTATTTAATTGAGTTTGTGGCTTTCAACTTAACTATCTACCATATTAGTGTCTGAGTATTGAGTATTCGGTTCCATTCCCCGGTTGTATCACTTGGTATGATCCACAAATGTGTAATTATAATAAATAATGTCTTACTATCGAGACGCCCAGACTTTAATTGGCTGTGCCATGGCGGCTGTCACGTAAGATTTTGTTGCCTTTCCTCAACATTTCATCGCAAGGCAACGGGTTTCAAATTTAGTTTTCAAAATTATAATATAGCTGCTTATTTTATTAAATTAATTCGACCATTTTGAACATAACCCATTATAAATGTGCCCGATGACGGCAATAGGCTTGCCCCCTATTACGTGGGACTAAAATACTGGCAAATTGTGGGTGTGTAATGCACCTCCGCCTACCCCTTCGGGGATATAGGCGTGATATATATGTGTCTTACTATCGGGCTCTGGGTGTCTCTATGTAACCACAAAAAAACGTCACTTGAAGGTTTAATATGTGAAAACTGCAGACCCCTAATAATTCAATATGTTCAGAAAAGTTGTCTAGTTCATCAGTATGGAGTATGTTGTGCATAGGTAATCGACCTCCAAGCGACACCTCAATGCCACAATTTATTAACTAAACACGCGTGCGCGAGTTTAATGTGAATGCTGTTTATTCGTAGTTATGTAATTACTTGCTCTCTCATAGATCATATTTGAATAAAATAAGGAGTTCTTAAAAGTCTATGAGCGGAATGGGCTTGTAAAATAAGGTCAAAGTATTATAAAACAAAGTCCTTCGCAGCGTCTGTCTGTTCGCGATAAACTCAATAAATACTGCACTGATTTTCATTCTGCTTTCATTAATGGATAGAGTGATTTTCGAGAAAGGTTTTAGTACATAATTTGTCACGGACCAAGCCGTGGCATTAGGTTTTAGGACTGTACTATACGATTACAATGTCGATTAAAATCAGAGTTAACTCAGTGTATCTAGTACCAGTTCATTAATTTATTTATTAATTAACATTTACTCGTATATATATAAATACGGTTTCGTATTCCGTCATACATTTCACACAGTTCCCTGACGTTACCGCAAGGGGCGCTGTTATGAAATGTACGGGGAATACGAATACGTATTTCGAGCAAATTAACGTAAGGAAACACTCAGGTCACGTACAATGTCATTAATTGCAAATTGTAAAAAAAAATTATAAGTACATATTCGAATCGTTGGAATTCAACCTCGCTGATGGTGACGGTAGTCAAATTGCGAAGGTGCATGGCGCCACTACATTTATGATATAGGGTTCCCACCTAAAAGGAAATTTTAGATTATGGAATCTAAAATTTCGGGCACTACATTTGACACTTGACCCAACCCGCGACAGAGGCCACATATTTTTTTTTTTATTTTATAATTTATTTTCAGGCTACACAAGAAAAGTTACAGATTGTAATTTACTTATTCTATGGCCCATAGATACATACCTTAAAACTAAGAATACATAATAATATAATTATCTTATAATATAAACACTAACACTGTATTTTCATTAGACGGGTGTCGAGTGACACTTCGCGTTAGGTAACGTGCCGCGAAAACGTCTATACACGACACATTGTGGCCAAAACTCTTCTTTAAGGAATTTGTCGAGATGTTGAGTCGGTATCCTAATCACGAACGACTTGAAGTTCGTGTTATGGTTATACATAGGTAGTCTAAGTCCGCTGCCGCGTTGAAGTTGTCCTGGGTATACGCCCGAAAGATTATTCGTTTCATTCGAAGTATTCATAATGAAGTTTAGCCTTTCCTTTACACTTCAACCTTTATTCTACATATTCTGTTGAGGTAAATACCTACCTACTTACTAAAGTAATGCATTTTTGTAACCAATACATATGTACTTGCAGTTCGCGAGGGATAAGCGGAGCTTTGCATTTGTGTGAGTGCAGTGTACGTGACCGTATATGTGATCTCTTTTACACACACATGTGTTGTACACACAGCTACAAAAAGAGATTTTACTCTATTTTTGGTGGTTACTCACACAAATGCAAAGCTCCGGTTGTCCCTCGCGAATTGTACCTACTATTGACAACCCTATCGAAAGGATTGTAAACAAAAGTTTCTATTGACAACTGAGCGGAAATTAATCCTTTATAATTATTCAGTGTCGATGTATTGTTATGTATTTATGTAGATACGTATTTAGATATCTAAGTATATAAAACGATTAGTCAACTCTAAACATGATATAGGATCAATGTCTATGACACGTAAGTAATAAGCCTGTTTTAACAGTTTGATTTGATTAGATGCAAGGAAAAATGAAAAAATATAGGGACATTAGAGACCGTAACTAAGTTAAGTGTTAGAATGGAAAAGCTTTCTCTTTTTCAATTTCCACGGGCATATAATTACAGGTATAAATAATTTTAAGTACTTAGGTACATACTTATTTATCAATATGCGAGTCGAACTCCGCGCACTAAGGGTTCCGTACCAAAACGTCAAAGAATCACGTTTGTTATATGGGAGCCCCCATCAATATTTATTATACTCTGTCTCTTAGTAAGTAGATATTTGTTGTAGGCTACAGAAATACATCATCTCTGTGAAAATTTTAGCTTTCTAACTATCACGGTTCTCGTCGGACCGCGGAGTCTTAGTAATAGGGTTTTACCCTTTGGCTACGGATCTTTAAAAACAGGATGATTGATTATCTATTATGATTATCGTCTGTCTGTTCTACTGCACCGATTTTCATGCTGCTTTCACTAACGAATAGAGTGGTTCCCAAGGAAGTTTATAGTATATAATTTGTCACGAGCGAAGCCGTGGACATCCGCTAGAACCTAATATAATATTATTTATTATATAATTTTACAATATGAATCACAAAAACTATAGTCTTGGGCTGGACTCGAACCAATGACAGATCCCTTTTCAGGAGGAACATCCACCAACTGACCAAAACAACACTAGCCCAATACATCTAATTTCGTGATCACATTGTGTTAATATCGCGACTTACGGCGCCGCCAGAGCGCCATCTACCGGTAGTTGAGGAACTAACTACTATAGTTAGGTTAGTATATTACTTATTATAGATCATAGTGTACTAACTTATCCTTTAAACGGCAATAGCAAGTCAAGGTTTAGGAAGTTAAGAGAGTAATGTCAAGGGTACATAATAATTGAACCTCCGGAACTTTGAAATCTAAAGATAATTAATATAGATTTTAGCCGTTTAGATTTTAGGGGGGACGGGGGACGCTCGGTTTTATTAAAAAATAATTTTAAAAGTTAAAGATCTCGCAAACGAATACTTAAATCAAAAAATCGTCTTAGCAAAATCTCTATGTTTTTAAAAGACCTATCTAATTATATACCTAATATATACCTAATATACTCTGGGGTTGACGCAACCCTAAAAAGGTTAACAGTTTGTTTGTTTGTTTGGTCACAGATATATTCTACTATACTGTTAAACATAAACTGTTAAACTTGGTTAAACTCGCTAATCATAGGAACTACTAGTTTGGATTGAACAATTCTTTTTGTGTTGAATACTTCATTTATCAAAGAAGGTTTAAGGCTAATATAACGTCACGATGCGATTAGTAGGAGGAGATCAGCATTTAAGTATGTTGAAAAAAGATTAATCCCCTTATTCATTAGAGTTTTCAGAAGTTTAAAATACCGTAAAATCGGTCTTATTAGTTACTAAAGCTGATCGCCGCAGCTCCGCCCGCGTGATTTGGTATACTCGTTCCCGGTTCCCGTAGGAACATATTACCGGGATAAAAAGTAGCCTATATTACTCTGGGTGAATGTAGCTTTCCAATGGTGAAATAATTTTTGAAATCGGCACAGTAGTTTTTGAGTTTAATCATTACAAACATACACACAAAAATACAAATCTTTATAATAGCAGTAGAGATGAGATTAATGAGTTAGCAAAGGTTTTAAATAGGTTCCGATTATCATAAAATACACCTCAAAAATTGACACAGCCACCGACTTCAATCCACCAAAATGGGACCAAATAGTTGTCAGAATGGGACCAAATTGAAATGGGACCATTAAGGTAGGAAAAACATAAAAAAAACATTCAGTGGAATTGAGAACATCCTCATTTTTTGGAATTCGGTTGAAAAGAAAGAGACACAATCTGTTCTCTTTTACACCTGACAGTGACAGAAGAAAGCAATGGTTAGTATGATGTTCAAACTTTTTCAAATAATAGCATTATTTTCGCTAAAATAAAAGACATTAAAACGTCGACATATGTTTCGCCTCTACACGAGGCATTCTTAAGTCTGTCTCAGAGAGAACAGCTGTTCTGTGTGTTATGTATGTGCTTTTATTTTAGCGAAAATAATGCTATTATTTGAAAAAGTTTGAACATCATACTTACATTGCTTTGTCATGGACTTTCGCCAGGTAACACCTGATTCTATCCATTAAGTGACAGAAGATTTCCTTTTGAGCATTTTTAACTAATAAGGTTTTTAGCCAAAATGGACTCTCTTTCACTGTCTATACAATGGCTTGAAGATATGTTAGAAAGTGTTTGAACTCATCAGTTCAACAATGGCTTGAAGATATGTTAGACAGTGTAGTAAAATACTTGTTTAATAAATATGTAAAGTGGACAACAACCTTTGATAATTCTATAAAGCGAAACCGGTCATATTAAATCCTGTAAATTAAATAAAAGTGAAACGGTGCATAAGTGTTTTTGTTAGCATGTATTACTATAAGTTTCCCCAAGTGCCGACAATCGAAACCATCAACTACGAGTATAACATTAACAGGCTTTTAAGGTATTTTCTTTAGTCTATCTTACGCCATTAAGATGGTTTGGAATTGAACTTGAATCGCAAATCCGCCGCCTTAACCACTAAACTACAGATAGTTCAAGGTTAAAAGCCCACATTAACCAATGCGTGTAAGTACTCGACCTCCGAGGCTGCCGCAAAATGTGATACACATTGTAGAAATGGACGGTTTCATACAATATAGCAGCAAGAACAAGAATGTTTATTTTGAGTTAATCTTATCATCCATTATAGAGAACTAGCGGACGTCCGCAGCTTCGCCCGCTTGTCAAATTTAATAGACCCAAACCTTCCTCGAGAACCACTCTATCCACTGGTAAAAACCGCATCAAAATACGTTGCGTAGTATTAAAGATCTAAGCATACATACGGAACAGGCGACTTTATTTTATTCTATGTTATGTTTATAGATTATAGAGAAGGAAAATTCGAAACAAAACCAACCAGTCTGGCCAGCGAGGTATATGTAGGCTGAATTCCCCCCTCTCTGGGGATCGCCTATGCCCAGAAGTGGGCATCAAATGGGCTGAGATGATGGACAGTTTCTCCTGACCCGTGGTGGTCTAGTGGGTAGTCCAGCCCATAGTCCAGCCCCAATGTTAGGAAGATAGGTGCTCTAAACATCTGTGTAGAGCACAGAGCATGACCTTAACGATAATAATGACCTGAATATTTATTTATAAGCTGCTTCTGAATTCTTTTTTTTTATATATATTTAGGTCGACAAATTTAGGTCTGGAGATTGCGGGCGACTCCCATAGTACACAGGAATACTATAGAGAGTGGCCCTCAACTTGACGACCCAGTAATGTGCCTCTTCACGCTTCGCTTAAAGAACCCAGGGTTATATGTTGGAGGAAACACGTGCGCAGGCAGGACGTTCCAAGCCAAGATCGTTCGGCAGAGAAAAGAACGTTTAAAACGCTCGGTTCTCGCGAAGATGGTTTCCACAGTATAAGAGTGACATTTCTGCCCGACACGCGTTGTTCGTGATGGGAGAGGGTGGATTAGGTTAAAGAGCTCTTCAGAACACTCACCGTGGTAAATTCAGATAGAGTTATATTAAATTGTGGTCAGGATGGCGTAGTTGAGACTAGATTTAAGAAAGAGAGATTTTGATAGAAGTTGTTAAATTAATCCAGTGCTTACATATTAAAAAATATCGAGCAAGTGGGAGTCGAATTCGCGCACGAAGGTACCTCTAAAAACGTTGAGGGTCCTTCAAGGAAGTATTTTGTCACCAAAAAATTGTTACAACAGAAATACGTCATCTGTAAAAATTTCAACTGTCTAAACAGTTAATGAGATGGTCACAGACGGGCGGACAGAAAAGTCTTGAATGAAACTTTTGTGCTGCACTAGTAATTGGTTGCTTTCTGAATGAGCCTATCCAAGGATCAATAGCTATGACTTACTAAAATAAAATCGGTTTAAGTTTTATTTAGTAAAGTGATCCGTACGTAAGTGGTCGGCCATCGACTTGCGCGTTTCTTGATTTTTATTATTTATTTATTTTAGTTGTTATTATTTATATTTTTAGAAAACATGTTGAAAATCTTAACTATTATTTCTTTGGGTATGTAATTATTTCTTATTTGGTAAGGTTAGGTAAATAATTTCAATAAAATTTACGAAATTGGCCGTTTGGATATCACCAAAAACACGATAGTTCAAGAATAATAATCTCTGGACAATTTTAAAAAACACGTCAACTATTGACACAGAAACTATAAGAAACATAAAATTACTAATTTAAAAGTCGGTTAATTTGTTTTACTGAATGCTACTGCTTCCGATTCTGACAGTTAATTTGTCAATATTTGAAGTGTTTTTATAATATGTAGGATATCATACTGTTCCAGCACTAGCTGCAGTGGTCAGCCAGCATCCCTTCGATTACTACTACATACTCCATCTGCCACACTCTCCACCTCTCCATCCAGTGCTGGCTGTGGCTCCGAGGACCCAGTTCTCGTGTGAGGCGAGACACAGAGGGTATTATGCTGATGTACAGAGCGGGTGCCAGGTTTGTGTCCAAGTGTCCTCTCAAACGTCTTATTACTGCATATATTAATAAGACAAAACACTCAAAACTCTTAGTCACGGAGTATGACGTAGATAGTAATTGCCTTATTTCTATGCTCATTTCAGGCATACCATTTCTGCTGGCGGCATCATCTAGTGAGCACAGATTTATGTGCAAATGGTACACTCTTCAATGAACAATTCCAAGTAAGTTTTATCTTTACTTGTTATAAATACGAAAGTAATTATGTCTTACTGTTACGATTTCAAACCTCAATAAACCTAAAAAGAGATAGCCTTGAGCCTCAGAAAGGTAGGTCCTTTTAGAGAAGGTAGGTAACTACTTTTATAAAAGGCTCAGACAAGTGGTGACAGATCTCCAAAAGGTGGCTACTTTTTAATTCCAAAGATGAGTTGTAATGGGGTTAAATAGTAGATCAGATCCGCAAAACTGCCACTGAGATCCCTCCGTGCCTCGGAGAGCACGTTAAGCCCGTCAATCCCGGTTACGGGTAGTTAGTAAGAGCCTTAAAATTATGCGACTGTCCTCCTAACATTCAGTACTTTGATATCTCCAATGGGTTGTAGAGGTCAAATGGCAGTCGCTTAGCGAAAATATCGAAGTCCAATCAACTCGCAGTTAGTTAGTAAGTCGACCACGAGTTATGTAAAATGCTCATTGAATGGTGATCATCCACTACAATCGACAGTGAGTGGATGTGATAGGTCTGTAGGTCAAACCAGCCCATACGCCTACATGGTAAGAGTCAGTTAGTTAAAGTTGACTACGGATTCAACTCAAATTAAACTGACTTGTAGACTTCCGCAGGCGGACTTTTAGTCTGCGGGGCTTTTATAATCTAACCACATTGTGAGCAGTCGAAGTCAAGTCTGGATCGTAAATCTGTAGCTTTTGTTTTGCTTTCAGGTATGTGATCACTTTTACAATGTGCGATGTGGATCCCCATATGAAGATTTATAATTAAAAATAAACCAATCGAAAATATATTTATATTTTTCTGTCACACTTCATAAGGTACCTACCCTATTTAAATTAATATGCTTCTATCGTCACTAAAACTTCTTAAACAAAGATCGAATCTTGAAACGCCCTGACTGATCAATATTCGATTCCTTGTACAACCCTGGGTTCTCTAAGCAGAGTGTCAAGAGGCACACTGGACTGCTACTTGAAAGTCACTTTCAATAGTACTGTAAATATGCCAACCTAGCAGGTGATTACATCCGTTTGGGGTTTGTTGTTTGCCGTTTGGGGTTAAGACACTGGGGTCATGGGGTCCGAGCGCGCGCCGTCTTTATAGAGACATTGTTAAACGCTTAATTGATGCTTCTCAGGACCAGTAAGTAATAAGTATTGCCATCCAACGTGGCAACACAGCCAGCATTATGGGAACCTTCCCAGTCGGCAATGACGCGGAGGATTTTTTAAACGATATATTGTATTGTAAATATTTTTAGTATACATATTATTATGTACTAGCTGTTGCCCGCAGCTCCGCCTGCGTGTTACTTTAGATCTACATAACTTTTTTATTTATGAACCGACTGAAAACCAAACCTTAAATGTTAAGTTGAATAAACCACAACGCATTACTGAAAACCGCAAATTCAAATAAAAAATTCAAATCGGTTTAGCCGTTTCTGAGATTAGCGTGTTCAAACATTCAGACAAACAGACAAAAGTTCAAAAAACCATTGTTTGGATTTTATTGTGTTTATAAAGCCCCCCTACAACAGTTTCTCTATTAGATATATCTTCTATTATATTCTCTATTATACCATATAAATTCATCTTGAGATAGATAAAAAAATATGAAATATTTTTTTATGAAATATTTCTACTGGCTTACTTTTTATCCCGGAAAAGTATATACAATAAAAAACAAACATATTTATTTACAACTAGCTGTTGTAAATAAATATGTTTGTTTTCACTGGCCTCCTCTGAAAATCAGCGCTGATCAACATGGCATCGCCTACGTCAGCATTAAGCTGAGGCAGAGACCACAGAGGTGGTCAAAGTCCGCCGGGTGCCACTGGAAATACGTTCTGCTTGTAACCAGAGACACCCGGCAACAGACGTTAGAGCGGCCGCGGCCTTAGGCTGCCGAATTAAAAAAAAAAAAAGCATTAAGCTGAGAGCAGATCAATTTCGATGATCTGATGAATCAAATTAGATGTGCACCGCGCACCTGAACATCTTCTTGTGTATACTTTTACTCTTATTGTAGGGTTGCTTTGTTAGGTAGCTTGTTAACGCCACTTCTGTGATTGAGATAAACGTATTTTCTTTCTTTCTCGCTAGACGCCATCGCTGCTTTCCATCAGGTTGGCGAGGTCACTTTGGCCAGCAGGAAATGCCATTCTTTTTTGGCAGCAACCCACCATCCGTAAACTAAGCAAAGAAAATAAAATACAGCATATTCTAAAAATAAATGTATATTTAAACAAAACTTGTATAATAATGAGTATAAAATTATTGGTCATGATTTTATTATACACTATGTTATTTAAATACTATATTACCCCGAGATGCCCAGGACTTTAATTGGCTGTGCCACAGCTGCTGCATGTAAGATTCTGTTGCCTTTCATCAAGATTTCATCGCGAGGCAACGGGTCTCAATTTTTTTCAAAATTACAATATAGCTGCTACTTTTTATTAAATTCATTTGGCCATTTGTTCATAACCCATTTGTATATAAATGTGCCCGGTGACGGCAATAGGCTTGCCCCTTATTACGTGGGACTAAAATACTGGCAAATTGTAGGTGTGTACTGCACCTCGGCTTACCCCTTCGGGGATATAGGCGTGATATGTGTGTGTGTGTGTATGTTATATAAATATACACTAGTGGTTCGCCCCGGCTTTGCACGGTTAGAATAGTAGACCACGCGAGCACAGGGGATATCGTCATTACTTTTTACATCATGCCTTATTCCGTCATTTCTCCCCCAATCACAAAAAGCTCACGATGAAATAAAATGTTTCGAATAAAGGTACAATTGTGCCAAGTTTCATGGATCGGATAAAAATGTGGTCGCTAGCCAACACATACAGACAGACAATCCGCCTGTTATAAAACTTCTAGCCTTTTTATTAGATAAATGACAGTCCATTCAAAAACAATACTAAAATACTATTTCAATTCGAAGTAGTATTTTGTGAGATAAGCGCGTCCCAAACAAACTTTCGAGTTTATTAATTCCGTTCTATCTTTCATATATTAATGTTACATACAAGTGGCAGTTTTATCGCTTAAAGTAATTATGTAGTAAAGTAATTTTTGAGTAAATTAACTGACTTGGTGTAAACTTTAATTTACACTTACACTAAAATGGCCTAATGAAATTAAATGGCCTTTAATACATTTAAAGGAAAATAAATACATATTGTCAATCACAAGAAATAAATTAAGAAAAAGATAGATAATGTTTATAGATATGTAATAGTAGAAACAGTTTTTTGTCTATTCTTTAAATTCGTTAGAAAGTCTTGAAAGAATCTGAGTGTCTAGTACCAGGTCCTTTCGTTAATTTGCTCGTAATACGTTTTTGTATTCCTCCATACATTTCACACAGTTCCCTGACGCTACCGCTAGGGGCGCTGGTGTGAAATGTATGGGGAATACGAAAACGTATTTCGAGAAAATTAACATAAGGAACTCGTAATAGACACTCTGCGTCACTGCTTCGGAGAATACGGGACAGCCTCCAACTCCATCCTGAGGACTGTAGTAGAGAGTGGAGAGGTATAATTCCCTGTTGGTAGAGACTATTGTTCGTCGTTGTATGACGAACAATAGTCTGGTATCTAAATAAGAATAATATAACACTCCCAATTTCAATTTACTAACATAAGTACCTAGTTACTAACCAATTATGGTTACTAGTAGTACAAAATAAATGATTTATTTCATTTAAATTTTCACCCGACTTTACATTTCATTTGGATTGGGAGAATCGATTTTGAATTTTTTTTAAATGAAATTTACAACTTTCCAAGTGAGACATTTTAATTTGGTCCCGTTTTAACAATCATTTCGGTATGTTGAAGTCGGTTGTTATGTCAATGTTTGACGTGTATTATATTTTTTGTCTAAGGAGCCTAGAAGGCCTATTACCACAGTAAAAAAAATTATAAATATTCTGATGCATCGATCAAATATTTGATCCTAATTACTTTAATTATTTACAATATAAAGTCGTTTAAAAACGACTCACAAATTATTCACAATTTAGTGATACGTCACTGACGTTTTGGCCAATTGAAGATCTTTGAAATAATTTTTATATCAAAATTTTGAAAATCTTTTGAAAAATTTTAAAAATAATTCTTATAAATACAATAATAATCATTATTCTATACATAATATCACAAACAAAACTTAATAAAACATTCTAAACATCGCAAACACACACAAAACTATATTCATCTCTGTCACTCTAACACTAAATCCACTATTACCCTTCTCGTTCTTATCTCCATCCGTGTCAATCTCATTTTCTTTAGTAATCTTGATCAATTCTTCTTCTATTCTCTTCTCTTCTAGAGCGAGTGAGATAGCATCATTGATTGTTTGCATTAGAGCGTAATTGGAGAATTTCAGCTGAGGTAGTCGTAGATGAAGGTTATTATCTTTGAGAACGTAGAATGCTCCTTTTGATGGGGCGTGGTTTACTGAAGCAAAAAAATTACAATTCACGTCTTTATTTGATTGCCTAGGTGGCGTTGGTTGAGTGTAGGTACGTCCCGTGTGAGACTTAAAAAGGTTTCGAGTTAGATCCCGATCCAAGTTTCAGGGTAATCTGATTAAAATTGTGCAATGTGCAACACACATACACACACGGACTGGCGGACGAAAGCAAAATTGTCCAGTCTCGAAATGTAATCCTTCCCATGAAGCTTTTTGATCGGTGTCTTAAAATAATATGTTTTGTTTTTTACCATTTGGTCGGTTCCATTCCGGATTTTTTAAACATCTATGAATGCAAATATTGGATAGAAACAGGCGTTACTTGGCGAAAATCCAATTTTCCAAAATTTCTTAAAAACATTTTACTTACCATTGTTTTATCTATGAATGCACTTAAAATTGTTTTTAAAAACAAAATAAAGTGTCCTACTACAAAATTTAAGGTACTTTCCTTACATGTGGCAGTTTCTGGGACACACTGAGTACATTATTTATGATTTATAACTATGAAATTACTGATTGTAGGTAAATATTACCATCAATTAAATGAAGATTCTCAAGAGCCTTCTTCAACAGCGGATCAGTCGACAAGGTCTGATATCTCTCCAAGAAGTCCACATACACGTCGGTCTCGTTGCAATTGCCTTTGAAGTCGTCCGTGTCTATACTCCACACCATCAGACCACCAAGACCTCTGTCAATCGCTAGTCTGGAAGGCAAACAATTTTACGAGCTATTATATAACCATCACATCGTCTAATAAGCCTTTACCAAACCCAGTTTTGGTCGGTTTTTCCTTTCTAACTGCGAAGCGGGTGAACTTTAATATTTTCTGTAAGGCGACTGCCATCTGACCTCCACAACCCATTGGCGATATCGAAGTTCTGTAGAACACTCGGAATTTAAGGGCTCTCGTAACGACAGCATATATGCTTTTTGAATGTAGAAGGAAGATTCCAAATATGAAGTATTCTAAGATGGATTGAATGCGTGAAAGACAATATGACATGGAAGGTGATGAGGAGATGATTTGTGACAGGGATGTGTGGAGGAGGAATTCAGGTTGCGTCTACCCCAAATAATTGGAATAACGGCAGGTAGATAATGAGCTGCTTTTCTTGGGTCCCAAGGAAGTATATATACTTGCACCCAAGGCCCTACTTACTACTACGTCCATTGCCGAGCGCCTCTGGCGAACACACAGGCAATTTCCAGTGGCGTCCGGTGGAGGAATTGATACTCACTTGACTTTAGCAGCGATGGATCTTCCGTTGTCATAGGATATGACTCTTTCACCATCGCGAAGGTAAGGAGTCGAGGACTGGTCGTGCCAATGGTATACCCAAGGAGATGATTCGACGCCGACTTCCACACAAATCTGGAAACAGTTGATTGATGTAACTTCAAGGGATTTTATTACGACAATAAAAGTTTATTTCTTTCTAGTTATTAATTAATTGTACACTGCCCTTTTGAAGCGAAAACCTTTTTTAAGAGCGTTGGAAATTTAATGGTATAAGTAAAAATACCGGCCGAGTGCGAGTCGGACTCGCCCTCAAAGGATTCCAACAAAAATTAAAAAAAAAATATATTATAATTCTGTTTCTAGTATAATATAGAGCGCTGATAACCGAGCCTCTGAACCACTAACAACTACTCTGCACGGCCGCGGCCTTGGTCGCGGAACTAAAAAAAAAAAAAAAAAAAAAAAAAGTGTGTGTGTCAGCTCCGACGCACGACTGGAGTTTACTCCTTAAGTACGAGTATCTAACCATAACAAATTAGAAAGTTGCGCACTAGAGGTGCGCACCAAAAACGTGACACGATTTTCGTTACTTGTTAGTAGGTTTTACCCCTCGGATTTTTCTCATACCGGGCGCCTTATATATGAAAATCGATTCTTAAGGAGTAAACTCCAAAAAAAATTTTTATTAAATATAAAACACCCAAACTCCAAAACAAAAAAATATTTGTGGATCACACAAATATTGGATTCGACCCGGGAATCGAACCCGAGACTCCGGAGTCGAAAGCCGATGCACCACACACCACGCCACCGAAGCGGAAGATCAAAAATAAATTCTTACCTCATTATACCCCATGAAACCAGCTTCTCCAGTGTAAGGCCCTTTAAAGCCAGTTTCCTTGGCTGCTGTTTTACCGAACTCCACTACTTTAGTATCAGGGTCTGTCAGAATGAAAGTTCTGCCGTACATGGGCAAGCCCATTACGAGCTTGTATGGTGACACACCATGGGACAGCAAGAAGTCTAATGTGAACTCCTGAAAGTTATTTAAAACGATAACAAATTCGCCAGATAGCTATACAATACAATCGGAGGCCCGCGGTTCTCCGATGAGGTCTGTCCGTTGAATGTGAACAGTGCTTAAGGTCGCATCGTACCTATAATAGGTACATTAAGGACAAGCTAAATAAAAATTCATGTACTGTGAGATAGGCCAAATATAGTGTATTACAAATATCATATTCGATTCGCCCTAAACAATCTCGACACGTTCAACCGATGAAGGCTTAAGAGAACACACAACATCCATCTGTCTGTATATTCATAGATATCTTCAAAGCTACTGAACCGATTTTATGAAATCGACATCCCTATATCCCTATAATACGCCATATCATCATAACATAATATAAAACAAAGTCTGTCCGTCCTGTATGTATGCTTAGATCTTTAAAACTACGCAATGAAAGGAGAATGGGCAAAATCGTATGGCGCTTGGTCTATCAGCGGCCAGGAACAGTTTTTTTTATTTTTGGTGTACTATCACCCTACAATCACTCTCAAGAAGTTTTATATCTGTGGTGTAATAAATAATAGAATTAAATACATTTTTATTTTTAGATATGTCAGCCTGTGATTTATCGTATTTTATCTAAGATTAAGTCTTAATAATAAGGAAATAAAATAAAATGACCTATAGATTTCATTAAAAATACAATTATTTGTACCACTATGACCAAACATCGCTAAAAATAATAATAATGATAACGTCCTTTATATATTAATGTACAATAATAGCACTGAGTTCTGATGCCGGTAATAAAATATCCTCGTCTTGATGTCTAGCCCATCCCAGATACCACACTACACACATAACGTGTGCGCAGCAACCGATTGTGCGCCTCCCACTTATACAACTGCAATAATAATGAGCAATTGCTTGGGATAATGGAATGTCAATGGGAAGCGCACAACAAACAAATACACACAGCGACGCAAGCGTAATCGAAGGACTGCGCGCGCGTGCCTACCCACAAATGATAAATAACTATTACGATATTGTTCTATGGAATTACTTTATTTAGTATTTCATTATTTTCTAAACTAAATGGAATACAATGAAACGTCGATAGAAAAAGTTGTTCCTACCTATCAGTACTTTCATTTGACACTAATTTCATCAATGGCCGCCGATAGACCAAAATGCCCATCCTCCTTTGATGCGGGTTTCACCAACGGATAGAATAGTTCTCGAGGAAGGCGTCCAATAGTTTATTAAAGTGACTTACAACACTCATAGTATCCTCTTCATAGGTCCCTCTGAGCGGTGCATTGGCCCCAATTGTACGGTCCCAAGTGCCATGATAGTCGTAACACATCATGTGTATCAGATCCAGGTATCTGCTCAACCTAGTAAGGTCATATGCGGACTCCATAGTGGTTTTTCCGGCGCCTAGAGCCGCTGTAAGAATGTAGCCTTTCGATTCAAATGCTTCGGACAGTTCCTGGAATAAACATTGTATTTTAAATACTGAATGGAATCAGGCGTTACCTGGCGAAAGTCCATGATAAAACAATGGTAAATATGATGTTTAATTTTTAAAATTAATAGCATAAATTTCGCTTCGAACAAGACGTTATAAACGTCGACATATGTTTCACCTCTACACGAGGCATTATCAAGACTGTCTCAAAGAGGACAGCTTGATTTTATGACTTGATAATGATTCTTTTATCATTGTATTTTATTCATAACTCGGCTGAAGGCGTCAAACGGCGTAAAAATGCTAACCTAGCAGGTGATTACATATTTGAACCGTTTGGGGTTGAGACACTGGGGTCATGGGGTCCGAGTGCTCACCGCCTTTGTAGAGAAATTGCTAAACGCTTAATCGATGCCTATTAGGACCAGAAGGCTGTCTATTTTCTGGCCCAAAGAACAAGTATCACCATCCAACGTGGCAACACAGCCAGCATTCTGGGAATATTCCCAGTCGGCAATGACGCGGAGGATTTTTTAAACGATGTTTTGTAATGTAAATGTTTTTAGTGTATAATTATGTATATTTTAATTCTTATTGTGAATAGAATTGAATAAAAAACAATCATGTCAAAAAAAAAAATTACATGTTTAATAGATATCTTTATATAGAAGTAAAGATAAGGTGCATACTACAGCAGACTGTATTATTATGTAGGGTTACATCAAAATGTAGACCGTACATACATAAACACACACAAATCGCCTTGTCTGCCAGTCAGTAGGTGTCCCGCGTGCAGGTAATAACTTTATTAATTAAATATCTCTCTTAAATTCGAGAATTTCTATTAAATTTTTTATTAATAAACTAACTAAGGCCGCCGCTACCCCACACCGTTTACCACCCGGAGCGGCGACTCCACATCAGGATTATGCGCAACATGTGGGGCAGCCTACTGGGGTGGTTGGTCCCAGGCGGGACTGTGTTGCGGGCGGCCGCGGCAACGCCGTTGCTAAGGGTCTCCCTAGCCGGCGAATCGACCCACACCACCCACACTAGACTCCGCTTCGCCCCCACTGGACCCATGCCTGCCGCACCATAAATCGCCCCGGGTATATAAACGTGGTATTAAACCGAGCATTTGGCTGGCTACACGTTTTACATCAAACTGTAGACCGTACATACATAAACACACACAAATCACCTTGTCTGTCTGTCAGTAGGTGCCCCACGTGCAGGTGAGGATGGCCTGGGCCCTGGAGATCCCCTTACCACCTTTAACAGTCAGTCAGGTAATAGTAATTTATGAAACTGTTGCATAAAGAGGGGTATAAACACGAGTACGCTTTAAAGAAACGAGACTTGGCGAATTTCTATATATCCTACGAGTGTTCTAATGCCTAGATATGTGCAGTTTCATACACTACTTTATCTAATCTCATACGTTTATTTAGCCATTTTGAGAAGCGCAAACTTAAAAAAGTTATCCACAAATGACGACAAAACGCAACAAGGCGGTATGACCGACAGACTTTAGCCTGTTATTGCTAGTAGACTGTACATTGCTATAATGACTAAAAAGTTACTTTATGATACAAATTTCCTGAAAATTTGATAGAAAATCTGTCATCATTCACCGAGCCTTTTCCCAACTCAGTTGGGGTCGGCTTTCCAATCTAACTACGATTCGGCTGAACTTCGATATTTTCCGTACAGCGACTGCCATCTGACCTTCACAACCCATGGGCGATATCTATATTCTGTAGACCTTCTCGGATTTTTGATTTAGGGCTCCAATTACCCCTAACGACTGCCATAGATGTTTGTATGGCAACCGGGACCGACGGCTTAACGTGCTCTTCGAGCCACGGAGGGGTCAATGTCTTATAAAATGGTCACCCATCCTAAGACCGGCCTGTGTCTATGTTGCTTAACCTTTGCAATATGTTAACATTGTCGGTTACCACTAGACCACGAGCCCCTCTAAAAAGAAAATCTGTATTATAAAATAACTTTTAATTTTTTTAATAGTACTGGTGTTTTATTCATAGGCAGGGTCAACTTTTGTAATCATAATTCGAATTTTTCGCCATGAGGGTAGATAAAAAAGTAAAAAAGACTACCTTGATAAGTTGTACGAAGTTATCTCTGTCTTGTGGTTGGCCTCCTCTCAATGTTGGATATTCCCAATCTAAATCTAGTCCGTCGAATTTGTAGTTACTGCGGACAAACGTAGATATAAAATAAATTTATACTATAACTAGCTTAGAACTTTCACGATTGTATCAAGACCAGCAGAAGAAATTTAGAAGATAATTAGAGCCAAATTGGTCCACCCATTCCGGAGTTTTAGCGAGACAAACGAACTGCATGGTTTAGATTTACAATTGGATCCGGTAGGTGTCGCTGCAAACGCACAGAAGAAATATATAATACTAGCGTTTGCCCGCGACTTCATCCGCGTGGTCATTTCAAATTTTTCCCGTTCCTGTCGCTTAAAATTATTAATAACATCTAGCTTCACAAAAATTCATTTCTTCATTTCCATAAAATATGTTATAGTGAGGTAACCTTAAAAGATAGATATACGGTAGCGTATGGCTAGCGCACGCAACGGAAGTTCTTAAAAGAACAAATTCTTCTCTGTTTTTCTAACATATCACACTGCTGCTCCGCTCCTATTGATCTTAGAGTGATGTTATATAGCCTATAGCCTTCCTCGATAAATGCACTTCTCAACAAATACAGAATTTTTCAAATCTTACCAATACTTCCTGAGATTAGCGCGTTAAAACAAACAAACTCTTCTGCTTTATAATATTAGTATACTCGTAGATTCGAAGAAAACGTTCAATAACTTACTTTAACATAAACATCACGCTCTTAATAAATGTCGCTCTGGTTTCTGAACTGGAAGTCATATTGGAGTACTTGAAAGAGCCTTCATTCCATCCTCCTATGGCGAGGGTGACCTTCAGGTGAGGATACTTCTGCTTCATAGCCACCAGCCTCTTGTAGCCTGCTTTGCCGTAGTCAGTTTCCAAATCTTGCCAGGCATCTGTAAGTCATTATCATAATCATAACATGGTATGAAATAAAGTCTGTGAGTCCCTACGTATGCTTAGACCTTTAAAACTACGCAACGGATTTTGATGCGGTTTTCACTAATGGATAGAGTGTTTTTCGAGGAAGATTTTTGTGTATAGATAGTAAAAGATAATGATGAAACACTGGTTTTAACTGAAATTTTGATTGATTATGATGTTATAAGTTGTAATTTAGCTTACTTTTTATTCTAGGAATGTGTTCCCGTGGGATTGGAGAGCTAGAAAAATATTATTATTCGCATTGAATGAACTCCGTAAGTAATTAACTAACGTCATTGATAATTAATTAATTAACGTAACTGATTTTGAAGAAGAAAGAAAGAATAAGAAAGAAAGAAGGAAACTGAGTTTTAACATTCTTTCACTGGTATGTAACTACGTAAGTAACTACATTATCCCAGAGGCCTTTTTTACCGAGCGAGCAATTTCAACTCGAGGACTGACCGATTTGGCGTTGTTTGTCCGTATGTGTGTGTGTCAGTTCCGGTCTATAGACCGCATATTTCAGCCGATTTTCATGAAATTTGGCACAAGTGTTCTTTGTTGCAAGGCGCAACTTTTATCGAAGGGATTTTTCGATTGGGGGGAAAATGGGGGAGAAATGTCCCAAAAAGATGTTAGGAACCCGAAAATAACGCGAGGTCTACTGTTCGCAGAAGTACTAGTTTATTTTTGTTTTTTAAATTCCGCGCGATCGCGGCCTCTCCTATGTCCATTGCTGCGGGCGTCTCTGGTAAACACCAGAAGGTATTTCCAGTGGCGCCCGGCGGACCTTAGCCACCTGTGTGGCCTCTTCGGGATCACTGAGGCTACGTTTTATTCTAGTAATATCTTCCCACGGAAATCGGAAACGAGAAAACTATAACAAGTGGGCGGAGCCGCCGTAATCAGTTATTATAAAAAAAAGTCTTTTATTCCATGCATTTACAAGAGAAATAATTATGATAAAATGTGAATTAATACTTCGGTGCTGTTATTTTTTCCTTAAATACTGCTTTGGTAGCGTGGTCGGTAGTGCGTCGGCTTTCGACTCCGGAGTCTCGGGTTCGATCCCTGAGACGAATAAAATATTTGTGTGATCTTCAAATGTTTGTTTCGGAGTTCGGGTATTTTCTATGTATAATATGTATGTACGTATTTAGAAATAGATAAGTATGTTTATCAGTCGTCTAGATCCCATAGCACAAGCTTATAATAGTGTTACGAGCCGGGGTTCTACGGAATTAAAAATGCCGATCAAACTACCACAAAACACTTTATTTATTACACCACTAATTTACACTTCACTATAAGCTTCACTGAACACTTTTATTCGCACTTGAACTCGCAGGTGTAACTCGTATTATCGCTCTGGAAATACTGATGATCCGCCACCGAAGTGCTCCACCTTTATAGTACGGTCATTACTCTAGATTACTCTAGAATCTTCACGGAAGAATTATCGCGAACATTCCACACCTTCGAGATGCTTCTAGATAACTCGTTACATAGGCTAAGATTCATAAACAGACCTTTCCTTTTATCAAAGTAGACTTCCGAAAGTGTACTTTCAAATCTCAAAGTTTACTATGGCGGATTTCAATTTCATAGTCGGCACTCGGACTTTACTAAGGAAAGTGCTGCTCTACGCTGTAGCTGCTGTAGCTTAGTAAAACCAAAGTAAACTACAACAACAATTCGTTCTACGCAAAGTTTATATTACTTAACACGCGTAAATTAATTACTAATGCTAGATTTCTCGTAAAAAAATTAAATATTTTGAATACATTAGCTCATAAAAATGATGGTCACTGCATTGCGACTACATATTTATAATATTATTAACATAAAACTGCGTTACTGAAATATTCAATATGTAGTAAAGAAACGGAAATTTGGGCCTTTCTGAATAATCTGTTTATTCATGTCAAACAAACAGATCACAGGAATGACATTGACAATTATGAGCTCATAACCCGGTCAGGTTAAATAGACCAATATATTATAAATTTTGCACGAGGCACAAGACTATTAAAATTAGTAGTATAATCATTCAAAGTTTACTTTAAAACGTAAAGTCTACGATATCGTGCACTAGTACTTTACTAAGTAAAGTAGGGTTTCCCAAAGTAAAGACTGGCCTTAGGCTTGACTATGAAACATTATTTTGAGTCAAAGTGCGACTTTGCTACAAAGTAAAGGCTTAGTGCGATTTATGAATCTCAGCCATAGAAGTACCTTGACAAAACATTCCAGAAAGACATTAAGTAGTAGTACTGCGATTTGCTACTAGATGGCGCTGAATTTGGTAGTCTTATTACTCGCTACGAGATGGCGTTACACTGTCCCCTCCTAAGACATGCTCGTCCCGTGCATTGTCAGGCCCATAATATCGCGCCAATCGATCCACATGAACTAGTACCCATGACCCGACACATTTCCTGGAACACCTGAGATTCAAAATTTCTTCCTTGATCGCTATGGATTTCTAGAGGCACCCCGAAACGGCAGAAAACTTCGTGAACTAATTTATCTGCGACCGTGGTAGCTTCTTGATTAGGTATAGCGAAGACTTCTGGCCACTTCGTGAAATAATCCATCACAACCATGAAGTACTTGTTTCCGCTTTCACTTTCAGGAAATGGTCCCGCAACATCTAGGGCTATCCTTTCCCATGGTGCCCCGTTATACAGTTTCAGTGCACCTCTGCTCCGTGTATGAGGTCCTTTCACTGCAGCACAACTCGTACATTTGCGACACCAGTCCTCAACGTCGTCGCGACAGTGGATCCAGTAAAACCGCTCACGTATCTTCAACAGAGTCCTTTTTACTCCCATATGGCCCCCTGAACATCCATTATGGTAGAGCTGTAGCACATCTGGGACCTTAACTTTAGGGACGACCATTTGCAAATGACAGCTGTCTCCTCGAGCATTTTCCCATTTGCGGCACAAGACTCCATCCTGAATAACTAAACTGTCCCATTGCGCCCAATAACTTTTTGTGATTGAACTCATTGAAGCGACGTCACTCCACATGGGTTTAGGAGCACTTGCTTTAATCCACTCAAATATTGGCTTGATGTCTGCGTCGTCCTGTTGAGCATGTTGTAGGTTTTCTTTCCATTCGTCGCTCAGATCCGTTTTAAGCATCTTCACAGGTATGGCTTCCTTTATCTCCTGTTTGGCACAGTGCTTACAGTCTTCAGGGCAAGGTCTTCTTGACAATGCGTCTGCGTTGCCATGGGATCTCCCACTGCGATGTTCGATTACAAAGTCATATTCCTGTAGTAGCTCAATCCATCTGGCGACTTGTCCTTCTGGATTCTTGAATTGTAATAGCCACTTCAATGCAGCATGGTCGGTACGTGTAAGGAATTTTCGCCCTAGTAAATATTTGCTGAAATGCTGCAATGTCTTCACCACGGCGAGTAATTCTCTCCTCGTGACGCAATAATTCCTTTCAGGTTTCGATAAGGATTTGCTGAAGTAGGCTATAACGACCTCTCGATCTCCTTTCCATTGAGATAACACACCTCCGAGTCCGATATCACTTGCGTCTGTGTCAACTATAAATTCATTTTCCGCATTAGGATAACCCAAAATAGGTGTATTGCACAGACGATTCTTTAGCTCCTGGAATGCGATGCCGCAGCTTCCGTCCCAGCAGAATTGTCGCTTTTCCTCCGTGAGCTTGTGTAAGGGCTTGGCAATATCCGAAAAGTTCTTGACGTATCGCCGGTAGTATGAGCACAAACCCAAAAATGCTCTGACCTGCGTCTTATCCTTTGGAATCGGCCAATCCTTGACGGCGATGATTTTCTCTGGATCCGTGCGGATACCATCTTCCGACACTACATAGCCTAGGAAGCTTACTTGCCGTTTGAGGAATGAGCACTTCTTTGGGCTGAGCTTCAGGTTTGCGCTTCGGATCTTTACAAGAATGCGTTCCAGGTTTTGGAGATGCTCTTCTAACGTACGGCCCACGATGATAATGTCATCCAAATAGACAAGACAGGCGTCTCCAGTCAATCCGGCGAGCACTATTTCCATCAATCTTTCAAAAGTAGCCGGGGCGTTGCATAAACCAAATGGCATAACTTTAAACTGCCACAAACCCTTTCCAGTGGAAAATGCAGTCTTCTCTTTATCCTTAGGATCGATTTCAACTCGCCAGTAACCACTTTTCAGGTCTAGCGCAAACTGCAACAAAACCGCATACTGCCATCTTTCTTCCTTACCAGCACTACAGGTGAGCACCATGGACTTGACGATGGTTCTATCGCACCATCTTTTACCATTCCTTCAATCATGGTCTCAACTTCCTTTTCTCGTGCTACTGGCAGTCTCCTTGGTCGCTGACGGATGGGTGCCTCATTTCCTGTATTGAATTTATGCTGAACCAATCCAGTCTTCCCAATGTCAGCATCACTCGAAGAGAAAATATCGGCGTACTTGAGTAACATCTTCTTAGCCTTGTCCATTTCATTCTTCATTAAGATGTTACGACAGTCTTCTAAAAGTGTCAAGACGTTGTTTCTAGCGTCCTTGTTGACGATGTTCCCAGTACTCAACTCTTGGCATCGGCGCATCCGATCTAATTCTTCGCAAGTGCCAATGAATGTGCTCTTTTCAATCACGTGTTCCTTATCACTAAGGTTTAGCACACGTACCACTGAGGCTTCATTGGCTCTTACCAGAGTTCGGGCCATTTTTCATGGAAGTTCATTGTGTATCCCTTCTATGAGTACACATCGATGTGTTCGCCCAGAATTCATACATACAGTCGTTTCTGATCTGACAGGAAGCGCGACCTTCTTCAAGCTGTACACTTTTCCTGATAACGCTCCTTCCATGAAAAGTTTCTCTTGACCAAATTTCATCGCTCCTTGCTTGACGTCGATCTCACAAGAGTTCTTCCTCATAAAGTCTAAGCACAGTATGCAGTCGTCCATTATGTCAGCCACGATGACATTATGCAGGTAAATTCCATTGTCCAACTTTAACTGCATCTCTTTCTCTCCTCGGACGGGTATGCGCTGACCGGTGGCTGTTACCAAGTTGATGCGGTCACGGTTTGCAGAGTCCCCAAGGAACCGATTTGCAAGTCGGGAACTGACAACCGTGCGAGATGCTCCACTATCTATTGTCAGCTTGCATGGTGTTCCATTTACCTCGCCCTTGATGATCAGGATGTTCCCATCCTGGGTTTGTGAGATCGAAACCCTTGGGGCTCTTCTAACATCAGCCAGCACCCGCCCCGCAGTCCTGGCATTTATTAGTTTTCCTGCTGTTGCTGGGCGGTGACGTTAGCCACCCTATCCTCTTGGGAACGACTTTCTTCTCTTTCAGCAGTCCGCTTTGGGCAACTGGATCTAAGGTGGCCCCTCTCACCACATGTGTAGCACCTAGGGCTATACCTCGTGAAACGGTCGCGAGCCGGTGTTGCTACAACTTCCCTGACACGGTGAGATCGATGATCCTTCCGTACGGCTTCGACCTCCAAAGCATGAGCCAAGGCGTCTTTGAGAGTCTCATGGTGCCCGAATCTCACTGCAGCCCTGACTTCCAGGTCGTGGATGCCGTCGATGAATACTTGCACCAGATTCCCATCGATTAGCGCAGGTACCGACTGGTATGCCTTCCGTACCAGCTTCTCAACTTCCAGGGCCCACTGTTGCAAGTTTTCACCAGTGCGCTGGACACGATCCTTCAGCTGCGCACGATACACGTGTTCCAGGTGAGCGTCACCGTATCTGGTTTCCAAGGCTTCTAGTAGCTGCTCGTAGGATACATCGTCTCCGAGAGCTTCTAGGATGGTTAACGCCTTGTCTCGCAGACCCAATGTAAGCGCAGTCATGGCCTGGGCTTTGCTCCACCCGTTTGCCTTCTTAACGGCCTCAAACTGCTTTTTATAGGCCGACCATGAAGATGTCCCATCGAATGGAGGTACTTTAAATCCACGTGCTGAAGGCACAGCAGGTAAGGAAGTCGCAACCCCATCTTCAGCTCTCAGATTTCCCAGCTCTTTCCTCACATATTCTGTAATCTTGCTCCTGTAGCATCGCCATCAGCGCAGCAAAGTCTGGAGGTGCTGGCGCTGGAGAAACCGTGGGCGGGCCAGCTTCCACCGTTGGCTGCTGCTGACCACCCAACCTCTCCGGCGTATTACCTCCGAAGCGCCTGCTGTCCAACTCCTGCTGGCGCTGACCCCTGGTACGGACGCCCTCTGTGTCTTCTTTCGGTAACACCGGCATTGTCCAAATCCCCAATTCTGACACCAATTGTTACGAGCCGGGGTTCTACGGAATTAAAAATGCCGATCAAACTACCACAAAACACTTTATTTATTACACCACTAATTTACACTTCACTATAAGCTTCACTGAACACTTTTATTCGCACTTGAACTCGCAGGTATAACTCGTATTATCGCTCTGGAAATACTGTTTATCCGCCACCGAAGTGCTTCGTCTTTATAGTACTGTTATTACTCTAGATTACTCTAGAATCTTCACGGAAGAATTATCGCGAACATTCCACACCTTCGAGATGCTTCTAGATAACTCGTTACATAGAAGTACCTTGACAGAACATTCCAGAAAGACGTTACGTAGTAGTACTGCGATTTGCTACTAGATGGCGCTGAATTTGGTAGTCTTATTACTCGCTACGAGATGGCGTTACAATAGCTTAATTTGGGCTAGATGACGTTGTGTGAGAATGTCCAATATATTTATTATAATTAAAATGTGTTAATAATTTTTCATAAATTGTAAATAATATTATAAAATAAATTGTTCATAATTAAATGTGTAAATAACTTAAGTATTATTACTAATTATATTTGAATTTAAATTAATATTTATGCATGACCCCTCTCAGGTGAAGGCCTCCTCCAAAGATTTCCATTTGTCTCTGTCTTGACCCGCATTGATCCAGTCGCGTATAAATGGTCTACCAACACGTCGTTTCCCATGAGGACCATTCCATGTAGTTACTTCAGATGTCCATCTATTATCTTGAAGTCGTGGGACGTGACCAGCCCATTTAAATTTCTGCCTTTGAGCAAAATTGAGCGCATCTACTGTTTTTGTTATTTTTCTTATTTTTGTATGCTACGCTCCATTCCTCTCTGGCATGTAACTATTTTATTTTTGATGTTATTAGTGAATTTCCATGTCTGGTAGGCATACGTGAGACATGGTAAAATGCACGAGTCCATCATTTTCTTTTTCACTTCTGTTGGCATGTTACTTTTCATCACTTCCTTGTAACTCCAGAACTTATTCCATGTAATTCTTGATCTGCGCTCTACCTCTAGTTCGTTGCTATTGCTGGCAAATTATATCCGTTTTCCCAAATAGATATACTGTTCCACGTACTGTATTGGTTTGTGTTCTAGTGCGATTGTTTGTTTGTAACTATTTGTCATGATGTTTGTTTTGACAAATTTATTTCTAATCCAACTTGTCTGCTAGCTTATATCAGTTCATATCATACACAGCTCATAATCAGTTATTATGATAATAATATAAAAAACCTCTGAATCATCGATTAACCCTCTTTCTTAGTCACATAAAAACGACTCTGTGTACAGCACACTGTGTGCAAAAACAAATACACTGAATCAACCAGACGTGTCTACGCCCGTGAATCACTTCGGATTTGAGTCACTCGAGTCCAAGTTACAGTCACTCAACCGCAATAATGCGTGGGTATAATTGATTTGAAAGCGGTTACGAACTAGTTCTATTTATTATCATTATGCATCACAAATATGTAGGGTAAATCAGATCTACTAATCATCTGAGGCTGTGGAACTCCCTCCTGCCGAACATACAGCGCTGCACCACTATCTTCACCTTTAAGAGGAAAGTGAAAGAACACTATCTCTCCTCTCTGTCTTAACTATCTATATATATATATATATACTAGCTGTTGCCCGCGGCTCAACCCGCGTGGATGTCGGTTATCGCGACCAAACATACCATCATAAATGTCCTCTCTTAAGATCTAATCTATCCTTGTACCAAATTTCATCAATATCAGCCATATTTCATAAATCTCCGTTAAATTCAGTTTATTATATTTTTGGTCACATCTCCGGTTCTAATCAACCGATTGCGATGAAACAAACGTAAGATTTTAAGTCTGACCAAGCCAAAAAACCGCATCAAAGTCCGTTCAGTAGTTTCTGCGTCCATCGCGAACAAACAGACAGGAAATTAAAAAAATATATTTTCGTGTTCAGTATCGTTAACATAACATAACCCAAGTATTTTTTTTTCAAATATCTCCAATGTACAGACACGACCACTTTACAATTATATAATAGTATAGATAGATTATACATAGTGTTTGTAGTAATTAGGATGTAGATTAAGTGTATATTTTAGAAGTGTTAAGTATGTATGTATTGTATTTTAAAGTAAGCTCATCAACCTACGCACACTTCATACTGTTCTTCAACTAAGCATCTCCTTCCCCTGGCCCACTGGAAGAGATTTCTTAGGAATAGTGGTGCCTTTGTACTATAACTCTATCCTACTGTTCTTATCTCGTTTTTACTTCTTGTGCATACATAAATAAATAAATAAACATGACGGTTTTAGGATAGGTGACCATTTCTATATTCACTGAGATCCTTATGTACTTCTCATATCACGTTATTCCATCGGTTCCGGTTGTCATACGAACACCTATGGCAGTCGTTACGGGTAATTGGAGACCTTAAAAATCCAGCTGGTCTAACTGCAAAACTTCGATATAGTGTTGTGAAGGTCCGATGGCAGTTGCTTCACGGAAAATATCGAAGTTCAGCCTTATCGTCGTTAGATTGGAAAACCCATCACAACTGGTTTGGGAAAAAAATTCGGTGGATGATGGATGAATGCGTCTTCTTATTTTATTTTTATAATATTAATTATACACATTTATTTTTGTTTGTATGGTGTACCAAGCCATTCTCTTTTAGTAATAAGTATGTTTATTTTTATGTATTTATTTAGTAAGATTGTATGTTACGCATTATTATTTATTATTTGTATTTTCTGCTCTCTAAGTAATGTAACGTGGCGTTTGCTTCTCTTCTCTCTCATGTAAAATCTGTACCTATCCTATAAAACTCTGGGTTTGCTGGAAGATAAGTCATCCATTGACTTAAGCACGCCTTTGTATTATCTATGTAAAATAAAGAATAAATGGAAATGAATTGAAATGAAATGAACGATACATACCTAAACTCTTAATAGTATTTGTCAGTTCGTTGAGACCAGCAAACGAGTAGACCAGATGTGTACATAACTCCGGTTCCAGGTCTTCTAGTTTGAAGCTGCCAGGTTCCGGGCGGTAGACTGCCCATGATGCCACGTAGCAGACGACTTTCTTGCCGTGTTTTGGTCCTGTAAGATTTGAATAGCTTTTTAATGACAAATACATGAAAAAAATCAGCTAAGTGCTGTCGGACTCATGCACAAAATTAAAAGTTCTGTACCAAAACAGCAAAAAATTACGTTTGTTGTATGGAAGCCCCTTAAATATTATACATGGGGTACACTAAAAGTTTTGCACTTCTAGCTAATCGGAACTATTTGAATTTCAAATGTTATATTTTTTTAAACGTTGCAACCTTCTTAGTAATAAAAAAAACAATTGGCGGGAATCATTTGTCAATTGTTTTGTATCACACATCAAAGTTCTACGTATGCAACGAAAATGGAATTAAGTCTAAAAGATTTTAGAGCGATGATTTTTTATGATTTTAAAAGTTCACTCTCTCCGCAAGACTGTGCCGCTCGTCTTCAAAATGCTTTTGGGAGAGAAGCACCTTGTTTGAGCACCGTGAGGCGATGGTTTGCTGAATTTGAGAGAGGTCGAGTTTCTTTACATGACGAATTTCGTAAAGGGCGGCCTTCAACTGCCGTCAACGAAAATAATGTGGCTACAGAAGCGGTTAATTGAAGAAAACCCGCAGATTACCTATGAGACAATTCGAGGACTATTGGGGATTGGTATGAATCAAATCCAGAAAATTTTACACGAAGAATTGAAAGTTCGGAATCTTTGTTGTCGTTGGATCCCTCATGAACTGACAGCAGAGCAGAAGTGGGCTCGCGTGAAATGGTGCTCACAGATGCTACTGAAGTACGACCACGGACATTCTAATGTTATTTATGACATTGTCACAGTAGACGAAACGTGGATTTATTGTTTTGAACCCGAAAAAAAACAGCAATCTTGTGAATGGGTGTTTGAAAATGAGAACAAGCCAACAAAAGTGAGGCAGGCGAGAAACGTTGGTAAAAAAATGATCGCGTTTTTTTTCTCAGCTACGGATCCCATCTGGACAATTCCACTTGAAGATCAAAAGAGTGTTAATGCCGAGTGGTATTCTACCATTTGTTTACCCAGGGTGTTACAAAAAGTTCGCGAAAGACGACCCAAAAGCCGCGTTCTCCTACACCTACATCATGACAGACCTAGGCGAACGTACTTCGACCAAATCGGTGATGTTTTGACCAAAGGCCAGGTTAGGAGTACCCAGAACCGGAGAGCGTGCATGAAGATAGTTATGAAAGTGGAAGAAGCGAAAGAAGTAGATATGCCAGTATCGTAGCAAGTGGAATTCCATAGTCTTTGCCTATCCCTATGGGAAAGAGGCGTGACCATATGTATGTATTTATTGGCTTAATAAATGTCCTTTGCGATCATAATATTATCATATACAACTTGCGGCGGTCGGTCGGTTCCAGGTGGCAATAAGGAGGTAGGTATATCTCTCTGCCTACCCCAATGGCTGAGGCGTAATACTATACAAAGATACCCTAATAAAATGTCCTAGGTCTAAGACGGGACTTTGGCAAACTAACTGCTTCGGTGGTGTGGTCGGTAGTGCATCGGCTTTCGACTCTCTCGTCTCGGGTTCGATTCCCGGGTCGGATCAAATATTTGTGTGATCCAAAATGTTGTTTATTTCTGAGTTTGGGTATTTTTCTATGTATATTTAGTAAATTATTTAGATTTAGAAATGGTTTAGTCTAGGAATGACTGATTCGCGGAATGACTACATAGTCTATAATTGAACAATTCTTGGAACGTACAATTCGATAAATGACTGATTCTTAAATACTCATTCTACAAAAGACTGATTTTACAAAAGACCGATCCTACAATTGACTGATTCTAAAAATAACAGATTTTAAATTTTTTGAACAGTAAGTATTTAGAATAGGAATATGGTAAATAAAATGCTATGTAAGGATTGACTACCTCGGTGGCACAATGGTACTATGTACGGACTGCCACGCTCGAGGTCTCGGGTTCGATTCCCGGGTCTGGTGGATAATGTATAATTCTCTTTAGAATTTTACCCAGATAATTATCCCAGAGTCTGGAACTTGTGCCCGGTAAATGGCAATAGGCTCGCCGCCTATTACATGGGACCTAACATATATAGCTGGCGAGATGTGGATATGTTTGCATACTCTGCCTACCCCTTCGGGGAAAAAGGCGTGATGCTATGTATGTAAGGATTGGTAAAACATTATATTTCGAATAGTTTTTGTTTTAATTAAAAAATTACGAAAATTACTCAATATTATAATGGCACGTAGACGGGGAACCCTATATCAGCCCGTCATGCCAGCGTGGCATATAGGCGGCCTCAAATCGGCTGAGATGATGAATAAAGTGACTATATGTGGCAATCGAAGCTTCAACGCACTTTCCTTCTTTAGCACGTTGTAGCTTCCCAGTCTTTTGTGATAAATAAGGAACTTTGATTTAAATTTAAATCGGACCATCAGTTCTCGAGATTAATGCGTTCAATCAAACAAACTTTTCAATACAAATACTAAAGATCATGTAGTTAATATACTTTTAATAGACGATAACGTTTTACATATAGATTGACCTTCTAAACTAAAATGTCAAATGATCTTAATTATGTACCTAATATTCTTCTATTTAAATCCATACTTGTTTTGCAGTCGTGATTTGGACATAATATTATTGTCCACGCCTGCGATACCGATCAATTTATTATCTATATATATTCATTATCTATTATATTATCTTTATATATATATATCGAAGTTAGATTAGGAGACTGCTTCGGTGACGTGGTCGGTAGTGTATCCGCTTTCGACGCCGGAGTCTCGGGTTCGATTCCCGGTCGGGACAAACTTTGTGTGATGACACATACGTTTGTACCGAAGTCTGGATGGTTCCTATGTATATCAGTTTATCTAGTACTCATATCACAAGCTCTGCTTAGTTAGAGACTAGATAGCGTTGTGTGAATTGTCCTAACAAAAAAAAGGTACCGGGTCGGGACAAATATTTGGATGACATATATGTAGATACTATTACATAGAAGTTTGGGTTGGCTGTTTTATTCTATACAAATAATTAGATAAAGCTACGCTGCTGTAAACAGTCCGCGGCTTCGTATTGAGCGAAGCGTTTTTTTTTTTGTATTTAAATAGAATATTTGAGCTTCGTCACGACCTTAATTGAAATCAGCTATTAATTTAGGTGAAAAAATTTTAATTATCGGTCAAGAGGTTGCTGCGAAACGAACATCCGAACATTTTACATTTAACCTGCTCCATGGGAGCTCCGTTCGCCTTCGGCTCGCTTCGCTCAACCAACCGTACCAAAACGGCACAAATCACGTTTGTTGTAAGTAAGTATTTGTTGTTATTGTGGCAACAAAAATACATTATCCGTGAAAATTTTGACTTTCTAACTATCACGGTTCACGAGATTCATACAGCCTGGTGACGGACAGAGGGACGGACGGAAAGCGGGACGGAGAGACAGTGAAGTCAACTAACCTCTGGCACGTCTGGACGTTTTAACGAGACTTTCACTGGCAGTTAACTGATGTTAACGAGAAAACCATTTTTAAAGAATAAAAGAACGTACAATCTAATATTTTACGACACCAAGGTCAATGAATATTTTTTAAACATGTTTTATAAACTAGTTTTATTATTTACTTAATAATTTGTTACTTACTTATAATCGTATATTGTGTAACATATTATTGAAGACTTCAAACGGCGTAAATATGCTAATCTAGTAGGTTTACATATTTGAGCCGTTTGGGGTTGAGACACTGGGGTCATGGGGTCCGAGTGCTCGCCGCCTTTATAGAGACATTGCTAAACGCTTTATAGATGCTTCTCAGGACCAGAAGGCTGGCTATTTTCTGGCCCAAAGAATAAGTATCGCCATCCAACGTCGCAACACAGCAGTGCCTTCCCAGTCGGCAATGACGCGAAGGATTTTTTAAAATATATTTTGTAATGTAAATATTTTACCTCGGTGGCACAATGGTACTATGTACGGACTGCCACGCTCGAGGTCTCGGGTTCGATTCCCGGGTCTGGTGGATAATGTATAATTCTCTTTAGAATTTTACAGAGTCTGGAACTTGTGCCCGGTAAATGGCAATAGGCTCGCCGCCCATTAGATACATGGGACCTAACATATATAGCTGGCGAGATGGTGGTTGGATGGCTGGTGTTTGCACACCTCTGCCTATCTCTTCGGGGAAAAAGGCGTGATGCTATGTAATGTATGTATGTAATATTTTTAGTATAATTACCGAGGCCAGACGACTTTGTGTTTTGATTACTTAATCTGTGGTATAGCTCGAAAATCCGGATATTTCCTTAAATTTGGTCTTTCTCTTTAGTAGGTTGTTTGAGGATATGTCCGATGCCAGTCTCGATCAGGTTAATCCCACTCCGTGAATTACCTCCCATGGTAAAGGATGACCGAGACTTAAGTCTTTTTAGTAACTTAACTGTATGTACCTATGTAGGTATCTTTGTATAATGGCAATACGTGGCAACATAGCTAGCATTCTGGTACCCTTCCCGATCGGCAATGACGCGGAGGATTTGTAACGACATTTTATAAATACCCATTGTAAATACTTACTGTAATCCCTATTATAAATAACATACCCTTCTTAATGCAACAGTTAGTTACTGTTCTCTTTATGATCCAGATGTCTGTTACTATTAAAAGCTATAAGAGTTTGTTTGTAAAAACGCGCTAATCTCAAGAATTACAAGTTCGAAATGAAAATATAATTTTGCATTGAATAGATCATTTACCGAGGAAGACTATAAACTATATAACGTCACGCTACGACTAAAAGGAGCTAAGAAGCATTGGAAACGATTGCATTGCATGCAATCGTTTGCGGGAGTCCATTAGTAGTATTATAGATGTTATTCAACAATTGACATTACTGTGAGCCGAGTTATAAGTGTACAATATACAGAGAAAGTCGGTTCAAGTAGTTACATGGCACACTTCTACACAAATACTTAGCAAATAGCTGCGCTTCGACCATTGTTTTAATCCTAATTGTGTTGAATTATGAGAATGGACTTTTATTACATTTAATGCTAAAATAGTCACATATTTTTTGGTATAAAATTCTATAAGAAATTAATCAGTTAAATGAAAGATTTTCAACAGACTTCCAAAAAAGGAGGAGGTTCTCAATTCGCCTGTATGTATTTTTTTTGTTTGTTACCTCATATCTCTGGACTGGGTGCACCGATTTTGAAATTGTTTTTTTTAAATGAAAGTTAAAACTTTCTAAGTGGTCCCATTTCAATTTGGTCCCATTCCGACTATTATTTGGTTGCATTTCAATTTGGTCCCATTCCGACTATTATTTGATCCCATTTCAATTTAGTCCCATTCCGACTATTATTTGGTCCCATTTCAATTTGGTCCCATTCCGACTATTATTTGGTCCCATTTCAATTTGGCGCCATTCCGACTATTATTTGGTCCCATTTCAATTTGGTCCCATTCTGACTATTATTTGGTCCCATTTCGGTAATTTAAGTCAGTTGTGTCATATTTTGACATGTATTTTTAGACTATCTTTCATATCATAAAATAGTATAATATAAAGTAGCTTTTGTCTCTATGTATGCTTAGATCTTTAAAACTACGCAACGGATTTTGATGCGGTTTTCACCAATGGATACGGTGGTCCTCGAGGAAGGTTTTTAGAATAATATAATTTTTCGAGCGGGCAAAGCCGCGGGTGTCTAATTATAAGCAGCATAAATAAACAGTTTGAATATCCAATAAGTAAACTAAAAAAACATACAGTCGAATTGAGAAATTCGTCCTTTTTTGGAAGTCGGTTGAAACCACTTCAAACATTGACACAAAAACCGACTTCAAATTACCGGAAATTGATCCCACCAAATGATTGTCGGAATGGGACCAAATTAAAATGGGACCATTTAAGAAGCAGTAAATTTCAATTAAAATTTTCAAAATCGTTACACCCAATCAAAAGATTTGAGGTAACAAACATAAAAAAAACATACAGTCGAATTGAGAACTTCCTCCTTTTTAGAAGTCGGTTAAAATCATTTGAATTCATACACCAGCACGTGGGAAACGTCTTTGTTGATTTTCCAGACTCTTCTTTCCTTGAACGCACACATCACCGACGGTTCTCTTTGATAGTAGGGGAGACGTAGAACATCACACACCTGGTGACCAGATGAAACAAACTTGACTGCCTCGGTAGCGCAGTGGTATGAGTATGCGACTGCCGTTCCTGAGGTCCCCGGTTCAATTGTAAGGTACGGGTACTCTGAGACAGTGGCTTGGTGGCCTGTATCTATAGCGCTACTTATTGACTGAGGGAGCGAAGCGACCTAAGTCTCCGTTTCAACTTGCAGACTGGGGAGAATTTCTTTCGTCTGTACACATCTCGTCGTACAGATGTAGATCTACGGGTTCTGTCAGATCATGTTTGCGGCCGTATTTATCAACCGATTTTCATGAAACTTTACACACACACACTCCTTGCTTACAATGAATAACATGTGAATGATATTTTTTGGATTGGATGAAAAATGAAAGAGTAATAAAGAAAATTTAAAAATAAATTTTCTAAACAAAGCTCCTGAAGTCTACGGTTCACAGAACCACTAGTTGTAGCTAGTCTCCGTTTCAACTTGCAGACTGGGGAAAATTTCTTTCATCTGTACCCATCTACGGGTTCTGTCAGATCATGTTTGAGGCTGTATTTATCAACCGATTTGCATGAAACTTTACACACACACTCCTTGCTTATAATGAATAACATTTGAATGATATTTTTTGGATTGGATGACAAATGAAAGAGTAATAAAGAAAATTGAAGAAGAAAAAGAATAAACAAAGCCGCTCCGAAGTATACGGTTCACAGAACCCCTAGTATATGTTTTTCCTTGTAGGATTGGTAAATCCTCTGGTTCAATGTGGTTACTGATGACTGAAAAAGATTGGCCTGGAGTTTTTATTGCCAGGCTCTTTTCTCTTTGGCTCCACCCGTTGCTTTGCGTATCTGGCTTTAAATGTAAATTCTTATGTACTGACGTTAATAAGTGTTATTTTATAACCTATATTACTTAATAAATATTTTTGAGTTTGAGTTCGATTCCGGGTCAAATCAAATTATTTGTCCGATCCACAAATTGCTGTTTGGGTATTTTCTATGTATAATATGTATGTATTTAGAAATATATAAGTATGTTTATCAGTCGTCTAGATCCCATAACGCAAGCTTATATTAGCTTAATTTGGGCTAGATGACGTCGTGTGAGAAAGTTAAAAAAAAATTATTGATTTTTTAAACAAGTCCCTAAACCGAATGCGTAAAGTTTTAAATATACATTCAAACGAGTCTAATAGGTTCAAGGATCTGTACTAGCCAAAAGACAAACCATAAATTACAAAACCATACCACGTTCTGTATACTGAAGGTTGCTTGGCATTATCTATTGTTAAACACCCATGGAAGTAATAAGTGTTGTTATAAATTATTTTAATGAGAAAATTTATCATTATATGTGTACTTAGAACTTAGTATAGTCACTGGGAGGCCATCAGGAACATTAAAAATCGGCCAAGTTCGAGTCAGGCTCACGTACAAAGAGTTCCGTACCATATAGATTACTTAGTACCTACTTATAAACAAAGTTACCCGTTCCCTATGTATGCATAGATCTATAAAACTACGCAACGGATTTTGATGCGGTTTTTACCAATGGATAGAGTGGTTCTCGGGGAAGGTTTTTAGTACCTATAGATTTGTCAAGCATTTTTTTGTACGGGAGCCTCCTTAAATATCGAATTTATTCTATTTTTTTAGTATTTGTTGTCATAGCGACAACAGAAATACATCATCAGTGAAAATTCCTTCGGTTTATGAGATACAGCCAGGTGATAGACGAACGGACAGAGGAGCCTTAGAAGTAGGGTCCCGTACAGAACCCTAAATATGGAACGATATAAGTCATGTTCCAGTGTGATTAACTAAAATAAAACCATTTAAAAAAGAAACAAATTCGTGTAGCAACATCTTATCGTAAATATTAAAATGCTAAACCTGGCCAATTATGTAATAATGTTTAATTGGGTCAAAAAGAACTTCACTCGTACATACTTTCAGACACTTATGAAATAGTTAGGTATATAAAATGTGACTGTGTTCCTATACGTGCTATTGTTCACTACACAGTTATACACATACGTTGTGTCGAAAGACTGTTGACATAGCAGAAACTTTACTAAACCAACTGCGCCCTGGGGTTACCATTCCGACGAAGGCGTACCCGGGACGCATGTCGCGGGATGTTGAATCGTATATTTAAAAAAATGTGCTGTAGACCACACGACTGTACTACTAGTTTATATATATTTACAATAAGAATTACAATGTACAAAATATACATAATTATATACTAAAAATATTTACATTACAAAATATCGTTTAAAAAATCCTCCGCGTCATTGCTGACTGATATGGTTCCCAGAATGCTGGCTGTGTTGCCACGCTGGATGGCGATAATTATCCTTTGGGCCAGAAAATAGACAGCCTTCTGGTCCTGAGAAGCATCGATTAGGCGTTTAGCAATGTCTCTATAAAGGCGGCGAGCACTCGGACCCCATGACCCCAATGTCTCAACCCCAAACGGCCCAAATATGTAATCACCTGCTAGGTTAGCATATTTACGCCGTTTGAGGTCTTCAGCCTATGCAGCAGCAGCGCCGGCACATCCGGATGTGCTTGGAAGGTGTGAAGGTGCTAAGGTGTCAACGCATGTAGCGTCCCACACCAAAGGCCTTCCCATCTTCCACTACTAGTATAGTTACTTTTTTAAACTTCGCGTTTTGTACACATTATAAACTTAAGACTAACGGGTCTTTTACGCGATTATTGAGATATATACATACCTCTTTATTACCCGACGTTTCGACCCTGTTACAAGAGCCGTGGTCACGGGTGGACTGGCTTCAGCTCATCGTCGTCTTCGTGAAGTGCGCGTTTGTTATGTTGATGTATATATGTACGGTATGTATATATCTCAATAATCGCGTAAAAGACCCGTTAGTCTTAAGTTTATAATACATGGGGCACACTAAAAGTTTTGCACTTCTAGCTAATCGGAACTATTTGAATTTCGAATGTTATATTTTTTTAAACGTTGCAACCTTCTTAGTAATAAAAAAATAACAATTGGCGGGAAATCATTTGTCAGTTGTTTTTTATCACACATCAAAGTTCTACGTATGCAACGAAAATGGAATTAAGTCGAAAAGATTTTAGGGCGATGGTTTTTTATGATTTTAAAAGTTCTCTCTCTCCGCAAGCCTGTGCCGCTCGTCTTAAAAATGCTTTTGGGAGAGAAGCACCTTGTTTGAGCACCGTGAGGCGATGGTTTGCTGAATTTGAGAGAGGTCGAGTTTCTTTACATGATGAATTTCGTGAAGGGCGGCCTTCAACTGCCGTCAACGAAAATAATGTGGCTACTGTTAAGCGGTTAATTGAAGAAAACCCGCGGATTACCTATGAGACAATTCGAGGACTATTGGGGATTGGTATGAGTCAAATCCAGAAAATTTTACACGAAGAATTGAAAGTTCGGAAACTTTGTTGTCGTTGGATCCCTCTTGAACTGACAGTGTAGCAGAAGCAGGCTCTCGTGGAATGGTGCTCACAGATGCTACTGAAGTACGACCACGGACATTCTAATGCTGTTTATGACATTGTCACAGGAGACGAAACGTGGATTTATTGTTTTGAACCCGAAAAAAAACAGCAATCTTGTGAATGGGTGTTTGAAAATGAGAACAAGCCAACAAAAGTGAGCGAGGCGAGAAACGTTGGTAAAAAAATGATCACGTTTTTTTCTCAGCTACGGGTTCCATCTGTACAATTCCACTTGAAGATCAAAAGAGGGTTAATGCCGAGTGGTATTTTACCATTTGTTTACCCAGGGTGTTAGAAAAAGTTCGCGAAAGACGACCCAAAAGTCCCGTTCTCCTACATCATGACAACGCTTCTTCACACACGGCCAACAAAACAGTCATTTTTAGCTTCCGAAAAAGTACAACTCGTCACCCATCCTGCGCATAGCCCCGACCTAGCACCCTGTGATTTCTGTATTTTCCCCAAAATCAAAGATTTGATGAGAGGTTTCACTTTTACCTACTCCGAAGAGGCAGTGATAGCGTTCAATCAGCACGTAGAAAACATGCATTCAGATCTGCGGTCATCCTGTTTTAAAAAATGGTTCGATCGCATGAAAAAATTTTTAAAATGTAAAGGAGAGTATTTTGAAAAGCAATAAACATAATATTTTGGTTTTAACATGTTGTTTTTTTAAGTTACGCAAAACTTATAGTGTGACCTACGTATTAGTATAGTATTCTTATATCTGTGACTAAACTTTTTAATAGCACGATCTAAAAATTATATATATATATAATAGCGGACGATCTCGGCTTAGCTCGCTTGACAAATTAAATATACAAAAACGTTCCTCGAGAACCACTCTATCTATTGGTGAAAACGCCATCTAAATCCATTGCGTAGTTTTAAAGATCTAAGCTTACATAGAAAAGGGAGTGGACTTTGTTTAATACTAGCAAAGATTGGATGACGTCGTCGGTATGATCAGAGCATTCCCCTTGTTACGTAAAAGGCGTGGGTCCGAGTCATGCCTATGAAATTTCAGTTCTTATGATTTATAATTTCTATGTAGATATTTTTGTAGAAACTGTTTCTACTATGCTGTTAGCTATTGCCAATAACGTAAATAAAATACACTGGTCCCTCACAAACGATGTATGCCATGCGACGAAGGAAACAGCAAGTCACTGGTCCTACATCTTACGACGTCTGACGTTTACATTTTCTACGCACTATGACACTTTAAACGTGTGTGACAGCGTCTTACGCGTGGGATAGCATGGGAACACACGAGGCTGGCCCGGTGCCGCGTAAGGCAGCGCGTTACATACCCCTGATTAGAATACTGCTAATACTTACAATACGCCGCAAAGACAATTTAGTCCAGCTCCTTCTGAAGGGCGAGTAGAAAGAATTTGTCGATAACCAATGACCATAACTCACCGAACCTTTTCCCAACTCAGTTGGAGTTGGCTTTCCAGTCTAACCGCGATTCGGCTGAACTTCAATATTTTCCATAAAGCGAATGCCATCTGACCTCCACAACCCATGGGCGATATCAAAGTTCTGTAGTTAGACCGGTCGGATATTTGATTTAGAGCTCCAACTACCCCTAACGACTGCCATAGATGTTCGTATGACCACCAGGACCGACGACTTAACGTGATCTCCGAGGCACGGTCTCATGTATTAAGAAATGGTCACCCATGCTAAGACTGGCCTGATTAGATGTTATGCAACATTGGCAGGAAAATTTAAAACGTGTTTGGTCTCGTCATTTCAGCGATATCATTGGTTATCGACAAACTCTTCCTACCGCCATGCTCGCCCTACTTACAGGATAACATGAGTTTGAGTCTATGGGTCAAGAAGGCATTTTTTCTAGTACAAACCGGGATCACTAACTTAAAAAGACACAAAGAGACTTAGCCGGTTTAGTCAATTCTGGTTAAAAATACCCACTATCCATCCAGTAAATTAAAGTTCAGTTAACCATGCAAATAAACTTCCTTATTCGGTAAGGAACAATAAAAAGTATAAAACTACCGGTAAGAACCGGAAAATAGTGTCTTAAAATAGGCAAAACAGAACACCGACCGCAGCCTGTTTATTGTGAAAAAAATACCTTTCACTTACCTGTCAAGGTTTGAGCAGTAACTGCCACAACGACACTTAGAATAAACACATATAAAACTTTCATTTTGAATTATTTGTAGATTAATACTTAGACTAAAAATAATAGTTCAAGTAAAAATAAATAAATTCACATTAACTTCACTATAAAGTACGGTTTTTAAAATGTCACTAATATCGCGCGACGCATGCGCGCTTGTGGGCAGTGGCCGAGTGAGTTTTCAGTGTTGTAACATCATAAAATTAAAATTCCCTGATTAATCAGAATCGTGACGTACACATGACTCACAACATTGAAGCTAGTTTATGTGTTTCTCAAGTAGTTAGGGGTGATATTCCTTTATGCAAGTCCTGCATGCTAGTATGACGTCAAATTTGTCTAACTTGCATGCAAGACTTGCATAAAACGGGAACCTATTGCTAAGGCTCCGCTGTCCGTCCGTCTGTTACCAGGCTGTATCTGATGAACCGTAATAGTTAGACAGTTGATTTTTTTACAGATTATGTATTGCCTTGAAGAGGCCACACGGGTGGCCAAAGTCCGCCGGGTGCCTCGGGAAATACCGTCTAGTGTCTCCAGAGACGCCCGCAGCAATGTACATAGAAGGGGCGCGATCTCACGGAATTAAAAAAAAAGATATGTATTTCTGTTACTACAAATACTTACTAAAAACAGAATAGAAAATGGGTGCCCCCGTACAATAAACGTGATTGTTCACAGTTCCTACAAGCGGTTGTACATCCTGTAATCCAAACCTAAATTCCAACAGCTATGGCCGATGCTACATAGGATTTATAACCTAAGCAGTCCGGCCATGTGACAAACATAATATTAAAAAAAAAACGGTAGTAGTTAGTTAGGAAACTTTATGTGGGACTCTCATCTCCATCATTTGAATGGGAGGGTGTTGACCTATCACTCACTATTCTTACCAATGTGTAAGAGTAAAGTGGCTCCAATGACACCCTTGAAACGATTTAAATTTCCCCCAATTAAGGTAGAATCTCCCAACATGGCAACTACAGTAACGGCGAGGTTGTTTATACTGTATATTTTTAAAGAATTCAAGTTGAAACCTTTTTCCGTTACTATAAGGCTTAGTTTTATATAATTCCAATAAGGAAACCAGAAAGTACATTCACTTTGTCACTGTACAAAAATATTTAAAGAAGTTTTAGTCGACGATAAATTGTGGGCATTTGTAATCATACGCCGGGCGCCACTAGATGTCGCCAGGCGCCACTGGAAATACATTCCACGTGCGTACCAGAGACGCCCGGCAGCGGACGTGAGAGAGGCCGGGGCCTTAGGCAGCGGATCTAAAAAAACCCAAACCATGACGGACAATTTACTTTATATAATGTTTTAACTACTTACATAGCTAGTAGATACAACCCGTAAATAATAAAGTGAAGTAATACTTCTGAACTTTGACGTATAGTGTTTAAGTAAACCTTTGTTGAATGTCAAAACACGCGGTTTCGGAAACAAGGCTGAATGAGCATTTTGGAGTCAAATTACAAATCAGTTTGGAAGATTTCTTTGTTCTTGAATAAACTCAAGGCTTTTGAAGTAGATTTCTGGTTAAAATGTGTCCTCAATGAAGGTGATAGGCTCGCCCCCTATTACATGGGACACGTGGTCCCATGTAATAACCCAACAAAATGACGGACGAGTAAAGGGCTACCACAAAATCTATGTTGTTTTTTTTACACACACACATACCACGCCTATATCCTCGAAGGGGTAGGCAGAGGTGCAATACACACCTACAATTTGCCAGTATTTTTAGTCCCACGTAATAGGGGAAAAGCCTATTGCCGTCACCGGGCACACAACATAAATATAATGGTTAAAGGCTATGTCCAAAATGGCATGGTATTTAATAAAAAGTAGCAGCTATATAATAATTTTGAAAAAACAATTAAAACCTGTTTGCCTTGCGATGAAATAACAAAATCTTACGTGCCAGCCGCTATGGCACCGCCAATTAAAGTCCTGGGCGTCTCGGACTATAAGTTTTTTTTGTTATATAAAACCTTATCCTGACCGACAGACAGACCGACATCACGCCTATATCCCCGAAGGGGTAGACAGAGGTGCATTACACACCCACACTGCCAGTAACTTTGTTGGTCCCACGTAATAGGGGGCAAGCCTATTGCCATCACCGGGCACTATAGAAAATTCATAACCACTCTGTAATTTAAACCAAAATTCATAACCACTCTGTAATTTAAACCAAAATTCCCACAGCCAGGACAGATGTTACACACCAAACGGATGGTTGCTTTGAACATTAAAGATTCGTTGATTATAGGAACCGGCCATAAATAGAATATCTGCAACGTACTTTACCAACTTACTATATAATAATAAAATGTGAAAATTAGGTGTTAAAATCTAATATATAAAATTCTCGTGTCGCGGTATTTGTAGGTAGTTAAACTTCTCCGAAACGGCTTGACCGATTCTCACGAAATTTTGTGTGCATATTGGGTAGGTCTGAGAATCGGACATCTATTTTTTATCCCACTAAATGTTAATGGTAGTCCACCCCAATTTTTTTTTTTAATTTTTAGATAAATTTTTATTTTTTTGTGATATAGCATTAGAAAATACATACAACCTTGAATTTTCACCCTCTACGATCAACCCCTATTTTTCCATCGCGATTTTTATTTCCTTCAATTATGATTTTTTTTCTCAATTCAATTTGATGTTCCGCCTTCTCCGGTCGATAACCGATCAACTATCAATCGATCAGTTATCCCCGCTAGATGTCTACCGTTGTCAGCTCTCATCCGGTCTCCTGTCTTACTCACTATACAGTTTTCGGCCATTTTCTTTTGATTTTATTTGTGTATCGATCGTAGCAGTGACTGTTATACGTATTATTTTAATTTTTCTGTGCATGTCTCATGTTAATTTTACTCTCATCGTAAATTTATTATTAATTTCCAGTGCAATAATTGAGCGGAGCTCCCATGGAGTAGGTTAAATGTAAAATGTTCGGATGTTCGTTTCTCAGCAACCTTATATGACCGATAATTAAAAAAATTTCACCTAAATTAATAGCAGATTTCAAGGTCGTGACGAAGCTCAAATATTCAATTTAAATACAAAAAAAAAAAAAAACGCTTCGCTCAATACGAAGCCGCGCACTGTTTACAGCAGCGTAGCTTTACCTAGTTTATTAATAACTGATAAAGACAGTTTTAACAAGGAGTTGGGAGTTCGGCACCGCGATGTATGTTTGTTTGTTTGGGCATCACGTAAAAGTAGTTGCATATAAACGTTGATAACATCAAATAGAAAAAAAATTGCCTGAGACTGCGGGCATCGGCATTCGGCCACACCTTCTACGAGTATAACTCTTTCGAGAACGCCCGGATCGATTTGGCTAATTTTGGTCTTAAAATATTCGTACCAGCTCGGGGAAGGTTTAAAAGTAAAATTTCAGGCGGCACGAAGTTCGCCGGGCCAGCTTAATATATAAAACTCTCATGTCGCGGTGTTTGTAGTTAAACTCCTCCCAAACGGCTTGACCGATTCTCATGAACTTTTGTGTGTATATTGGGTAGGTCTGAGAATCGGACAACATCTATTTTTCATCCCCCTAAATGTTAAGGGGTTGTCCATTCCTTAAGCAAAACAACGTTTGCCGGGTCAGCTAGTAATAAATAAATATTTTTGGACATTCTCACACAACGTCATCTAGCCCAAACTAAGCTTATACGTAGGTCACACTATAAGTTTTGCGTAACTTAAAAAAACAACATGTTAAAACCAACATATTGTGTTTATTGCTTTTCAAAATACTCTCCTTTACATTTTAAACATTATTTCATGCGATCGAACCATTTTTTAATACAGGAGGACCATAGATCTGAAGGCATGTTTTCTACGTGCTGATTGAACGCTATCACTGCCTCTTCGGAGTTGGTAAACGTGAAACCTCTCATCAAATCTTTGATTTTGGGGAAAATACAGAAATTACAGGGTGCGAGGTCGGGGCTATGCGCAGGATGGTTGACGAGTTGTACTTTTTCGGAAGCTAAAAATGACTTTGTTTTGTTGAAGAAGCGTTGTCATGATGTAGGAGAACGCGGCTTTTGGGTCGTCTTTCGCGAACTTTTTCTAACACCCTGGGTAAATAAATGGTAGAATACCACTCGGCATTAACACTCTTTTGATCTTCAAGTGGAATTGTACAGATGGGACCCGTAGCTGAGAAAATAAACGCGATCATATTTTAACCAACGTTTCTCGCCTGCCTCACTTTTGTTGGCTTGTTCTCATTTTCAAACACCCATTCACAAGATTGCTGTTTTTTTTCGGGTTCAAAACAATAAATCCACGTTTCGTCTCCTGTGACAATGTCATAAACAGCATTAGAATGTCCGTGGTCGTACTTCAGGAGCATATGTGAGCACCAGTCCACGCGAGTCCGCTTTTGCTCCGCTGTCAGTTCATGAGGGATCCAACGACGACAAAGATTCCGAACTTTCAATTCTTCGTGTAATTTTTTTTTTTTTTTTTTTTTTTTTTTTTTTTTTTTATATTTAGGTCGACAAATTGACGCCACCCACCTGATGGTAAGCTGAGGCGACGTCTGGCAATTGAGGGCGACTCTCACAGTACACAGGAATACTATAGAGAGTGGCCCTCAACTTGACGACCCAGTAATGTGCCTCTTCACGCTTCGCTTAAAGAGCCCAGGGTTATATGTTGGAGGAAACACGTGCGCAGGCAGGGCGTTCCAAGCCACCATCGTTCGGCAGAGAAACGATCGTTTAAAACGCTCGGTTCTCGCGAAGACGGTTTCCACGGTATGAGGGTGACATCTCTGCCCGGCACGCGTTGTTCGGGATCGGAAGGGAGAGGGTGGGATCAGGTTGAAGAGCTCTTCAGAACACTCACCGTGGTAAATACGGTAGAACGCGGCCAAGGAAGCAATTGTTCGGCGCTGGGCTAGCGGCTCAAGGCTTCCCGTTACCTCCGGACAGTCTATAATGCGAACAGCGCGTCGCTGCATAATTTTCTGGATTTGACTCATACCAATCCCCAATAGTCCTCGAATTGTCTCATAGGTAATCCGCGGGTTTTCTTCAATTAACCGCTTAACAGTAGCCACAGTATTTTCGTTGACAGCAGTTGAAGGCTGCCCTTCACGAAATTCGTCATGTAAAGAAACTCGACCTCTCTCAAATTCAGTAAACCATCGCCTCACGGTGCTCAAACATGGTGCTTCTCTCCCAAAAGCATTTTGAAGACGAGCGGCACAGTCTTGCGGAGAGAGAGAACTTTTAAAATCATAAAAATCATCGCTCTAAAATCTTTTCGACTTAATTCCATTTTCGTTGCATACTTACTGCATACTTACTGCAACTTTGATGTGTGATAAAAAACAATTGACAAATGATTTCCCGCCAATTTTTTTTATTACTAAGAAGGTTGCAACGTTTAAAAAAATATAACATTCGAAATTCAAGTAGTTCCGATTAGCTAGATGTGCAACAGCCTTACCACAAAAAAATTAAAAGTTACTTACTTACTTAGAAGTTGAAAGAATCAAAGAAGAATCAATTTCATTTATTCAGTTTAGGCACATAAAGAGCACATATGAATGTCAAAATTTTACAATTTTGTCAATTAATATTATAAAAATACTAAATTAAGTAAGTACATAAATAACCATTAGAAAATGATTCTTTCGCTGGTTCGGTAAGTTGGTTCTCCTGAGAAGATACCAGCAAGAAACTCATGTAGATTATCCATTTTCTTTTTTAATATTGTTTTGTTTACATTGTTACAATTAGTTTATATTGTATTATAGAGTGGCCAACAACAGAAGATTAGGGTGACCATGCATTTTTATCATTAAGATATTCGTCTACATTATAGTAGCCTTTCATCATCAAACATTTTTTAACTACTATTTTAAACTTATTAAGAGGCATGTCAACCAAATCCTGAGGAATTTTATTATAAATTTTTATACATTTGCCTACAAACGAATTACCAACTTTATGAAGTCTAATTTTTGTCATTGCCAGTTTATTTTTATTTCTTGTATTAAAATTATGGTTACCGGAATTTTTTATGAAGAGATCTATGTTCTTCCGTACATATAAGAGGTTGTCGTAAACATATTGAGAAGCAACTGTTAAAATATTAATTTCTTTAAATAGTTCTTTCAGCGAGTCACGGGGTCCGAGTTTATAGATTGCTCGTATAGCTCGTTTCTGTAATATGAATATTGTCTCAATATCGGCAGCTGAGCCCCACAGCAGCAGACCATATGACATAACGCTATGAAAGTAGCTAAAATAAACTAATCGTACAGTTTTTCGTCAGTCAGTGACCTTATCTTTCTAACCGCATAGGCAGCTGAGCTAAGTCTTCCTGCCAAGGCTGTGATATGAGGACCCCATTGTAGTTTACTATCTAGAGTTATCCCAAGAAAAACTGTGGTATTGACTATTTGAACTAATTCATTATTCATAGTAATATGAGTATCCACCTGTCTAACATTGGGCATAGTAAATTTTACACATTTTGTTTTCTTCGCATTGAGCAGCAAGTTGTTACTTGTGAACCAATGCAATATTTTCGAAAGGGTATTGTTTACATCGTCAAGTGCTACTTTTTGTCTATCACTTTTAAAAATTAATGATGTGTCATCAGCAAATAATACTATCTCACAAAGATTTTTAGTGAAATAAGGAAGATCGTTTACGTATACTAAGAATAAAAGGGGTCCTAATATCGAGCCCTGGGGTACTCCCATGACTAATGAGGCGCCAGAAGAGTCGGTGCCATTAATGTTTACTTTTTGTTCTCTACCAGTGAGGTAAGACACGAGTAAGCCAAGTGAGCTGTTCGAAACACCATAATAACCTAATTTCAGTAGCAAAGTCTCATGATCAACACAATCAAAAGCTTTTGATAGATCACAAAATATACCAATGGCATCCTGCTTTTCCTCCCAAGCATCAAATATATGTTTCACAAGTGCAACTCCTGCATCCGTTGTGTTCCTGCCTTTAGTGAAACCAAACTGTTTGTTAAGAAGTAACTTATTGTCTGTAAAATGTGAAAGCAATTGATTAAATATTATTTTTTCAAAAATTTTACTGAGGGATGGAAATAGGTCGAAAATTTGAAGGATCACTTTTGTCTCCTGCATTAAATAAAGGAATGATTTTACTGTACTTCATAAGATTAGGAAACTGATTTTCATCTTTACATTTATTGAATATGAATGCAAGGTGAGGCGCTATAGCGGGCACTATTGATTTTATTATATTAGTTGAAATGCCCCAAAGATCCTCGGTATTTTTTATATTTAGTTGTTTAAAAGTTTTAAGTATAGTGACAGAGTCAATATACTGAAAATCAAAGTTAATTCTACATTTATCAACACTAGATTTAAGAAGAGAATTGGCTACGTTTTTTGACGAATTTAACTTATTTGTAGTGGTGATTGGAACATTTGTGAAAAAAGATTCAAATGCATTGCGTAAGACGTTCAAGGATGCTTTCGAAAGAGGAAAAGTAGTTAATTTTAGAGGAAGGACAATAGTACACGCCAAGCAGAACCCTGCAGTGGCACAACTCAATCTCAAGAAACAGATGTTCGCCCCCATTGGATGGTAGTGGCTGCGGAGAAAGATCTAGTATACTGTACGGTATATTGCATCGCAGATAAATGGCAACACCACCACAGGCCGATCGAGCGAGTAAAACTAGTACTTTGAATCATCTTTCAACTCTTCCAGCACCCTCATATCCACCGTTCGTTTTTAATCAACTATCTCCTTGTGATGTTAAGAAGTGTATACTGTCTATAATCTCCAATGCTATCGGAAGTGATAGTATTAGTCGTAAAATGATTGTGCCGGTCCTGGATGAAATTCTTCCTATACTTTGTCACATTCTCAACCATTCCCTTACCAGTACTGTCTTTCCAACGACGTGGAAGGAGGCACAAATCATTCCACTGCCAAAAAAGACAAACGCTTCCTCCTTTTCCGAGTACCGCCCTATATCTATCTTACCCTTACTATCCAAGGTATTGGAGCGGTTGGTGCACAGTCAGCTCAGCTCTTTCCTCAACCATAACTGTCTCCTTGATCCCTTCCAATCGGGGTTTCGTCCAGGACACGGCACGGCCAGTGCTCTTATCAATGTTACAGACGATATAAGGATTGGTATGGAAAATGGAAATCTAACTGTACTCTCCCTACTCGATTTCAGTAATGCATTTAACACGGTAGATTTCCATATCCTATTAGGCATATTACACTCTATTAACATATCTCCAACAGTAGTTGATTGGTTTCGTAGTTACCTGTTTGGTCGCCGACAGCGTGTACGTTATGATGAATCCTTTTCTGCTTGGTGTGATACATCTGCCGGTGGTGGCGTACTTTCACCATTACTTTTTGCATTATTTATAAACTCCATCTCGAAATCATTACTTTCGTCCTATCACCTTTATGCGGATGATTTGCAAATATACATGCAGGCGCCAGTGGACGAGCTCAGTGAGGCGTTCTCAATTATCAATGATGATTTGGTCCAAATCTGTGAGTGGAGTAAGCGATTTGGCCTTAGCGTGAATCCCTCTAAAACACAAGTCATTGTTGTTGGGAGCGCCAGAATGATCGATCGGACTGACTGGGCGTTACTTCCTGATATTGTATTTAACGGGGCAAAAATACACATATCCACTCCTGTCAAGAACCTTGGCATTTTAATTGATAACACATTATCCTGGTGGCCACAAATATGTGAGGTAAGTCGCAAACTATTTGCATCGATTGGTTCTTTGCGTCGTGTTCGCAACTTTCTACCAACTGCCACCAAAATTTCGCTGGCACAGTCTCTCCTGCTTCCTATCCTTGACTACGCTGATGTCAGCTATCTCGACGTCAATGAGGAGCAACTCAATAAACTTGAGCGTCTTCAAAATTTATGTATCAGGTTCATATTTGGCTTGCGTAAATATGACCATGTATCTGAATACCGCAATATGCTCAAGTGGCTCCCAATTCGTCTTCGCCGGAATACCCATATTCTCTTAACTCTTTACAATCTGTTGTTAATCCTTGCACTCCAACTTATTTAAAAGAGCGTTTCACGTTCCTTGATGACACACATGTAAGGTCCTTGAGGTCGTCGGAATCGCTGGAATTAGTAGTACCAGAGCATTCAACTGGGTTCTATGACAAGTCTTTCTCAGTGCAGGCTGTTCGTCTTTGGAATTCACTGCCTGTGACTATAAGAAAGGCACCAACGTTAGTTACCTTCAAAAGAATGGTCAAAGACCATTACTTGGGTGCCTAGTCACTGTTCGTCTATCCCCTGTATTAAGTAATTATAATAGTATTGTTACGAGCCGGGGTTCTACCGAATTAAAAATGCCGATCAAACTACCACAAAACACTTTATTTATTACACCACTAATTTACACTTCACTATAAACTTCACTGAACACTTTTACTCGCACTTGAACTCGCAGGTATAACTCGTATTATCGCTCTTGAAATACTGATCCTCCGCCACCGAAGTGCTCCGCCTTTATAGTGCGGTCATTACTCTAGATTACTCTGGAGTTTTCACGGAAGAAATATCGCGAACATTCAACACCTTCGAGATGCTTCTAGATAACACGTTGCATAGAAGTACCTTGACAGAACATTCCCGAAAGACGTCACGTAGTAGTACTGCGATTTGCTACTAGATGGCGCTGAGTTTGGTAGTCTTATTACTCGCTACGAGATGGCGTTACACTGCCCCCTCCTAAGACATGCTCGTCCCGAGCATTGTCAGGCCCATAATATCGCGCCAATCGATCCACATGAACTATCTTTGGCGCACTTCTTGGACTCTTCCGTATTCGGTAAGTGACATCGTTAATCTTGGTCACAACTCGGTATGGTCCATCCCATTTAGCTTGCAGCTTAGGAGACTTCCCTTTACTGCGGACTGGGTTATGTAACCACACTAACGAACCTTCATCGAAGCACACAAGAGTTCTTCCTCATAAAGTCTAAGCCCAGTATGCAGTCGTCCATTATGTCAGCCACAATGACATTATGCAGGTAAATTCCATTGCCCAACTTTAACTCTTTCTCTCCTCGGACGGGTATGCGCTGACCCGTGGCCGTTACCAAGTTGATGCGGTCACGGTTTGCAGAGTCCCCAAGGAACCGATTTGCAAGTCGGGAACTGACAACCGTGCGAGATGCTCCAGTATCTATTGTCAGCTTGCATGGTGTTCCATTTACCTCGCCCTTGATGATCAGGCTGTTCCCATCCTGGGTTTGTGAGATCGAAACCCTTGGGGCTCTTCCAACATCAGCCAGCACCCGCCCCGCAGTCCTGGCATTTATTCGTTTCCCTGCTGTTGCTGGGCGGTGACGTTAGCCACCTTATCCTCTTGGGAACGACTTTCTTCTCTTTCAGCAGTCCGCTTTCGGCAACTGGATCGAAGGTGGCCCCTGTCACCACATGTGTAGCACCTAGGGCTATACCTCGTGAAACGGTCGCGAGCCGGTGATGCTACAACTTCCCTGACGCGGTGAGATCGATGATCTTTCCGTACGGCTTCGACCTCCAAAGCATGAGCCAAGGCGTCTTTGAGAGTCTCATGGTGCCCGAGCCTCACAGCAGCCCTGACTTCCAGGTCGTGGATGCCGTCGATGAATGCTTGCACCAGATTCCCATTGATGAGCGCAGGTACCGACTGGTATGCTTTCCGTACCAGCTTCTCTACTTCCAGGGCCCACTGTTGCAAGTTTTCGCCAGTGCGCTGGACACGATCCTTCAGCTGCGCACGATACACGTGTTCCAGGTGAGCGTCACCGTATCTGGCTTCCAAGGCTTCTAGTAGCTGCTCGTAGGATACATCGTCTCCGAGAGCTTCTAGGATGGTTAACGCCTTGTCTCGCAGACCCAATGTAAGCGCAGTCATGGCCTGGGCTTTGCTCCACCCGTTTGCCTTCTTAACGGCCTCAAACTGCTTTTTATAGGCCGACCATGATGATGTCCCATCGAATGGAGGTACTTTAAATCCACGTGCTGAAGGCACAGCAGGTAAGGAAGTCGCATTCCCATCTCCAGCTTTCAGATTTCCCAGCTCTTTCCTCACATATTCTGTAATCTGGTTTTTTACATCTTCTATCCGTGTTTCGGCTTCCGTGATGCGGTTCTCAACATGATGAACTTGATCCTTCATCACATTCATCTCCTTGCCAAAAGTCGCTCGAAGATCTTTCATGAGGAGCATCTGTTCCTCCTGGCGGCGTGTCTGTTCCTCCTGGCGGCGTGCCTGCTCCTCCTTGTCACGCAGCAGCTGTTCTTCCAATCGGCGGGCCTGCTCCTCCTGGCGGCATGCCTGCTCCTCCTGGCGGCGTGCCTGCTCCTCCTGGCGGCGTGCCTGCTCCTCCTGGCGGCGTGCCTGCTCCTCCTTGTCACGCAGCAGCTGTTCTTCCAACCGGCGGGTCTGCTCTTCCTGGTGGCGGGCCTGCTCCTCCTTGTCACGCAGCAGCTGTTCTTCCAACCGGCGGGCCTGCTCTTCCTGGCGGCGGGCTTGCTCCTGTAGCATCGCCATCAGCGCAGCAAAGTCTGGAGGTGCTGGCGCTGGAGATACCGTGGACGGGCCAGCTTCCACCGTTGGCTGCTGCTGACCACCCATCCTCTCCGGCGTATTACCTCCGAAGCGCCTGCTGTCCAACTGCTGACGCTGACCCCTGGTACGGACGCCCTCTGTGTCTTCTTTTGGTAACACCGGCATTGTTCAAATCCCACTTCTGACACCAATTGTTACGAGCCGGGGTTCTACCGAATTAAAAATGCCGATCAAACTACCACAAAACACTTTACATAACTTTAAACTGCCACAAACCCTTTCCTGTGGAAAATGCAGTCTTCTCTTTATCCTTCGGATTGATTTCAACTTGCCAGTAGCCACTTTTCAGGTCTAGCGTGCTAAACCACTTCACCCCTGTCAGCATGTCCAACGTGTCATCGATCCTTGGTAAAGGGTAGCTGTCCTTTTTCGTAACGTCGTTCAGACGACGATAGTCGACACAAAACCGCATACTGCCATCTTTCTTCCTCACCAGCACTACAGGTGAGCACCATGGACTTGACGATGGTTCTATCACACCATCTTTTACCATTCCTTCAATCATGGTCTCAACTTCCTTTTCTCGTGCTACTGGCAGTCTCCTTGGTCGCTGACGGATGGGTGCCTCATTTCCTGTATTGATTTTATGCTGAACCAATCCAGTCTTCCCAATGTCAGCATCACTCGAAGAGAAAATATCGGCGTACTTGAGTAACATCTTCTTAGCCTTGTCCATTTCATTCTTCGTTAAGATGTTACGACAGTCTTCTAAAAGTGTCAACACGTTGTTTCTAGCGTTCTTGTTGACGATGTTCCCAGTACTCAACTCTTGGCATCGGCGCATCCAATCTACTTCTTCGCAAGTGCCAATCAATGTGCTCTTTTCTATCACGTGTTCCTTATCACTAAGGTTCAGCACACGTACCACTGAGGCTTCATTGGCTCTTACCAGAGTTCGGGCCATTTTCCATGGAAGTTCATTGTATATCCCTTCTATGAGTACACATCGATGTGTTCGCCCAGAATTCTGAGGGAGACTAACTGGTACAGTCGTTTCTGATCTGGCAGGAAGCACGACCTTCTTCAAGCTGTACACTTTTCCTGATAACGCTCCTTCCATGAAAAGTTCCTCTTGACCACATTTCATCGCTCCTTGCTTGACGTCGATCTCACAAGAGTTCTTCCTCATAAAGTCTAAGCCCAGTATGCAGTCGTCCATTATGTCAGCCACAATGACATTATGCAGGTAAATTCCATTGCCCAACTTTAACTCTTTCTCTCCTCGGACGGGTATGCGCTGACCCGTGGCCGTTACCAAGTTGATGCGGTCACGGTTTGCAGAGTCCCCAAGGAACCGATTTGCAAGTCGGGAACTGACAACCGTGCGAGATGCTCCAGTATCTATTGTCAGCTTGCATGGTGTTCCATTTACCTCGCCCTTGATGATCAGGCTGTTCCCATCCTGGGTTTGTGAGATCGAAACCCTTGGGGCTCTTCCAACATCAGCCAGCACCCGCCCCGCAGTCCTGGCATTTATTCGTTTCCCTGCTGTTGCTGGGCGGTGACGTTAGCCACCTTATCCTCTTGGGAACGACTTTCTTCTCTTTCAGCAGTCCGCTTTCGGCAACTGGATCGAAGGTGGCCCCTGTCACCACATGTGTAGCACCTAGGGCTATACCTCGTGAAACGGTCGCGAGCCGGTGATGCTACAACTTCCCTGACGCGGTGAGATCGATGATCTTTCCGTACGGCTTCGACCTCCAAAGCATGAGCCAAGGCGTCTTTGAGAGTCTCATGGTGCCCGAGCCTCACAGCAGCCCTGACTTCCAGGTCGTGGACAGTCTTCTAAAAGTGTCAACACGTTGTTTCTAGCGTTCTTGTTGACGATGTTCCCAGTACTCAACTCTTGGCATCGGCGCATCCAATCTACTTCTTCGCAAGTGCCAATCAATGTGCTCTTTTCTATCACGTGTTCCTTATCACTAAGGTTCAGCACACGTACCACTGAGGCTTCATTGGCTCTTACCAGAGTTCGGGCCATTTTCCATGGAAGTTCATTGTATATCCCTTCTATGAGTACACATCGATGTGTTCGCCCAGAATTCTGAGGGAGACTAACTGGTACAGTCGTTTCTGATCTGGCAGGAAGCACGACCTTCTTCAAGCTGTACACTTTTCCTGATAACGCTCCTTCCATGAAAAGTTCCTCTTGACCACATTTCATCGCTCCTTGCTTGACGTCGATCTCACAAGAGTTCTTCCTCATAAAGTCTAAGCCCAGTATGCAGTCGTCCATTATGTCAGCCACAATGACATTATGCAGGTAAATTCCATTGCCCAACTTTAACTCTTTCTCTCCTCGGACGGGTATGCGCTGACCCGTGGCCGTTACCAAGTTGATGCGGTCACGGTTTGCAGAGTCCCCAAGGAACCGATTTGCAAGTCGGGAACTGACAACCGTGCGAGATGCTCCAGTATCTATTGTCAGCTTGCATGGTGTTCCATTTACCTCGCCCTTGATGATCAGGCTGTTCCCATCCTGGGTTTGTGAGATCGAAACCCTTGGGGCTCTTCCAACATCAGCCAGCACCCGCCCCGCAGTCCTGGCATTTATTCGTTTCCCTGCTGTTGCTGGGCGGTGACGTTAGCCACCTTATCCTCTTGGGAACGACTTTCTTCTCTTTCAGCAGTCCGCTTTCGGCAACTGGATCGAAGGTGGCCCCTGTCACCACATGTGTAGCACCTAGGGCTATACCTCGTGAAACGGTCGCGAGCCGGTGATGCTACAACTTCCCTGACGCGGTGAGATCGATGATCTTTCCGTACGGCTTCGACCTCCAAAGCATGAGCCAAGGCGTCTTTGAGAGTCTCATGGTGCCCGAGCCTCACAGCAGCCCTGACTTCCAGTGTGTCTGTTCCTCCTGGCGGCGTGCCTGCTCCTCCTTGTCACGCAGCAGCTGTTCTTCCAATCGGCGGGCCTGCTCCTCTTGGCGGCATGCCTGCTCCTCCTGGCGGCGTGCCTGCTCCTCCTGGCGGCGTGCCTGCTCCTCCTGGCGGCGTGCCTGCTCCTCCTTGTCACGCAGCAGCTGTTCTTCCAACCGGCGGGTCTGCTCTTCCTGGTGGCGGGCCTGCTCCTCCTTGTCACGCAGCAGCTGTTCTTCCAACCGGCGGGCCTGCTCTTCCTGGCGGCGGGCTTGCTCCTGTAGCATCGCCATCAGCGCAGCAAAGTCTGGAGGTGCTGGCGCTGGAGATACCGTGGACGGGCCAGCTTCCACCGTTGGCTGCTGCTGACCACCCATCCTCTCCGGCGTATTACCTCCGAAGCGCCTGCTGTCCAACTGCTGACGCTGACCCCTGGTACGGACGCCCTCTGTGTCTTCTTTTGGTAACACCGGCATTGTTCAAATCCCACTTCTGACACCAATTGTTACGAGCCGGGGTTCTACCGAATTAAAAATGCCGATCAAACTACCACAAAACACTTTATTTATTACACCACTAATTTACACTTCACTATAAACTTCACTGAACACTTTTACTCGCACTTGAACTCGCAGGTATAACTCGTATTATCGCTCTTGAAATACTGATCCTCCGCCACCGAAGTGCTCCGCCTTTATAGTGCGGTCATTACTCTAGATTACTCTGGAGTTTTCACGGAAGAAATATCGCGAACATTCCACACCTTCGAGATGCTTCTAGATAACACGTTGCATAGAAGTACCTTGACAGAACATTCCCGAAAGACGTCACGTAGTAGTACTGCGATTTGCTACTAGATGGCGCTGAGTTTGGTAGTCTTATTACTCGCTACGAGATGGCGTTACAGTATATTTTGTTTTATATGATATTCAAAATGTTGTGTCTATGTGTGTATGTATGTAGTACCTTTGTAATGTCTGGAATAATAATAATTATTTAGTTATCTATGTTAAAGTATGCTTTCTGTACTTTATTTGTGTTCACTAATTTTAATTATCTTTCTACTTTTCATATTATGCTAGTGTTGTTTACGTTTCTATTAAGTACTCAAACACCAATGACTACCCGCATTTCACATAACAGTTTAAACAATTTATTTCCATCCAAAGGTTGCCTGTAAGAGATCGCTGTTTAGTGATAAGGCCGCCATTTGTACATTCTCATAAATTGTTTCATATGCATATTTGTATTGGTGTACAAAAAAGTTTAAAAATAAATAAATAATAAATACATATTATACATAGAAAATAACCATACTCCGAAACAAACATTTGTGGATCACACAAATAATTTGATTCGACCCGGAATCGAATCTCAGGGACGGCAGTTGCATACTCATATATACCACTGAGCCACCGAGGCAGTCATAATAATATGTTGAGTGTGGAGGTTGAATAAAATGGCTAGGAAAGTGTGAGTGTGTTATGCACCTCTGCCTAACCCTTCGGCGATATAGGCGTGATGAGAATAATATGTAGATTTTTCAACCAATCGGATTTTTTAAAGATATTTTATAATAAACTAGCTGATCGCCGCTACGTATCGTACCCGGTTCCCACTCGGGATATAGTAGCTTTCATTTAAAAAATAAATCCAAAATCTGTTCACCTAGTCCAAAGATATGAGGTAACAAACAAAACATACAGCGGAATTCTTTTTTGGAAGTCAGTTGAAAAAATGGTAGTTCTAAAAAGCAACATGCGAAAAACAAAATGACATACACCCAATTTGTAACTCGAGTCACGTCTATGTAAGACAAAGTTAATGTAAATTGATAACAAAATTTCAACATATTGTCCCTATTAACCCTCCAAAACTAAGCACAAGACGTAACAGTAGGCAGTGTTGTTATTTTCTCAGATTTCAGACAAAATACTTCATAGTTATTATATAGTCCGAAACGCCCAGGCCTTTAATTGGCTGTGCCACAGTGACACGTAAGATTTTGTTGCCTTTCATCAACATTTCATCGCAAGGCAACGGGTTTAATTTTTTTTTCACAATTACATATATTTTCTACTTTTTATTAAATTCATTCGGTCATTTTGGCCATAACCCATTATAAATGCGCCCGGTGACGGCAATAGGCTTGCCCCCTATTACGTGGGACAAAAAATACTGGCAAATTGTGGGTGTGTAATGCACCTCTGCCTACCCCTTCGGGGATATAGGCGTGATATGTGTGTGTGTGTGTGTGTGTACTTTATAGTTATTATAATTTAAGGACACTATAGTACGTGGGCCCTAGAACATTGAAACTTATTGATAAACAGCAAGCTCATTTTTTTAAATATGTGTAGGACTCGGTAAAATAAAGCTACTTTCGAAAAATGAGCTTGCTGTTAATCAATAAGTTTCAATGTTCTAGGGCCCACGTACTATTATGGATAGGTACACCCACATTTCCTTCAATATTTATAGCTTCGAGGCTTTATCAGCTTTTAGGACAGAATGGTAACTAGTGGTTCTGTGAACCGTAGACTTGGGGAGCGGCTTCGTTCAGAAAATTTCTTCTTCAGTTTTCTTTATTACTCTTTCATTTGTCATCCAATCCAAAAAATATCATTCAAATGTTATTCATTGTAAGCAAGGAGTGTGTGTGTAAAGTTTCATGCAAATCGGTTGATAAATACGGCCTCAAACTTGATCTGACAGAACCCTTAGACGTAGAGGTACAGACGAAAGAAATTCTCCCCAGTCTGCAAATTGAAACCGAGACTTCGGTCGCTTCGCTCCCTCAGTTAATTATGTTCTTGTATTTCAAAGCAATGAGTTTGCTTAAACTATTCTTAAATAGATAGAAATATTAATAAATCACAAAAACTGAAATGTCGGGTCTCATTGGCAGGACTTAGGTTAGGGCAGGACAGGTTAGGTTAAAACTGGGTCCTCCTACGCACGAGCCGAGCGAGCGGAGCGAGCGGTGCCGCGGCAGCTAAATATTTGGCTTATTTGATTTTGCGTAAAAACTGTTATTCCAACTGAAATATTTGACTAAATAACATATGTTAAAAGTACTAGTTGGTAAACAAGTTATAGTTTAAACGGTCATTTCCCAAACATTAGGTTTGCGTTACATTTTTTGGTGCATAGGGCCATTTTTTGGCCACATCCCATTTGGTAAACTTCCCATTTGGTAAACCTCAAACTATACCTACTAAAAAGTTGCGTTTGGTAAACATTTCGTTACTTCATACATTTAATCCCATTTCGAAAACTATGTTAGTTTTGTAATTTTTGCACGGTACAGTGCAATTTATGTGAAATTTTTTTTGGGAAGTGAACATTTGTCAAATTCCTTTCGGTCAAACAAGGGAGACCCGTGTCAGCCACTATGGCACAGTCAATTACAGTCCTGGGCGTCTCGGACTTGTATGTATGCAACAATAAATGTCACCTTTAAAGTGTGTTGTGTACCTTTTACTTTGCTGCTAATCTAACTGTTAATTTGTAGGACATAAAGATTGTATCCAAGACTGACGCCAAGCCACATAAATTTGGATTTTTTTGCTCGACTTCGTGAGGGCAGTACCTTGCCCCTAGATACGTAGATCTTATAACTATTATTGTAAAAACACACCTAAAATATTAATTATTTGAAATGAGAAAACCGAATCTTAAAATAACTACTAAGCTCCTTTTACCTTGATTACTGCCCTGTGCCGCGCAATAAAAAAAAACCTTGGTAATCAAAAGTGGGTCTGTTGAGCTTAGTAATTAAGCTCCACTTTTATTTATTTCTGTATTAATACCTAATGAATGAAAGAAAAGTCTGCTATTGTTTCAGGAAATTTCACTTCGCTGTTTTTTTTACTGTTTATTTGAACACAATAATCTCGTGAACTCAAGGTTTGAATATCTTTATTTTCGATGTTAGATAGCTTATTTTTTGAGCAAGGATCTAGTCTATCTATCATGCTGTTAGATATAAATAGGCGCTGCGTGGCTGTACCACAGAATAGAGAATAGTACTTACATACAGACCTTGCACTTCGACGTTAATTAAAGCACATTCTTTTGTTTACAGAGAACATCATTCGAACGTTAGGGTTGTCAGTAAAGTAAAATACGAGTATATACAGGAGAGGCCCACGGAGATGTCATAGCAAATAACGTGGCATAAAATTATTAAAATTATTATATTATGTAAGCTGCACTGCCTAGGTGGCGCAGTGGTATGTGTCAGCGACTGCTATCCCAGAGGTCCCGGGTTCGATACCCCGGGTCGAATCAAATATTTGTTAGATCCACAAATGTTTGTGTTGAGTTTGGGTATTTTCTATGTTTTTTTGTCGAAAAATCCCTATACCAACCCATCTGACCAACATAGTTACCAACATAGTCCGAGACGCCCAGGACTTTTATAGGCTGTGCCACAGCGGCTGGCACGTAAGATTTTGATACCTTGCATCAACAAATCATTACAATATAGCTGCTTTTTATTAAATTCATTCGGCCATTTTGGACATAACCCATTATAAATGTACCCGGTGATGGCAATAGGCTTGCCCCCTATTACGTGGGGATAAAAATACTGGCAAATTGTGGGTGTGTAATGCACCTCTACCTACCCCTTCGGGATATAGGCGTGATATGTGTCTGTCCGTCTGTCTGACCAACGTGGTGTATGTAGGCTGAATACTCCCCCTCATTGGGGGACGCCTATGCCCAGCACTGGGTGTCAAAAGGGCTGTGATAATGATGATGATGAAGCTAATAAAGCCAGATCATATCTAACTCTCTCACCGTCTAGTGATCTTAAAAACAATTAAAGTACATCTTTGATGTTTTCAATCGAATCAGTCGAAAGAAAATGAAAATCTCGGAGCTAAAACAATATAGAGGCAAGTGGGTAGACCCGATGTCTATGGCAAATTAAGATGGAGGGCCCTATCTGTCGGCTTATCCGGGCTGCTTTATTGTGTTAAAGCTGGAGTTGTAGTGTCAGATAAAATATTTAATCATTACGCGTTTTAAACTCTGCAAGTGGTCAGATGTTATCCCGCATCATTGGGGGTCGGGTTATAGGCATGTACACAAGTTTGCGTTGTGACATGCGTCGCAAAAATCTACGTTTAAATACATTTCCCATAGCAGTTTAGGCTAAATACGTTGTGTGCGAATGTCCAAAAATATTTATTTATTTATTATTTCGCGTTCGCCTCGCAACCATTCGCGGTCCTAAATCCCACGTTATTGATTCAGTAATCCAAAATCTTCAACTGTCTAGTATTCCGCCGGGCGCCACTGGAAATACGTTCTGCTTGCAACCAGAGACGCCCGGCAACGGACGTTAGAGCGGCCGTAGCCCTAGGCCGCGGAATTAAAAAAAAAACTGTCTAGTATTACCAATACCATTAAAATTACACAATGCCAAGTGTGGCTGAAACACGAGAGTTCAATTCCCACATCAGTCCAATTATTTTAAAGAATGAATAACATATATGAATATTTATGTAAAACAACGCCATTTAGTCCTGACTAGACATAAAAAAACACAAGATCCGGGGATCAAACCCAGCACATTCAACACGTTAGTTTGGCTGTATTTAGAAAAAATACGTCAAAAATTGACACAACAACCAACTTTAAATTACCGAAATGGGACCAAATTATTGTCGGAATGGGGCCAAATTGTAAAGGTACCAAAATCGGTTCCCCAGTCCAAAGCTAAGGTAAGAAACATACAAAAACTAAAAAACATACAGTCGAATTGAGTAGCTCCTCCTTTTTTGGAAGTGGTTTCAAAAGTATTTCTATCATCTTTAGTTTGAAACCTGATGTTTCCTAACTATTAATTAATAAAACGATGGTAAGTAAAATGTTTTAAGAAAAAACTTTTTAATTAATATTAAATATTATAATGTCACGTACTATAATTTGTAGCGCAATAGTAAACATGTGGTCAGATATATGCCAATATTATAAGCCTCCACATACAGATACACACAAATAGTGTACCTAATCATTCTGTAATCCGAACTTAAATGCCAAAATACTCCCACTTACATATTCTCAGCATTCCAAGCATAGTGTTGTCCTTATCAATAAAATTGGATGCTAGAAATAAACAATACTTCAATAATTACGATACAATAATTTATAGAAATAAATACGAGATCTAGCATCGCCCACGCAGTGTAACACAACCTTTATTGGGAGATGGAAAACAATTGTCAGGAGTGAACCATGTCAAAATTAGACTTAGTTCCGTATAAGGATATTATTGCAAACACGTAAGATGAGATTAGGATAGGTCTAACAAAAAAAAATTAGAGGGAGCTAGCCGCTATACCAGGCCTATGTCACTCGCCTAACAATCGCAAAAAATACTTGACGTCAACTACAACTTGAAGTTGTAAGGTAAGGGTTGTCTCTTGTCTGTGACACGGCATTGACCAAAGAGTTGATATTGAGGCATTTACGTCATAATTATTGGTCAAATTATGCTGGTAAGTACTTTCCTGACAACCCTAACGTTCGAATTATGTTCTCTGTAAACAAAAGAATGTGCTTTAATTAACGTCGAAGTGCAAGTTCTGTATGTAAGTACTATTCCGTATTCTGTGGCTATAGGGTCACTATCAAAGTCCAGAGCCTACGTCATCTTTACCTGCTGACAGTCGAACGTGGCTCTGTCAAGAAAACATACATCACGCCTATACGCCCGAAAGGGTAGGCAGAGGTTCATCACAACCCTACTCTTTACCATATTTTTTTTAGTCCCAAGTAGTAGAGGGTAAGCCAATTGCTGTTACCGGGCACTATAATTCATAATCGCTCTGTAATTCAAACCAAAATATAAATAAATATTTTGGATGTTGTCACACAACGTCGTCTAGCCCAAACTAAGCTGTAGACTTGTGGATCTAGACAACTGATAAACATACTCTTATATATTTCTTAATACTTACATACATAATATACATATAAAACACCCAAACTCCGAAACAAATATTATTGGATCACATAAATATTCGATTCAAACCGGGAATCGAACTCGAGACTCCGGAGTCAAAAGCCGATGCACTATTGACCAAGCCACCGAAGCCGTTTAACAAATATTTTTGGGTTGTAGGTCATCTATACTTACATTCTTCTTCTTTTAAACACGTGGCTCCATCGATATTGATCGATGATTCGCCAATGTCAAGGTAATGCTTGATTAGTAGATAGTCCCACACAGAAGAACTAGTTATTCCTAACTAGCTCCAGGTGCAGGACAAGAAACATTGTTCGGTATGTGAGTATCTGGGAGCCCGATTTTTGCGGAGCGCCAGAGGTAACCTAAAAAGCCACCAGCCATGCGCTCAGCAAAAATCGAACTCTATACTTACTTAATAGGAAAGATATTATTGTTTTTTTTTTAATTAATAAATATTATTTATTTACAATGAGAATTACAATATACATAATTATATTCTAAAAATATTTACATTACAAAATATTGTTTAAAAAATCCTCCGCGTCATTGCCGACTGGGAAGGTTCCCAGAATGCTGGTTGTGTGCTGTGTGCCGCATTGGATGGCGATACTTATTGTTTGGGCCAGAAAATAGCCAGCCTTCTGGTCCTGAGAAGCATCGATTAAGCGATTAGCAATGTCTCTATAAAGGCGGCGAGCACTCGGACGCCATGACCCCAGTGTCTCAACCCCAATTTGGAAATTATTTCACCGATATGTGTCTATGCCGGTAATGTGTTCCCACGGGAATCAGAAATGAGAAACCTAAATCATGCGGGCAGAGTCGCGGTGATCAGTTAATCTAATATCATTACGTGGTGTCACAATGTTCAAATAATTGCTTCGTGAGGATTTTATATTAGTCGTTTTATTCCGTTACCTAAGGAACCCCAACAATAATATACGCAGGGCTAAGCGCTGGGATTTCAGTTGAGTTTCAGATGCCAGTACGGTGTCGTGTCTATTAGTTGGCGGAATATATGTTGTACCTGTGAGTACTGTATTTTTTTTTTGAAAATTAAAACTTTTGGTAAGTTTCTTTTACTTACTTGGATGTATGGCAATAGTGTAATCACTCGGAAGCATATAAAATAACGTATTTTTTTTTGCTCTCTTGATATCTTGCCTGCAGGCGAGTTGTACCCTCTTGCAAGATGTTAATACCACATTCGCCCAAATATAATTTTATAAGTGGGACAGTTCTACCTCTGAATACCCACTAGGAGTCAATTGGACCATTGAATTAGTTCCACTGATAATCGATCCTTCCAATGCTATAGGCATCATCTAAGTAAATAAATTCAATTTACCTACAAATAATTTTGAAGAATTATGATTATAAATAATGTCATACTTACCCATTATGTGTAAATTTCGACATTTCGAAACTAGATACTTTTTTTAAACTCAATTCGACTGTGTATTTATTTTTATGTCTGTTACCTCATATCTCCTTATATCAAAATTGGGTGAACCGATTTTGAATTATTTTTCTATTGAAAGCTTCTGCTTCTTGAGTTGTCTCATTTCAATTTGGTCCCATTCTGACAATTATTTGGTCCCATTTCGATAATTTAAAGGTTGTGTCAATTTTTGACGTATTTTTTCTTTTTGTCTGTCTATATGTGTGTTACTGTTTCTGTGCTAGCGGTCACATAATTTATTACGATATTTCAATTTCAGTTAAACTTTTTTTATCGTAAGCTTTTTTTGATTGAGGGAAAAGGGGGCAAAAATAATGTTTTAAATGTTATTAAAGTTTTCCCCCAGAAGTCAGACAAAGAAAAGTGCGTGTTCAGGATTCCATAGTCCAAGTCTCGGAATCCTTATAGGCTCGTCATGTCTGTCCGTCCGAAAGTCGAGGACATTCCTCCCAAACGATTAGTGCTATTTAGAAACATGAAATTTTGCATGAATATGTGTATTTACTACACCGACAAAGTAGTACAATAAAATTATAAAAAATATTTTCTTTGCCGTACCTCCCATAGGTACATGTAAAGAGGGAATCATAAGATAGGTACTTTGAATACCTACACTGAGAGGTTGCTAAGACGATGTTTTGATTTAAGAATCCATTTGCAAGATATTTAACTTTAAATGTCATTTTTTTGTAAAAACAGAGCGTCACCCGTCCCCCCCTCTAAAACCTAAACGACTCGCTCGAAAAATCTAAATATAATTAGGATGGTAGTGGCAATTTGAAGTAAAACTATAACGGATTACGTAACTCTGTTAGTTCAGGAGTTAAAGAGGCTATTATGGGTGACTAGGGAACCCTATTCTATGCGTGGCCCGACACGCACTTAGCCGGTTTTTCTTATAAAACTCCGTATCGATACTCACAAGTGCCCGCAAGTGCTCTCAAGGTTTATTGTTCTATTATTTTTGAGCATTTTAACACAATAAGATTAGACCACCATAGGTACTACTTTTCTATGGATGTAACGCACCTCTGCCTAACCCTTCGGGATTTATATACGTCTGTCTGTCTGTACTTTTCTAACAGGAATATTAGTGTACTTGTAAGAATTGTCAATGAAGTGTCATTAGTTCGAGACGCCCAGAACTTTAATTGACTGTTTCATAGCGGCTTGCACGTAAGATTTTGTTGCCTTTCATCAACATTTCATCGCAAGGCAACGGGATTGAAGTTTTTTTTCAAAATTACATTACAGCTGCTACTTTTTATTAAACGCATTCGGTCATTTTGGACATTTCCCACGTAATAGGGCAATAGGCTTGCCCTATTACGTGGGAAAATACTGGCAAATTGTGGGTGTGTAATGCGCCTTTGCCTACCCCTTCGGGGATATGTGTGTGTATTGTAAGAATTGTTATTGAAAAATCTATTCCACGGAACAGCTTTCTAAAACCTAAAGAAATTAAAAAATATTTATACGTGATTTCAATTCCGTAGCGCTCACGGCTACATGGCGAATATATTAAAAATAGTTTCTTGAAATACCTTCTGCTCCTAAGCAATATGAAGACCTAAATATCTCTTCACCACCATAGTAATATAAAATACTCGACAAATATTGATACAGCAACCTAACTTCAAATGACCGAAATGGTAGCAAATAATTATCGGAATGGGGCCAAATTCAAATGGGAGCACTTCGGAAGTAGTAGATTTAATTTAAAAAAAAAACAAAATAATCGTTTGTTGTATGGGAGCCCATTTAAATACGTATTTATTATATTCCATTTTTTAGTATTTGTTGTTATAGCGGCAACAGAAATACAACATCGGTTCAGGAGATACAGCCTGCTGATAGAAGAACGGACAGTGGAGTCTTAGGGATCCCGTTTTACCCTTTGAACGTGAATGTACTTAGATACAAATGTTCATAATTATTAATCCAAAGATAATAACAAAATCGCGATGAATAATGATAGTATCGAATCAGGGTCGATAAGTACGGATTATCAGCTCAGACCACAAGTGGCTCTCGACCTGGCTGATAAAGTTGATAACACCTGTCATTAACCCCCGTCCTCTCTTCTCCCTTCTCCCCTCTCCCCTCCACGTACGGACGAGTAGGTGACGTTGGGAGGGAAAAGGTTTATAATGCTGCGTGTCCAGTTTGTCATAGATACCTGTACATAGAATTGTCTATTTGTAAATTACAAGTTACAGATTTTCATTATTTATTTTTTACTAGCGGACGCCCTTCTTCGAGAACCACTCTATCTATTGTCGAAAATCGCATCAAAATCCGTAGCGTAGTTTTAAAGATCTAAGCATACAAGAATGAAAGGGATTTTGTTTTTATTATGATGATATTTCGGTGTAGTCCGAGACGCCTAGGACTTTAATTGGCTGTGCCATAGCGGCTGGCATGTAAGATTTTGTTGCATTTCATCAACATTTCCTCGCAAGGCAACGGGTATATTTTTTTTCAAAATTACAATACAGCTGCTACTTTTTATTAAATTCATTCGGCCATTTTGGACATAACCCATTATAAATGTGCCCGGTGACGGCAATAGGCAATAGGCCCTATTACGTGGGACTAAATATACTGGCAAGTTGTGGGTGTGTAATGCACCTCTGCCTACCCTTTCGGGGATATAGGCGTGATATGCGTGTGTGTGTATTATAAATCTGTGTCACAGTTTAGAAATCTTGTTACAGATCTGTACTACGAAGAACAATGTTTATATAAAAAAGATGGAGGTCAAACTATTATTATTTTTACTCGTAAAAACATGTCTCTGTGAAAATTTGGATAACTTCTTTCAAACTATAAATGGAGAAACTGAAAAATTTAACGCAATAGCTGCCAACATTGCATGGGAGTCTTCAACCAACAGTGGCAATACAGAACTTCCAGGGAAATCAGTGAGATATCAAAAAAATCGAATAACATGGCAACACAAAGTTTGTAATGAGCTGGGCACATTGTTTAATCGTCAGTTTTTGAATGACACTCAAAGGCGACAGGCGTATTTACTGTGTCGTGGACCAAAGTTTACTTTTGAAGAAGCTAGGTAAGTTGCTATCTACCTACTTGACTAATATTTATAATGCGGACACATATTTTGTATTTTTGAACGAGTATGTCTGTAAAATTCTAAAATTACGGGACCGATTTCATTAAATCTTTAACCAATTAGAATGCTACTTTATTTATACCTTAGTAGGTAACACTAGTATAGTATCGGTATAGGTCTAGTACTCGTATATACTAGTATAGTATAGTTTTATTGTTTATTGACTGGTAGGGCTCAGCAACGTTTCCGTGACGGAAAGGTTACCCTAGATAAGCACGTTGTTTTTCTTTCTTACAGACAGACAAGTTCACTCTACGAAGAATTACAATCAATATACTCAGATGCCAAAGTTTGTATACCAACAGATGAAACTCCTTCAACTAATTTGACAAATATCGAAGACGCCATCTTGAAATACTTGTCTAATGTCAAGCAGTTTTTGAATTTCGATCAGGATTATGTCTTGTTTGCCGCCAAAATTGCTGTAAACCCTTACAATTTGAAAAAAGAACAGATATGTTTGACAGGAGAACATGATTTTGAAAGGATGATGAGGTTTTCAAAGAAGGAAGATGTGTTGCGATGGTTATGGCTAACTTGGAGGGAGGTAGTTGGACCTCCGATGAAACGACCTTATAGAAAATTGGTTAATATTGAAAATAAAGCAGCTACAAGAAATGGTAAGTATGTTTTTGGGGAAAAGCTACTTATTGGAATAATAAAGATGAAACAGAATAATAAGGCGCGCTTTTAACAAAAGATCTCAGAGCATCTTAACCCCTAAACCTCTCAAATACGTATTCTCCAGGTAGAATGACTAATATTGCCCTTTGAGGCTCTTTAAGAGTTTCCGTTAATGCAGCAGCAGTACTGGCTTATTCTGTTCTGCCAGAAAAAATGACGGCTAACTCACTTTCTTTCTTCTTGCGGAGTGCGTATTCTGGTGTTACACAATCTATATATCACGATATAATCCGATAAACATTTTGCATTTTTATTACTCATACTAAAGTTCCGGCCAAACCATTAGCCGTTTCCGTCATTCGTGTGAATTTTATCAGTGAATCACATATTTTCAGATCTACGTTGTTTTGTTTCGAAATCTGATTGATTGAGACTGATGATATGGTTGTATCACTTGGAGCTTAACAAGGCTGTCCTTAAAAGTAGATTTCTTCCACAGGCTACCCTAATATAGGTGCGTCATGGCGGGATGAACTTGAAATGCCACGTCTGCGAAGACAGTGTCGCCATCTATACAACAGTATACAACCTTTGTACAAGTTACTGCATGGAGTAGTAAGATACTACTTGCGGTGGTACTATGGAGATGTGGTACCAAGAAACGGGCCTATACCTGCGCATTTACTAGGTAGTATTGTAACGCCATCTCGTAGCGAGTAATAAGACTACCAAACTCGGCGCCATCTAGTAGCAAATCGCAGTACTACTACGTAACGTCTTTCGGGAATGTTCTGTCAAGGTACTTCTATGTAACGTGTTATCTAGAAGCATCTCGAAGGTGTGGAATGTTCGCGATATTTCTTCCGTGAAAATTCCAGAGTAATCTAGAGTAATGACCGCACTATAAAGGCGGAGCACTTCGGTGGCGGATGATCAGTATTTCCGGAGCGATAATACGAGTTATACCTGCGAGTTCAAGTGCGATTAAAAGTGTTCAGTGAAGCTTGCAGTAAAGTGTAAATTAGTGGTGTAATAAATAAAGTGTTTTGTGGTAGTTTGATCGGCATTTTTAATTCCGTAGAACCCCGGCTCGTAACAATTGGTGTCAGAATTGGGGATTTGGACAATGCCGGTGTTACCGAAAGAAGACACAGAGGGCGTCCGTACCAGGGGTCAGCGCCAGCAGGAGTTGGACAGCAGGCGCTTCGGAGGTAATACGCCGGAGAGGTTGGGTGGTCAGGAGCAGCCAACGGTGGAAGCAGGCCCGCCCACGGTATCTCCAGCGCCAGCACCTCCAGACTTTGCTGCGCTGATGGCGATGCTACAGGAGCAAGCCCGTCGCCAGGAGGAGCAGGCCCGCCACCAGGAGGAGCAAGCCCGTCGCCAGGAGGAGCAGGCCCGCCACCAGGAGGAGCAAGCCCGCCGGTTGGAAGAACAGCTGCTGCGGGACAAGGAGGAGCAGGCACGCCGCCAGGAGGAGCAGGCACGCCGCCAGGAGGAGCAGGCACGCCGCCAGGAGGAGCAGGCCCGCCGGTTGGAAGAACAGCTACTGCGTGACAAGGAGGAGCAGGCACGCCGCCAGGAGGAGCAGGCACGCCGCCAGGAGGAGCAGGCCCGCCGGTTGGAAGAACAGCTGCTGCGTGACAAGGAGGAGCAGGCACGCCGCCAGGAGGAACAGACGCTCCTCATGAAAGATCTTCGAGCGACTTTTGGCAAGGAGATGAATGTGATGAAGGATCAAGTTCATCATGTTGAGAACCGCATCACGGAAGCCGAAACTCGGATTGAAGATGTAAAAAACCAGATTACAGATGTGAAGAAAGAGCTGGGAAATCTGAAAGCTGGAGATGGGATTGCGACTTCCTTACCTGCCGTACCTTCAGCGCGTGGATTTAAAGTACCGCCATTCGATGGGACATCTTCATGGTCAGCCTATAAAAAGCAGTTTGAAGCCGTTAAGAAGGCAAACGGGTGGAGCAAAGCCCAGGCCATGACTGCGCTTACATTGGGTCTGCGAGACAAGGCGTTAACCATCCTAGAAGCTCTCGGAGACGATGTATCCTACGAGCAGCTACTAGAAGCCTTAGAAGCCAGATACGGTGACGCTCACCTGGAACACGTGTATCGTGCGCAGCTGAAGGATCGTGTCCAGCGCACTGGCGAAAACTTGCAACAGTGGGCCCTGGAAGTAGAGAAGCTGGTACGGAAAGCATACCAGTCGGTACCTGCGCTCATCAATGGGAATCTGGTGCAAGCATTCATCGACGGCATCCACGACCTGGAAGTCAGGGCTGCTGTGAGGCTCGGGCACCATGAGACTCTCAAAGACGCCTTGGCTCATGCTTTGGAGGTCGAAGCCGTACGGAAAGATCATCGATCTCACCGCGTCAGGGAAGTTGTAGCATTACCGGCTCGCGACCGTTTCACGAGGTATAGCCCTAGGTGCTACACATGTGGTGAGAGGGGCCACCTTCGATCCAGTTGCCCAAAGCGGACTGCTGAAAGAGAAGAAAGTCGTTCCCAAGAAGATAGGGTGGCTAACGTCACCGCCCAGCAACAGCAGGGAAAACGAATTATAGCCAGGTCTGCGTGGCGGGTGCCGGCTGATGTTAGAAGAGCCCCAAGGGTTTCGATCTCACAAACCCAGGATGGCAGATTCCATGGCAACGCAGACGCATTGTCAAGAAGACCTTGCCCTGAAGACCGTAAGCACTGTGCCAAACAGGAGATAAAGGTAGCCATACCTGTGAAGATGTTTAAAACGGATCTGAGCGACGAATGGAAAGAAATCCTACAACATGCTCAACAGGACGACGCAGACATCAAGCCAATATTTGAGTGGATTAAATCAAGTGCTCCTAAACCCATGTGGAGTGACGTCGCTTCAATGAGTTCAATCACAAAAAGTTATTGGGCGCAATGGGACAGTTTAGTTATTCAGGATGGAGTCTTGTGCCGCAAATGGGAAAATGCTCGAGGAGACAGCTGTCATTTGCAAATGGTCGTCCCTAAAGTTAAGGTCCCAGATGTGCTACAGCTCTACCATAATGGATGTTCAGGGGGCCATATGGGAGTAAAAAGGACTCTGTTGAAGATACGTGAGCGGTTTTACTGGATCCACTGTCGCGACGACGCTCGTAACAGTATTGTGGATCTAAGAGTGTTTATAACGGGTAGGGCTGGGATGGGAATGTCATATTTTGCCAGATTTTATACCTCCGACGCAAAATGAGGCCTTGACCTGTGTATTTGCAAACTGTCTATGTATATCATTATGTCCCTGGTGAAAATAAATAAATAAATTGCAGCAGCCTGGGGACTTTTTCTTCGAAAGCAAATGTGACCGAGATGTTTCTTAGCTGTAAATTTTGAAGGTCATCAGCTCATTTTCTAGAGGATGAAGGGATCTCACCAAAATCTACAGGTCTGATAGATCTGTATAGTTGCAGACTGTTGCTTAGTGGTATTTTACATGATTTATGTAGGTCGAAGGTTTTTGTTTAAGTCTTTAATTAAGTGACCAACATTTACAGGTAACTTATGGTCACAAAACTGGGAGCCGTTATTAGACCTGATGTTACCCAAAAATATAGATATGGATAAAAGGATGAAGGAACTCAACTGGACAGTTTTGCACATGGTACGAATAAATAATTTTAGTTTAAAGATATTCAAAAGTTTTCAAGCAAACCGGCCTGCAGTCTTAGATCATTCAGACGGTCGATATGGTTAAAGTTTGCTACGAAAGTTAGTAGTTAAGGTGGCGCACGGCGGTCAGTGAGTGGGCTGCTTTAGTCTGACTGTTGTGTAGTGAAGATAATGATGTACTCAATTCAATTATGCAGATCAAAAGAGCAGAAGATTTTTACCAATCGATGGGCCTTCCCGCCATGACGGACAAGTTTTGGCGCGAATCAATCATAACCAGAGACAATAACAGCATGGCGCGCTGTCATGGAACCGCAGCTGATATGTACAAAGATGGCGATTTTCGGTTAGTTTTTGAATTTATATAACATACATAATACGTATATCCCGTTTGCGAGAGATACATAATTACATGTCAAACCTAAGTGCCTAAAATGCGAATCATCGTCATTCGTCAGATGACATCCAAACGTGTTCACTGCAATAATTTAAAAGTGCGGGAGAGCGCATAAATTCTGTTGAAAGTAGTAGAATTGACCCTGCTTAAACCACACTGAAATGGCCGCGATGCACTGAAGAACAATACCTTAAAAACTATCTTACAGTAAGTAGTAAGGTTTAGAAATGCTTGACATCTCGCGATTTCGCGGGACTGCTCGAGGCAGCGCGAAGCTCCGTGACACCTCGTATATACATAATATCCAGAAAGTCTAAATGTCTTGTTATGAACACTTGCCTATCTCTCGTTGCTGCCAATTCGGCTAGAGCCTTATAGCCATCACCTAAAAAAGTTTTCTGCGATATCATTGGTTATGTTGATCGATAAAATTAAACTTTATCATGGTCTAGTTTGTCTTCCATCTAACTCATGTTTTCAGCTTACTATACTGCTCCGAGATATCTAAAGAGGACTTCTATGTTTTACACCATGAACTTGGTCACATACAGTATTATATGGCTTATGAACATCAACCAGCTTTATTCAGGGTGAGGAAAACAATGTTTATTTATCTCTTTCGTATGTCTTGCATGTCTTAAATTCCGTTTTATATATGTATAAGGAGAAAACGCGCGACGATTTACTTTACTTGGAAGAAATAGTAGTTATGTATAGCTAGTTGTAATAGCACAAGTTCTGATTAGTTTGAGACTAGATGGCTTGTGTTTAATTGTCCTAATGTACTAACATATATTAATTAGTTTGTATATACTTCTGTAATGAATTATTAATGAAACATTACAGCAAGCGAACTCAGCATTGCACGAAACTATTGGAGACACAATAATGTACGGAGTCTTGGCACCGCAACATTTAAATAGGCTTGGACTTATAAATGACTCTCTACTATATACTAAAGATATCCCCAAATCAGATAATCTAAAGAATATCATAAATAACCATCGAGAATTTAAAAAAGAAAGTATAAATGAAAATAAAATAATAACAATTGGAGACAAAGCAAACAAAGTTCGAGAAATATTTAAAGCTGATGATTTAACTACGGATATGATTTTACTGTTCAAGCAAGCGTTAAATAAACTACCACAAATACCATTCGCTCTTGCAACTGATGAGTTCAGATGGAAATACTTTGAAGGTACACACACACTAAATCATATTATAATCCTTTCCACCAACAAAGTTAGCCTTCTAAACAGACGTTGAGTTCCCTTCCTAACCGTTAATCTACACTTTATCTATTCGGATATGTAAATAACTACTCGCTAGGGAAACAGCACCATTTCTTTATTTGGGATGGGACATTTATTTATACTAGTACAGCAGGCGAAAAAATTGATTTACCACCCTAAGGTTGAATGCAGCTTACAGATACATCAATATAAATATACCGCCGTTTTTGTCTCGCTGAAACTCGGCAACATCTGGACCGATTTGGCTGATTTTGGGCTTGAAACATTAGTGGAGGTTCATGGAAGGTTTAAAAAGGCGGTACGGGTGGTCGCCGGGACAGCTAGTGGCAATAAAGATTAGTTTCGCCTACAGATCGATGTGACAACTTCTATTGCTATTTGTACCTATAGCATTGAAATGATTTATTTATTTGTATAGGTCACTAAATGGCTCTTACAAACGTCAGTAAGTACTTAAAATAAAAAAATGTCATTGCTTCTATATTTACATGTACTGCCAGATTCGCAAAGCAATAAGTAGAACCGAGAGAAAGAACCTGGCAATAAAACTCTCGGTCACTCTTTTTCAATAATTGACTAATTTACACATTTTCTTAAGACTAAACGTGGACGGCATTCTTTTACCTGATGGTATAGTGTGCAATTAAAACTTTTCTATTATATTCCAAGGTACTGTAAGAAGAGATAATGAAGAATTTTGGAATTTGGTAGAAGAATTACAAGGAGTGTCGCCACCAGAAGACAGGGGAGAAGAATATTTTGATGTTGGAGCCAAATTCCATGTTCCAGACAATACTCCTTATATCAGGTGAGTCGTGTATACTTAAATTTTATAAAGAGGAAAGATATAATTATTTGTTTGCATTGAATAGAGAAGGAAAACTCGACTCAAAACCTTTAACCAACCTGTCTGGCCAGCGTGGTATATGTAGGCTAAATTCCCCCTTCTTTGGGGGAGGCCTATACCCAGCAGTGAGCGTCAAATGTGCTGAGATGATAATAATAATAAATATTCTTGGACATGCTCACACAACATAATCTAGCCCAAACTAAGCTTGTGCTACCCATAGCACAAGCTAATCCCAGATACATATACACAACTAATAAACAATGCATATATATTTCTAAACATACATAACGTACATAGAAAACACTCAAACTCCGAAACAAACATTTGTGGATCACACGAATATTGGATTCGACCTGGGAATCAAAACCGAGACTTCTAAAGCCGATTTTCTACCGACCACGCCACCGAAGCAGTCAATGATGATGAGATGATTGAATAGGATCTGTAACTACAAAACCGTTTTTGAAAATCTTTTTACTAATATGTAAGTAGTTACAACTTACATTATCTCTGAGTAATATAGGCTACTATTTATCCAGGTAGTGTGTTCCCATAGGAATTAATGATGATCATCACAACCCTGATCTGTCCACTGCTGAATATTAAGAAACGTAAAATGTATAAACACTGTACGGAATATTTACGAGTTTGACAATAAATTAATTTCTGTTATAGGCATTGTTTCATCAAATTCGTATGGTATCGTCAATAAGCTATTTGACACAGTCAAAGCTGCAGGCAATATTATAATAATATCCAAGTCAACCATGTTTCCAGAAATAACAATTTCATTTCATTAAATTGCTTCAGCTACAGTAGATTGTAGATTGTAGATTGGAGATTGGATATCGCGTTTTTACGGTAAACGTTGGAGATGCCATCTATCCGCAGTCCGTTTAAACTACTTTTAGGTTGCAGTGTATCGTGCTGCAACCATACATAGGTACTTTGAAATTTAGATGTCTTATAACCAAATTATAATATTATGTTTTGTATTTGGAAGTTTATTTCCTTCTATTATTTCACTAATATTATATTTATCACAAACATTATTACATACTAAAAATATTTACATTCCAAAATATCGTTTAAAAAATCCTTCGCGTCATTGCCGACTGGGAAGGTTCCCAGAAAGCTGGCTGTGTTGCCACGTTGGATGGTGATACTTATTCTTTGGGTCCGAAATAGTCAGCCTTCTGGTCCTGAGAAGCATCTATTACGCCTTTGGAAAGGTCTCTATAAAGGCAGTAAGCGCTCGGACCCCATGACCCCAGTATCTCAACACCAAACGGCTCAAATATGTAATCACCTGCTAGGTTAGCATATTTACATATTTATATGATTCGCTGTAACGAATGTCATCGGCAGGGCTCGAACCTGTGGCATTTCCCTAACAAGGGCAAGCTTGTTGTTATTTTGATATATTTCAGGTATTTTTTGAGTAGTTTCCTTCAGCACCAACTTTTCGAGAAACTCTGCAAAGCTGCGGTGTTTGGGAGACAGAATACTGAGAACTCCTTGCCTGACAGTATACCGATGACTCGTTGCGATATATATGGATCTAAAGCTGCCGGGAAGATTTTAAAGTAAGCTTCATACAAACGTATTATCAACCAACTTCCATAAAAGGAGGATGTTCTCAATTCGACTGTATGTGTTTTTTTTATGTTTGTTATCTTTAGGCTGGGTAAACCGATTTTGATTTTTTTTTTAATGAAATCTCATTCTTCCCAGTCTCCCTTCGTTAAACGGGATTTTTCGAAATTGTTATGTTTTCAATATTTTCACTATTTCAATGTATCATAAATATTGTTGAGTTTCCGATATTTCAGTACTGTTTCAAGCGACACGATCACGGAAGAACTTTACTATTCTTCTGTGATTATGGCAATACTTCTTTTTACACGCGTGGGATCGGTGCACACTTATGTGTGTAACTGTGTTTAGAACATCCATCCATACTTACTTACATAATTTTTAGCTTTATGCAAATTGTTAGAGCCATTTATTTTTAAATTATGTAAACCAAATTAAATGGCACTGTATAAAAAAAATTAATATTTAAAAAAAAAGTAAGCTAATATAAGCTTATAATAACATTTATTTCTCACCACAATATTATTTGTCATTTCTACAGCTGTCCATATCCAAGTCCATTTATTGTGGGAGACTGGTGCCCAAACTAAGGAAACCCTGTATTTCAGGCCACCAGAACAATTCCCATTCAAGACGTACATGTAATGGACATAAGCTAAGGGATGACATTAGCTTATATAACTACTCCCTAATAACACCCTGATACAGAACATCATCGTGCACGTCACACAAAGTTTTGTTCAGGGTGGGATTCGAAGTTAGCTTTAGGCAGTATTTGCTCGTTTGTCGAAATTGACAGGACTATATACACCGTGAAAGTACCACCGTTTACAAAAAAAAATATAACAGAACCAACTGGAAGTTACTTTGAAAAAAAAACACTTTTTTTATAAATTCTTAAAATGGATGTAGTATCTTTTTTTTAATTCCGCGACCCGAGGCCGCTGCAGCCTACGTCTGTTGCCGAGCGCCTCTGGATAGCACTAGGAAGATTTTTTAAGGCATTTAGCTACCACGAACTCATTTGATGTCTAGAGACTACATGGGGCACACTAAAAGTTTTGCACTTCTAGCTAATCGGAACTATTTGAATTTCGAATGTTATATTTTTTTAAACGTTGCAACCTTCTTAGTAATAAAAAAACAATTGGCGGGAAATAATTTGTCAATTGTTTTTATCACACATCAAAGTTCTACGTATGCAACGAAAATGGAATTAAGTCGAAAAGATTTTAGAGCGACGATTTTTTATGATTTTAAAAGTTCTCTCTCTCTCCGCAAGACTGTGCCGCTCGTCTTCAAAATGCTTTTGGGAGAGAAGCACCTTGTTTGAGCACCGTGAGGCGATGGTTTACTGAATTTGAGAGAGGTCGAGTTTCTTTACATGACGAATTTCGTGAAAGGCGGCCTTCAACTGCCGTCAACGAAAATAATGTGGCAACTGTTAAGCGGTTAATTGAAGAAAACCCGCGGATTACCTACACAATTCGACAATTCGAGGACTATTGGGGATTGGTATGAGTCAAATCCAGAAAATTTTACACGAAGAATTAAAAGTTCGGAAACTTTGTTGTCGTTGGATCCCTCATGAACTGACACCGGAGCAGAAGCGGGCTCGCGTGGAATGGTGCTGACAGATGCTGCTGAAGTACGACCACGGACATTCTAATGCTGTTTATGACATTGTCACAGGAGACGAAACGTGGATTTATGGTTTTGAACCCGAAAAAAAACAGCAATCTAGTGAATGGGTGTTTGAAAATGAGAACAAGCCAACAAAAGCGAGGTAGGCGAGAAACGTTGGTAAAAAAATGATCGCGTTTTTTTTCTCAGCTACGAGTCCCATCTGTACAATTCCACTTGAAGATCAAAGGAGTGTTAATGCCGAGTGGTATTCTACCATTTGTTTACCCAGTGTGTTAGAAAAAGTTCGCGAAAGACGACCCAAAAGCCGCGTTCCCCTACATCATGACAACGCTTCTTCACACACGGCCAACAAAACAAAGTCATTTTTAGCTTCCGAAAAAGTACAACTCGTCACCCATCCTGCGCATAGCCCCGACCTAGCACCCTGTGATTTCTTTATTTTCCCCAAAATCAAAGATTTGATGAGAGGTTTCACTTTTACCAACTCCGAAGAGGCAGTGATAGCGTTCAATCAGCACGTAGAAAACATGCCTTCAGATCTGTGGTCCTCCTGTGTTAAAAAAACGTTCGATCGCATGAAAATATGTTTAAAATGTAAAGGAGAGTATTTTGAAAAGTAATAAACATAATAATTTGGTTTTAATATGTTGTTTTTTTAAGTTACGCAAAACTTATAGTGTGACCTACGTATATCAATTTTAAGATTTTTGTAAAAAAAATGTGTTTATTTTTCAAAGTAATACTTCGGGTCCGTTATCTTATCGAAACTGTGTGTCTAGTACCAGTTCCTTATATTAATTTGCTCGAAATACGTTTTCGTATTCCCCATACATTTCACACCAGCGCCCCTAGCGGTAACGTCCGGGAACTGTGTAAAATGTATGGATGAATACGAAAACATATTTTGAGCAACTAGACACACTGAGTCCAAAATATTTTTTTTTAAACGGTGATACTTTTACGTTGTATAAAACCTAATGCTTTTTTTCATTTACAGAGCTATTATGTCCCGTGGCCACTCTCAACATTGGAACGAGATCTTACAAGAAACTACAGGCATAAAGGAGATATCGGCATCTGCATTAAACAGATACTACCGCCCTCTGTACGAAGTTTTGGAGAGCTTTGTACTAAAATATAATATTCCTATTGGATGGTAAGAGATGGACAGATGGTGAGAGAGAAAATGTGGGTATAGGTATCATCATTATTAATCATAACTATCATATCACTCCGATCTAAAGTAAAGCCAACGAAACGAGAGAATTTTCGTCAACAAACAGACAGTTACTGAGTTACATAGCGATAGCGAGGGATTATTACCTCCTTATCACTCGTACTCAGGGGGCCAAGTCACGTATTTGAATTGTAGTAAAATAGCATCGTATCCCGGATTATAGGGGCTGGGGAGTTGGTAAAGTCGGGAGCAACTAAATCCATCATTCACAGAGCCTTTTCCCAACTTAGTTGGGGTCGGCTTTCCAGTCTAACTGTGATTCGGCTGAACTTTGATGTTTTCCGTGAAGCGACTGCCATCTGACCTTCACAACCCATGGGCGATATCGAGTTCTGTAGTTAGACCGGTCGGATTTTTAAGGGCTCCGGTTGGAGCCCTTAAAAATCCGGTTGTTACCCCTAACGACTGCCATAGATGTTCGTATGACAACCGGGACCGACGGCTTAACGTGCTCTCCGAGCCACGGAGGGGTCTCAGCGTCTTAAGAAATGGTCACCCATCCTTAGACCGGCCTGACTAGATGTTACTTAACCTTTACAATGTATTAATATTGTCGGTTACCACTAGACGACGAGCCCCTCGGGAGCAACTAAATCCAACTTAACCTAATGATTATTGTACTCCGCAGTCATTCGGTTTGGTGCCTTTCTGGCGCCTCCCTGGCGCGTCGCTTGTAAATTTAGCAGACTACAGATTTTTTGACCAATTGCAGTTGTAACGAAGTAGTATAGCAGCAGCATAGCGTTTTACGTTCATTTACGCGACTTGGGCCCCAGTAATGACGTACGTTGGTCGACGAAAGCTGTCATTACGTGTTTCATGGTACAGGTAAACATACCGCAATAGTACCGCAGTTGTCAACCAACTGTCAACATGATAGAATAGCTAGTTCTGTGATTAAATATGTCTGATTCGGACTCTTCTAACGAAACATCACAAGGAGTCTTCCCCTGTGAACATCAGCCAGTTCACAGAAGACAGACCGTTCTCTTCAAACACCATTTTCTTGATGCAGAGTCTGAACAGCAAATATTGTAGCAATGTGATATCGGTTTCGGGGGCCTACCACCATATCTTAAAGCAGTATTATTATAAAGTTACTTTGAATTTTTGTATGGACGTCAACGTCATGGTACAATAAGCCAAAGTAACATTATAATATTAAGATACCGAACAACGTTTCCTTATCCCACACCGTGAACTCGTTCGGAGTAACTAGTTCTTCTGTGCTGGAACTATCAAGCATTACCTTGACATTGGCAAAATCATCGATGAACGGTGTAGCCATACCTAAAAGAAAAAGAAGAAGACATGGCGTCTGTTTGAATTTAAATCAACAAAGGTTCGGATTACAGAATGATGATTGGTTTTCTCAAATATTCAAAACAAAATGAATCGCAAAAACGATGATCTCGGCCGGGTTCGAACCAGCAATAGTTCCTTTCCAGAAGAAATATTCAAGCTGATATATTAAGCTCCAAATGTCCAATTTGAAACCAGTTTAATACAAAATAAACACGATTATACATGTACCCGCATTTCCTCTTCAAAACTTTTCAAATAAAAGATCTTTCAAAATATTTTGGACGAAATAAAAACGTAGGTAATTGCCATTTAGATTGTAAGAATAATTTATGAATAAATAAATGAAAATTACAATACTGTTTTTAATTACATAACTGGGCCACTGAATGATATTTGTTTAGAAATAAGTGATGCCTAGTGCTACCTAGATGATGCCTTTGGCTATGACCGCAAGGAATAATTTTGTAGTTCCCAATTTTGCAACATATTATAGAAATAACAAAGTATTCTAGGTATTATTCTATTCTATGAGCTATACCTAATAATAGTATTATAACTCATAGGTACATAAAGTTTCATTAAGATCTGATCAGCAGTTTTCGTGTGAAGGAGTAACTAACATCCAAACATTGGTTTATCCATAAAATCTTTTCTGTTTATAATTAGTTGGATAAGAATATTAAAAATAAAACAGGTATTTAAATTAACAATAAATACAATAAATTTATTAAATTACAATTAAGTTAAAGTTTCGCCACCGATTTCTTCATTCACATCAGTTAAAAAATCTTAACATTAATCCTTTTTAACACAATTACAAAAGAAATGTGGTACAAAAATAAATTACTTACGAGGCAGTATAATTTAAAACAAGCGTTTTTTTTCGAAATCAAGTCTTACTTAAAATGTATCTTAGTTTTAATTATTTACAATTAATAGAATGGTAAAATTTATTTTTGTAATTTATATTTACAAATTGTAACTTATATTTACATAGTCATAGTTAGAACTTTAAAGTAGCAAATGATATTCGCACAGTTGTACCATAATATTGATATTCATTACACTTAAATAATTTTGGTCCTGTTTATAAGCCCTTTTTGGCTAGCTATTAAAAATGGTTAATATATAACTCGAAATGACAAGATTCTCATTTGAAATCCCTCACTCGAAATTTTGATAATAGACATTATACGAGTACTGTATACTGCATTAACATCTTCGCATTCTAAGTCAACCTCTACCGCACGTGGTGCACCTGTTGACAAACAGACTAGGTTCTGACTGAAAGAAGTAATTATGTGGATATAAATATAGTACCTAGAAGCTGGTATCTAATACCCTTGGCTAATATCATTGCCACTCCATTTTGTTCCTTAAAAAAATACTTTTTATATTGCAGTTCAAGATATTTTAATGAAGCATCGTACCTAGTTGTTTTAATTTTCACAGTATCACAATAACATCTTATGAATAAATCATTTTTAAAAGTACTTGATTCAGATTTAATAATTTTGAAACCAACGATTATCATTTACTAGCTGTCTCGGCTAACTTCATAACGTGTGAAATAAAAAAAATGTTATTTCAACTTTCCCTGAACTGTTACATATATTTCAAGACCAAAATCATCCAAATCGGTCCAGCCGTTCTCCATTTACCGAGACAAACGAGAAGCAATTCATTTAATATAATAAGAACATAGATTTAAGAATTCACTGGTTATGAAGCATTAATCTATACGCCCATATTATATTACGCAAATAGAAGAAATATTGCTATACTATTGACTATTTGGTGGAACAACACTAACAACTAAGTTAATTCGTTGGTAAGTTAAAGTATGTTACAGTATCTAACTGTCAAAATATGACATTTGTAACACATTATATTTATGAATTCATCATCATTCACCGAGCCTTTTCCCAACTCAGTTGGGGTCAGCTTTCCAGTCTAACTGCGATTCGGCTGAACTACGATATTTTCCGTGAAGCGACTGCCATCTGACCTTCACCTTCATTATATTTATGAATTATTGTTCTTAAATGGTTTGTATAAGAGTAACGAAAAGAATGTATTATGGTAAATCGAATTGTAACTTTTATTAATATTGACAATAAACCAAACAAATTAAAGATTATGGTAAGTAAGTTATTTATATGAATAGTTATGTAAAATAAATCTGATATAAGACTAATATCTTATTTAAGTCTTTGAATAATTTGAAATGTAAGACTGTCTTAAATTTGGTACCATAATAATGCAGAAACTACAGGCAAAATACAATCAAACTAAATTGACGTATATTTGTTTAAAAAGAGAGGAACACCAATAGATCTTTCCACTCACTATACTGTGTCCCCAACTTAAAGCTTGTGTTTGTTTACACTTAAATTACGTGTACTTATATTCATTATTTATTATCATATCACTGTCACAGTGGGTACATTGGGTCAAGCATACTATAGTAAAACCACCATTAAGACCTCTTGATAGTATTACCTACATACTCTGTTGACAATACAACAGGCTGTCATTAATAATGCAATAGTAAATAACTTGGTATGGAATGGGGCATCGGTACTAGTACATGATTGTTTTATCTGTGACAATCCATTAGGAAAAACTTTACAGGTAAATTGTAATTTTTATTTATATCCATGATATTTGCTGAAATTAACTAAATTTTAACCCCAAACTCTTCTCAACCACGATGAGGTACGAGTATATCCAATAAGATCGTTATATCATCAAATCGACATAAATATTGACTTTTAAACCAAAAGATCTAAGTATAAATACTTCACTTCACCCCACAGATTCGCCACGCACTCAAAGTTCTTTAATACCTTCTATCAATGCTATGATAGTGTGGTGGCATGAGATATCCAATCAACCGTGTGGGCCACTCGGTGGTAAATACCCGGTTGGCCTCTAGATGCGCAGGAATACCCGGCTGACACTACTCCAATGAGGTACCATCGACCAGACCTTTCCAGCATCAGAGGTCCACCGCTGTCACCTTGACAGCTGTCTTTACCGCCTCCTCGATATCCTGCACACAGCATCTCCGGATAGATGACTACGTTGATGCCTGGAAAATAAATGAGGTTTAATTAAGTATCTATTTATGGACATAGTCCGAGACGCCCAGTACTGTAGTTGGCTGTGGTATAGCAACTGGCACGTAAGATTTTGTTGCCTTTCATCAACATTTCATTGCAAGGCAACGGTTTAAAATTTTTCAAAATTAGAATATAGCTGCTACTTTTTATTTAATTCATTCGGCCATTTTGAACATAACCCATTATAAATGTGCCCAGTGACAGCAATAGGCTTGCCCCCTATTACGTGGGACTAAAATACTGGCAAATTGTGGGTGTGTAATGCACCTCTGCCTACGAACGAAGGGAGTGAAATATCTACATTTCGAGACCGAATAATTTTGCTTTAGTCTGTCTCTATATTCTGTAGCAGCTAGCGGACACATTTCTTATCTGATCTCCACCAAATTTTTCACAAATATTCCTTGATTAAAATCATTTTTAGGATTCCGTAGTAAAAGTCTCGGAACCCTTATAGTTTCGTCACATCCGTCCGTCATTCCGTACTCGGCTTTCCTCCTAAACGGTTAAGGCTAGAAACATGAAATGTAATTGTGGTAATGGAGTCACTGCCTGTAACTTTGTGGATAAAGACGTGACTTATATCATCATCCACTGAGCCTTTTCCCAACTCAGTTGGGGTCGGCTTTCCAGTCTAACTGTTGCACGTCTGAATTTCGATATTTCCCGTGAAGCGACTGCCATCTGCCCTCCACAACCCATGCGCTACATCGAAATTCTGTATTAAGACCACGAGGATTAAGGGCTCCAACTACCTAACGACTGCCATAGATGTTAGTATGACAACCGGGACCGACGGCTTAACGTGCTCTCGGAGGCACGGAGGGGTCTCAGTGTCGTGAAATGATCACCCGTGTTAATATTGTCGGTTACCACTAGACCACGAGCTCCTCGTCTTTAAAACGTGATTTATATCCGTGTTCAAATACGTACCGTTTGCTCTATGCCACCTCTCACACACTCTATTATCTAACACTGGTACATCAACAGCCTGCAGCGTGCGGGGTCGCAACCTGGAGCCGGGGCTCAGCGCTCCCCAGCCGGCTGCCCAGCCGTACTGGCCGAGGAAGTCGGAGCCCCGCTCGGGTAAGCAGATCGGTGCTGAAATGTATAGCAAAAGATTTGATTAATAATAGAGATAATAAATAATAGATAATTATCATCATCATAATGAAGAGTCTCGATCAACATGTCAAGGGACTCTCGCTAGACTGTTGGATCAAGGGTGAGATACAGAAGGCTGTCATCCTCGATACGGCACGCATCGTTAGAAGGTTTCTCAGTCCGTGACCTCTACCGCTGGTAGTTTGGGCCCTGCTCCGCTACTGGTGGTGGTCTGACATGGATTCTTATAATATTATATGTAACTTTTTATATAAATATTGTAAAAAAATGTATGTTAAGAAGACAATTGGAATAAATGAGATAATAATATTTCAATATATATTTAGGACGATTATTTTACACAGCGCTCTTGAACACGCCTCAAAATCCTTAAAAATGTATACATGTGGGCGATTTAAAAACATTTATAAAACATTATAAAGGTGGTTTTTATTTGCCTCATGTCCGTTGGTATAATCTAGACGCTAAACTAAGCTAATATTGAATTGATTCTCTTGCAGGGATTATTAAGTTCAGTTCAAGATAAAATACAGGCTTTGTTTCGTCAAAATTTGAATTATTTATGCAGGTATAAACTATTATATAAACAAACATGGGACCCGAGCGCTCGCTGCCTTTTTGAAGACATCGTTTAACATCTGTTCGATGCTTCTCAAGACCAGAAGGCTGGTTATTTCCGTGCTCAAAGAATAAGGGCTCGTTTAAGGAGACGCGGCGCATCGTGCGGTGCGGTCCGCGAGGCGGGCCGCCAGAAACACAAACATACGGCAATGTTTGGAGCGTTCAGAAGCGTCTTTGCAAGCGTTTGTTTGAGTTGTAGCTGCCCAAGCGACGAGCGTCGCCGCGTCGGACGCGGCAAATGTAGCGACAGGCGACGCCGCGGGGCACGCGGTGGGTAAACCAGTGAGTTTCGCAATGGGAGAACGCGGCGGATGAAACGGCGGGTGACGGCGCAAAGGACACGGCAAGGAAGGCTGGGAGAGGTGCGGGGTATGCAGTGGGAATGTCGGCGTCGTCGGTGCCAGTTTCAGGGACGGAAACTTAGCATTGCGCTCAAGAAAAAAACATTACAGCGCTAGCTACTAATCCTGCTGGATAAACAGCGGACAAGTTAATATCTGCATTTCTCGCTAGATGTTTCTTTTTAAAATTTTATGAATAAATTTTATGTTCCGCTCTAGCGGTAAATAAAATACTTTTTAGGTTATAATTATCTTCAAGCAATATATTAATGATGTCGTCCATGATTACAAACAATACACACGTTTGTAACTAGTCGAACAAGACTGGAAGGACGGCAATAAGCTGCGAGAGTCGCACCGGGTGTCGCACTGAACGACGCCGCATACAAAGCTGCGTCCCACGCGGCGGGTGCAGCGCCGCGCCGTGCGAAGCCACGCCGCTCGCGTCGCTCGACGCCCCGCGTTTCCTTAAACGAGCTCCTGCATTTCTATATGTTTGAGTTTGCGCGTGACGCGACGCGGGCCGCTTCACGCGCCGCCTCTCTATAAACGGTTAAATCGCTCGACGTGCCGCGCCAAGCCACGCCACACGTGAAGCTCGACGCCCCGCGTCTCCTTAAACGAGCCCTAAGTATCGTCATACAAACGTATAGCAACGCAGCCAGCATTCTAGGAACCTTCCCAATCGGTAATGGCGCGGAGGATTTTTGTAAATTCTTTGTAAATATGTATAATTATGTGGTTAAATAAAGTCTATTGTAAAAAAAACTAATACCTTACCTATATGCGGCATGTAATGTACATTTCTATCCAAAGTTAGTACTGCAACGTCGAACCTATCCGCTTGTGGCGTAAACTTGAACAGCGGATGTACTTTGATGGTTCTAACTCCGAACGTATAAGCTGGGAGTGGTTCTGCAGCGGAGTTGATGACGTAATCTCCGAGAGTCACCCGGACATGACGTGGTTGTGCCCGGGCCACACAGTGACCGGCAGTGACGACATGCCGACGTGAAATCAAAGAGCCGCCACATCTGAAATAGTTATAATTCGGAGTTAGATTTTGGATAAAATAATCGGATTTAATTAGACACCAATATTTTCTTAATGCAAAACAATCTGAACACGTTTTTAATAAAATTATGCCCATTCAAAGGTTGCCAATGGATGTTTGTTACTCTTTCACGTAAAAACTACTGTATGGATTTTAATGAAACTGTACAATAATATAGCTTATACATCATAATAACACATAGGCTACAATTTATAAAGATATTGTGTGAATTTTTCAAAATATGACGCGGCGCGACGGGAACGGGAAAAAATCCAAATTACCACGCGGAGGAGTCGCGGGCGACCACTAGTATTATATATATTTGTTTTGACCACAGTACTTTTGTTTCTTTCTGGTTTCCTTATTGCAGTACACACACACACATGTCACGCTTATTTCGATTTCGAAAGGGTAGACAGAGATACATTACACTCCCACAATTTGCCAGTATTTTTAGTCCCACGTAATAGGGAGCAACTAGCAATCCTATTGCCGTCACCGGGCCCACTAATAATGGGTTATGTCCAAAATGGCTAAATTTAATAACAATTAGCAGCTATATTTATTTAATTGAAACCCGTTGCCTTGCGATGAAAAGTTGATGAAAGGCAACAAAATCTTACGTGCCAGCCGCTATGGAACAGCCAATTAAAATTCTGCAGTACAGTACATACTGCCACAAATATTGATGAAATACTATTCTTATAGATGTTTGCGAGTAAAAAATATTTTTGTCTCTTGTCACCTGCATGCCGTGCGTCAGCTGAAAGATCGAGATGAGAATCTGGCAAGAATCCTGAAACCGCTGGGAAATCGCAATGTGCTCTCCCCCTTATTGCATGGGATTAACAGTAACTCGCGAAATTGGGATATAATGAACGCCTCTGTCTACCCCTGTTGAGGATAGATTGTGTTGTTTAACTCCAAACTAGTTTAAACACACAACAATCATATAGTTATCTAACTCAGATCCGAGCATCAGTATTTTTGCAACTAAACCCAACTAAAGAAACCGCTATAAGTAATATACCCTATTATATGATTTCGTAATACTAAACAATGGCATGTACAAATATGTGAGACAATTTCTCTAAGGCCATATTGGTGCATAAGCGGAGCGTCTACCGGAGCGACGAGATGAGCGAGTATAAAGCTTTAGATTTATAATGTCTTTTTCAATAGTAAAGCTTAATTGTTTTGTATAGGCTTGTTGTTATATTATGGATAGAGGCCTCCATATTTTTTTAGGGATCTAAATTAATTTAGTAGCGCACACTCTGACAAAAATATTTAATATAGTTCTCGAAAATAACTGGTTTCTTTCTACCCCCTCGGGGGAAGAATTTTTAGTCGTGCTTTCCATGCAATTAAAGCAATTAAAATCGAAATATATATTTCAAATCAAATATGTGTGTGACTCACAAATATTTGTTTGGGTATTTTCTATGTATATTTAGTATGTACTTAGAAATATATAAGTATGTGTATCAAAGTTATATATTTAGATTTAGAGAAGGAAATCTCGACACAAAACCCTATACCGACCAGTCAAACCAACGTTGTATATGTAGGCTGAATTCCCCCCCCCCCCCCCCCCTATTTTGGGGGAGGCCTATGCTCAGCAATGGGCTGAAATGATGATGATGAAATAAAATGTTTAATCGCTCCACTACACGCTACTCTCTTATGAATCCGCTACTTAAGCTTCTGTGGACGAAACTCAATTATAAAGTTCAGCAAACACAAACAAAAAGATGTACTACACGCTATGCAACAACAGAAATGCAAATTATGAGTTACGACAGCACTGACAAGAAAAATAATTTCTTAGGCTGACGCCAAGGAAGCGTAATTTTTGCCCTGTAAGTTGCGCAAAATGAGTCCAGGAATTAACGCTGTGTTCATTTACAAGTCGAGTTTATCGTCGTCGTATGGTTGTATGGCCATTTTTGGTACAAACAGAACTTCCAAGACTTATTTTAAGCGACTACCAATTCAAATAACCATACCACGTCAAACATGAATGGGACCAAATAATATAATAGACCCACAAGGGAAGCAGTAGCTATCATTAAAAAAATCTAAATCGGTTCATCCAGTCAAAAGATATGAGGTAACAAACTTAACAAGCAGTTGAATTGCCATCGTGAGGTCACACCCCGGTGTCAACACTGCGAGGTTTCCGACGACACCGCACTCCGGTCTGGGCGTGGATACCCTCTCGCTGGAGACCATGCTTCAAGCCATGGTCTCCAGCAGGAGTAGGTGGAACGCGGCCGTGTCCTTCGGCGAGCAAGTTATGCTCGCGAAGGAGGCGGCCGAGAGGGAGAGGGAGCGTACCCTCCCCGCCGAGTTCCGTAGTCAGCGGCGAGGGCGCCGCAGACTCATCTACGCCCAAGACCATCGACCTATATGACCGGGGCCTGAGGACGGCGGGATCGCCACCCGTCGTTCTTACAGAAGCAGGCTAGAAGGGTTGCGTGCTGCGGGGCCTTTGCCCCATAGCACGCAACCAGATTCACTTACTGACGCGGGATAAAACCCTACCCCAACGACGCGGGATTCTCATCCCGACCTAACCCCCGCAGAGACCACAGAGGTGGTCGAAGTCCGCCGGGCGCCACTGGAAATACGTTCTGCTTGTAACCAGAGACGCCCGGCAACGGACGTTAGAGCGGCCGCGGCCTCAGGCCACGGAATTAAAAAAAACAATTGAATTGAGAACCTCCTCCTTATTTGGAAGTTGGTGAAACAATACTATCTATCTATATATAGAAATGGTGAATGTAATTTTTGTCCCCCCTTAGCTCTCGAGAACTGCTTATGGTCCAATGATGGTTGACCCCTCTATGGATAGCCCTCGATCTGGAGGCAAGCCAAAAAATCGAAAATTTGACCTAGCCCTAAGGGGTCAAAAGTTATAGGCCAAAACCTATGGTGTGGTGCGGCGCGAAGCACCTCGCAAGTCACCGTACTAGTTAATTTAGAAAGAGAAAGCTATACCGCACGAGCGGAGTCGCGGAAATTAACTATTATATTTCGCTACTTACCTTTTTTGAAACTAAAATTAATTATATTTCAATTATTTTTGAAACAGTTAGGTATTCAGTTAGGTGTTAGTAATATTAAGAAGATGAATGTGCGAAAAAGTTGGTGTATGTAAAAAAATATAATTATAATTTACAATAAAATTATACCTAGGTATCAAAAATTATGTACAAAAAAATATATCTTTTATGTAATTTTTTTTTTGTTATGATTCAAAACATATTTACAAATTTTACAAACATTACTAATCGGATATATACATTCTAAATATTACACTGTCATGCAAGATAAACATTCATTGTCAAATAACAAAAAGTATTTAACAGAGTCACAATTAAATGAATTTTGATTCTGTTAGCTAACTCAAATAAAAAATAGAATATACAAAATAAATACAAATATATTTCGAAAGATAAATAAATAATAGTTGAAAAAAAAATACTATTTAGAATTTAAAAAAAAGCTCAGTACCTAGAACAGAGATCTGATAAAAAAAGAAAAAACTGTCTGAAGCACCCGGGTGTAACTACTAAACGTCATGCTATCTCTTTCGCACATTTACCTCTCTATCCAACACTGCTTCCAACCGATAAGCTCGAATATGGACATAAGCGTGTTGCATCTGTAAAATTAATTATTAATTCATGTTAATATTAGATTAGTGGCACAATATAGAAACGAGAGTCATATGTCGCATATAAAATTTAAAACAATATACATTTATACAAACTATTAACAAAAACTAACGTATATATACTGGGTGTTTTCTATGTATAAGATGTATGTTTTAAGAAATATATAAGTATGTTTATCAGTTGTCTAGATCCCATAGCACAAGCTTATATTAGCTTAATTTGGGCTAGATGATGTTGTATAAGAAAGTAAAAAAAAAATTATACTAGTCTTTTCAATTTTTTTTGGGAGGGAAATCTCCTTTTTAAATATAATTTCTCATTTCAAAATAATTAATATTATACTTTACTTTTGCAGAACAGAAGTTCCGTTTTTGGTGTTTTTTTTTCTAAATTTTCTTGTATCTGGATATACATAGTATACTCATACTGAACTTTAGTAAGTTATATGACTCTGATTTCTACGACAAAATGGTTATTTACATTTAAAAAAATGTGTGAATTAAAATTACAATTAGTGATGTCCATTAGTGCGTTAATTTACAATGTTATGAATATGCAAGTGCAAAAATTATGTGCATTTGATACAAAAACTTTAAAAATATGAAGTTGTAGTGACCATAATAATATGTCAATAGTGCAGTAAAGAACATTATTGGTCAAAAGTTTACAGTATACTGTCAAAATGACACTCACTCACTCGCTGATACTCACTCGCCCGTACTTATATAAAGATTAACTAAGTCCATGGAGTTCGATTTCTGCTGAGCGCGTGGCTGGTGGCTTTTTAGGTTACCTCTGGCGCTCCGCAAAAATCGGGTTCCCAGACACTCACATACCGAACAATGTTTCTTGTCCTGCACCTGGAGCTAGTTAGGAATAACTAGTTTATCTGTGCGGGACTATCAACTAATCAAGCATTACCTTGACATTGGCGAAATCATTGATAAACATCGATAGAGCCACGTTTTTAAAAAAAAGAAAAGAAGTAAGTCCATAGTCAATCTATGTTGAATGTAAATGTCCGGTAGTTATCAGGAATAACTATAATTAATATGTTTCACAAGGACACCAGTAACTAAATATTATAAAAAATAGGAGCTGAGCTTTTTTGATCACCTTGCATAGCAGTATACTGTTAAACATGACAATATGTTCATTATTAGTAAAACTTTTGTACACAGTAGTAACTTTTATAACGTATGGCATAATCATATTTCTAATATGTGTAAAAATTGTACCGCATGTGGCATAAAACTGAATTTTTTAAATTTCAGTAACACTTGTGATTAAAGGAGTTTTATTGCTTATAAAACCTTTTTATGCCATAAACGTCATATCGTGTCACAAATATGCAAACTGTACAGTACTGTATAACCTTGAGGAGCCGATTCTGATGTACGCTTGCCATGGAAATGTTCCGAAGCCCGCGTCGTCTCCCCCAACTATTCTTCGTTGTGCAGTTTGCTTGCCAACTGCTATGCCACAACCTGGAAAAAAATATCGGTAAATTAAAAAAAATATAAATTTTCCACTAACTTGGAAGTATTTATGGCAGTGTGATAGTCCGAGACAACCAGAACTCTGGCACCTAAGATGTAGTTGCCTCTAATCAACATTTTTCAAAATTATAACAGCTGCTACTCTTTCTCTTGCTACTCGTTTTTGACAAAAACTATTATATAAAACCCATAAATAAAACTTTCTATTCTTTCTTTGGTTTGGTCCCACAAACCAAAAAATTACTGGAAAAGAGCAGGTGTGTAATGCACCTCTGCCTACCCTTTCGGGGATACAGGTGTGATATATATGTATCTAGTCTATAGACATTCAACCAATAATATCGCATAAAAGGTGAATCTTATTTCAGATTGTAGTACTCATCAAGGATATTAAGGTTTAATTTGCGCCGAGCTGTGGTAATTTTCTATGAAACATGCGCATTCTCCTTTCGGCCGCGCGACCGGATTTCAATATTTTTGAAATTTGCTGCGATATCATTGGTTTGGTGTAGTCCTTCATGAAGATGCTCATTGTTGGACAAACTTATTACCGCTTGTGGTTTTATTTCCCGTTCATGTTTTTAACAGGCAACTAATCCCGGAACGAATAATATCCTAATTATATAATTTTTATGTATAACAACTCACATAATCAGTAGTTTACACTAACAAACAAAAACTGTAATATAACATAATCATAACATAACCGTTGGTTACGAACATACTTTGTGGTAGTGTAAGTTCTGTAACGATACCGATTCAATAACATGGTATTTACACGTCAAATACATAATAGAACTTCCGAAGGTGTAACAGGCATTGTATTTCCTAGTAGGAAGTGCAGTTTAGCGTCACAGATAAGTGATGATTATGTAGCTAACAGCACATGATACCCAACAGTGCCACACGCACGATATATTTGTTTCGTTCGCTATTCATCACCATTCACCGAGCCTTTTCCCAACTCAGTTAGGGTCGGCTTTCCAGTCTAACTGCTAGCGGGTGAACTTCATATTTTCCGTGAAGCGACTGCCATCTAACCTCCACAACCCATGGGCGATATCGAAGTTCTGTAGTTAGACCGGTCAGATTTACAACCGGGACCGACGACGGCTTAACGTTCTCTCCGAGGCACGGAGAACACGTTCACGTCACGTCTCTCTCGTTCGCTACTCATAATTCTAAATTAGTCAGTATTAAAAGTAGTGTGTAAAGTAAGGCGAGACGAGAGAGAAAATTGAAGTAAAGCTCGGGGGTTTAAAACATTATTATTTTGTTTAATTAGCTACTATAATCGCTATCGTCTGTATTAGACATGGATGATTCGTTGAAAGAGTCCAAATCAGACGTATTTATGACAGAACTATCTGTTCTACCAATAGAATAGAAATATACTTTATTGTCCACCAATATACAAATTAAGTAAATATCAATCAATCAATCAATCATTTATTTTGTGATCATAGGTACATTACAGGTCTTAAAAAAATACATAATAGTGTTTCTCTATGGTCTGCCAGAGATTGGCGTACAAAAAAGATAAATGGAAGTTAGATAGGTAGGTACTTTCAGTTTCAATTAAAAATACAAACTAAAACTTAATCCAGTAGCACAAATGGCAGCCTTGTCACCAAGAGTGATCTCTTACAGGCAACCTTTGGATGGACATAACAGATCGAAGTGAAATTAAAAGTGGATAGCTATTGGTGAAAGAAAAGAATATACAAAAGTCTTTATTTACAATAAGAATTACAATATACAAAATAAACATAATTATATACTAAAAATATTTACATTACAAAATATCGTTTAAAAAATCCTCCGCGTCATTGCCGACTGGGAAGGTTCCCAGAATGCTGGCTGTGTTGCCACGTTGGATGGCGATACTTATTCTTTGGGCCAGAAAAATGTCTCTATAAAGGCGGCGAGCACTCGGACCCCATGACCCCAGTGTCTCGACCCCAAACGGCTCAAATATGTAATCATCTGCTAGGTTAGCATATTTACGCAGTTTAAGGCCTTCAACCGATGCAGTAGCAGCGCCGGCACATCCGAATGTGCTTGGAAGGTGTGAAGGTGCTAAGGTGTCAACGCATGTAGCGTCCCACACCAAAGGCCTTCCCATCTTCCACGGTAGCAACGACATACCGTCCGGTCTCTTTCCATCGCTTCGTGCTAAACCATTTGGTTCACGTACGGCCGGAAGACCTGCGGTGGAAAGAGCCCTACGAATTATGTCGTTTAGAATAGCGTGCCGAGGTATACGACCTGCGCTTCTGCTACAAGAAAGGCCATGGTGTCCCAGATTATCGACGGCTACTCCACAGGTGCAATGATGCGGGAAACACAAGGTGTACCCAGCCGAAAGCAAGTGGCAATGCGGAAGGTTGTGTCGTCCAACATTGTACCCATGTTGGGCGATGGGAGCGCCTGGATCCATAACCCTGACTCCCATTCTCTAACAGCTAGTAGGCGTGCACGCTCTGAAATATTGACAGAAGTGTCAATTAGTGTATTAATTCTCAATTTACAGAGCGGTGAATCCCACCGTCGCTGTGAGCCTAGGCGTGAGGGCAGGTCAGTGTCGAGACAAGACATCCTCCAAGCATTTATGGCATCGGTCTTGCATCGCACCTTGGAATCAATCAGTGTATTTGACAAAATTTTCCTGACTAATTCTTCGGTGCTATGAACCGACGACAGAAATGCTGGCAGACTGACATCTGTGACTCTACGAATACCTAGCCCGCCCAAGTGAACTGGAAGAGACGCTTGGACCCAGGCCCGGTCATTAATATTTACATTTAAAATTTTACACAAAGAATTTTGTATTAAGTTGTCTGGTCTGCCCAAAATTTCTACATTTTTCCAAAATTGTCCTGAACGGAGGGCATGTGTAAATTTGAATAGTGAAAGAATAGTGAAAGCTGAATGAATACTGATATTACATAGACTATCATTAACCTGCTCAAAATTTTGAATTTTTTCCTCGATAAAAGTGGAAAAGCCATCTTCTAAAATCGGGGACCCTAGGAGGCGTAAAGAAGTTTTGTCCAAAACTTTTATGTTGGGGGCCAAACAGTTGAATTTAGAGATTGTTGTTAATTTATCTGTGTTTTCAGATATAAAAATCTCACATTTATTCGGGTTCAGTTCTAAGCCAATTGACTGAAACTCGTTCTTTATTAGGGCTAAATCTTGTCAAAACTGTCTCTACTTTTCCCCCAATTTTTTATCTATTTTTCTTATACAAAAGTATAAGAAAAATATATAAAAGTCAATGTTGATAAATGGTTGACAACTACGGTACTAAATGTTTACCAGTACCATGATACACGCATCGACAGTTCTCGTCGAACAACTGACGTCAGTACTGGGTATGAGTGGTAAGCACAGAGATAACAATGGCTCGCTATCGCAATGTTACTCAGTAAGGGTACGTTTGTTGACAAAAATTATTTTGTTTCATTACTTTACGTGTTCAGCTACATACATACTAAACTTTTGTAGAACACTAGCTAGCACTAAAATGCTTAAAAGGCCAGGTCCAAGCCATGCTGACCTCCACACGGTGCTCCTGCTGACAAACGAACAAGGCTCTATGACTGATAATATAAAGGGTCCGTAAACGGCAAATAGACTCAGTATTACGTGGGATCAACGGATTGACTGACGAAACGTGGGCATTTTTAACGCCTCTGCCTACCCCTTCGGGGTTGAACTTGCGATTACCTGATATGTGTGCGTTGTTATACGATAGGCAGGTTATATAAACATCACATCACAATAGGAGTGGATAAATTAGGCAAAAAAGTGTTGCATAAACGGAGATTTCTTTTTCCTTTTGAAGGTTTCTGATAGCGTGCACAGCTTAATAAAAGTATGCATTTCCCAACCAAACACAATCAACTGATTTTTGGCAGTAAAATTCAACGCAAATGAAGTCGTAGGCTTCCACTAGTTTATATTAACAAAAGCACATTACATCACTAATCCCATATATTATCCACAATATACGAACATCACTATGACTTGCAAAATGTTATTTAGAGATTACATAGTGTGATATAACACTTTCGCTGTCTATTTTTAGATTATTTGCTATGTTTGTCATCATTATTCATTTATTCATGTAATCATGCTCGGATCAGAGGTAGAAGTAGATCCTTCTGCGAACAGATCATGCTCGTGAAGAAAGCGGTCCAGAGGAAGAATGCCCTCCACTAGATTCAAGTATGAAGAGAGGATTTATACGAGAAGGACTTCCTACCTCCATAGTCCGTTCTGAAGACGGCGGGTTGGTAACCCACAGTCCTTACATAAGCAGGTCCGAAGGGTTGCGTGCTGTGGGTTTTCACTCCACGCGGGATAAACCTAACCCCAAAGATGCGGGATAACACCCAACCCCAGACAGAGGGCGCGTAGGTGACCAAAGTCTGTCGGCGCCCTGGTGGAATTCCGAGGGCGTACTTAGGACGCCCGGCTATGGACATCAAGGGAGCATATAAAAAGGCTACCTTAGCAATTATCTGAAATGAATTGTTGTTCGTTTGTCTTAGCAAAATACACGTCAAAAATTGACACAACAACCGACACCAAATTACCGAAATTGGACCAAATAACTGTCGGAATGGGACCAAATTGAAATTGAACACTTGGAAAGTAGTAGTTATCAATTTAAAAAAGAAATTAAAATCGGTTTACCCAGTCCCTTTGGACTGGGTAAACCGATTTTTATTTTTATTTATTTTTATTTTTTACCTCAATCTTTATTGAGGTAACAAACTTAAAAAAACATATAGTCGAATTGAGAACCTCCTCCTTTTTTGGAAGTCGGTTGAAAATAAGACAATGGCTAGATCGATTTGGCTAATTTTGGTCTTGAAATTTTAATATTCCTAGAAGTTTAAGAAAGATTTCAAAGATTTCACTAGAACAACTAGTACCTAATGAAAAGTTTTAGAAAAGTTTTAGAAAAGTTTTAGAAAAGTTTTAGAAAAGTTTTAGAAAAGTTTTAGAGGTAATAAAACGTATTCTTAATTCTCGTGTCAGGTGGTTACCATACTCCTCCGAAACGGCTTGACCAATTTTTATGAAAATTTATATGCATATTCAGTAGGCCTGAGAATAGACTACTATCTATTTTCCATACCCCGAAGTGATAAGGGTTACCCACCTCCAACATATTTTTTTAAAGTTTTTTTTTTCTAATAATGTAGCATTAATAAATATTTACAACCCTAAATTTCACCCTTCTATCACCAACCCCTATTGTTTAATAGTATCTATTTCCCTTGGTCACGACAGTAATTCGCCGGGACAGCTAGTAAGTACATAAAAATGTGCAAAATTGAACGTTTTATGAAGATTAAACACATCAAAATATTTCCCATGAAGATCAATCAGATATAAGTACGCACAGTAATGAATGTCAAGTTGAACTTTCACGACTGCGGTCGACCACAGAGCGGTTAGGAAGTTCTATCACGGAATAACATTACATTTCCTATGCTCGTATCGCTTTTGAAATGGAAAATAATAATTGTATGTAGCTAAATAATTTGCGCACCAAATTATACAGACAATAAAAATACACATGCAATAATTGACAGAACTACCGACTTCAAACTACCGAAATGGGACCAAATAGTTGTCGTAATGGGACCAAATTGTTGTCGTAATGGGACCAAATTGAAATGGGACCACTTCGTAAGTAGTAGATTCCAATTAAAATAAAAAAAAAAAACAAAATTGTTTTTTGGAAGTTGGTTGAAAACTAGAGCCTTGGGCAGGACTCGAACCATCAACTGATCCCTATATTCCTGATATTTTAGTGCCAGTTGTCACAATATAAATAATACTGGTTTCTTTGGGGGGTGTATCCTACTTATCCTATTGATCATCCTTATTAAATTACACACATTAGAAGCTTCTTTGCTTAAATATTATTAGCTTAAAAGTATTCATGGAGTCCGAGTGCTCGCCGCCTTTATAGAGACATTGCTAAACGCCTAATCGATGCTTCTCAGGACCAGATGGCTGGCTATTTTCTGGCCCAAAGAATAAGTATCGCCATATAACATGGCAACACAGCCAGCATTCTGGGAACCTTCCCAGTCGGCAATGACGCGGAGGATTTTTTAAACGATATTTTGTAATGTAAATATTTTTAGTCTATAATTATGTATATTTTGTATATTGTAATTCTTATTATAAATAAAAGTACATTAAAAGTATTAATAATATAATAATGATAGTAAAAAATAGTATAATAGATATAATAGTAGTAAAATCTTAAAATTAATCTTAGTAGTAATCTTAAAATTGCTAAGCAATAATCAAAAACTATGGCGTCATCAGAAATAATGAGACAAAAATGATCTAATGATTAGGTGAAAGGGCCATAGTTTTATTAATAAAAGGCTCAGTATTAAGGACGACTAGTCATCATTATTAATTATTATTTATTGTTAAACTAACGGGCTTACAAAAAAGAAAAACAAATCCAGTAGATATGAGAAGTATGGCTGGGGTTAGAGTTCACACGGAAATGTGGCGGTGAATTTTTTTTTTCTCACACAACGTCATCTAGCCCAAACTAAGCTATAAGCTTGTGCTATGCGATCTAGACAACTGAGAACCATACTTATATATTTCTAAATACATACATATAATACATATAATACATAGAAAACAAACAAACTTCGAAACAAACATTTGTGGATCACACAAATATTTGAATCGCGTGGGATTCGAATCCGAGACTCCGGAGTCGAAAGCCAATGCACTACCGATCACGCCACCGAAGCAGTCAAAACATTAGTACATGCCTATTGACTAAGATAGAAAAAGGGATGCTTAAACAGTTTTGGCACGTAGAAATGATGGCTGGAAGAAATGGTAAATAGATTGACTACACAGATAGATATACAGGGTTATTTGTAATTAACTAGCATCCTCCCAGGGGTAGGTAGCAGTCATTGTAAGTAACAACGTTTGTTCTACGACTTTTAATAAAACTGAATATATTACTTAATAATGAGTTTTCAAGTTTTTATTGTTATAACGCGACACTATTAAGTCTATGTTTTATTCATAAACTAAAGGTCGACGCACGCACGTTCGCGCGCGCTTTTTCGGTGAGTTCCTGGACACGATGAAGATGGAACGGATATTTGCCTTCGTTGTGATTTGTGAATGACACTCCACGCGATGAGCTGCGATACATTAAACCATAGCGTGGCGTCATTGGCACTTGCGGCGGGATTGTACTTGCGGCGGGATTATCCTCAAAGAACTCCAGTATCCTTTCTTGTTCCCGTACTGAGTGCCTCGGTGGACGACCACTATCACTGAACCTGGGCTGGGTGGAACTCCCCGTAATCGCGTAATCGCTGTGTGACAGATAACATCGTTGCCTGGCTCGGTGTAGGTAGATTTGAAAACCTTACTGCATATTGGCGGCATGAATTGATGATACGAGTTTGTTTACCTAATTTTTACGATGCGCGTATGCTGCGGCGGCGTAGAGTTAATAACTGTCAGACGCAAAAATAAATTAATATTTATTTTTGTATGAAAGTAAAATTTTACGTGTTATAAAAAGTCGTAGAACAAACGTTGTTACTTATGGTGTCTGCTACCTACCCCTGCGAGGATGCTAGTTAATTACAAATAACCCTGTATAAGGTAGGCTTGGATAGACAGATTAGTAAGGGTGGAACTTGGTGAATTTACTTCGACCAAATCGAAGATGTTTTGTCAAAAATCCAGGTCAAGAGTACCCGAAATCGGAGAGCCTTCATAAAAATAGTTATGAAAATGGAAAATGCTTAACCTTAAACTCCCTATCCATCCAAAGGTTGTCTGGAAGAGATCGCTTTTAGCGATAAGGTCGGCATTCGTACTCTTCTTACGTGATATCTAATTTTTATATGTTCTCCATGTTGTGGACAATAGAGTGTATTGAATTGAATGAATTAAATTGAATTGAATTGAAAAGCGAAAGAAGTATGCCGATATCGTATCAAGTGGAATTCCGAAGTCTCTGCCTATCCCAATGGGAAAAAAGCGTGACTGTATGTATGTATGAACAAGTTTACTACCTCGGTGCTTTAGTCGGTTGAACTTAGAACTTGCTGGAGAGCTTCCTCTGCGAAGATAGCACAGCCAGCGTCGAGTTCGAACGAATGAAATTGCAGAAAAGAAATTAAAAGTACTAAGACACACCAATTTTTTATGGGCCCAAACGTCATACAAGAATGGGCATTGTCCTTCCAAAAAATTGGGTCACGTTACCAACATTTTATAGCGAGGAACCACATAATTACTGACCAAGTAATGCGTGTGATACACCTCTGCCTACTCCCTCTAGGATATAGGCGGGATTATATGTATGTATGTTATATGCATGTGTAAGAATATCTATACTACTACATATTATAAAGAGGAAAGATTTGTATTTTTGTTTGTAATGAATAAACTCAAAAACTACTGTGCCGATTTCAAAAATTCTTTCACCATTGGAAAGCTACATTCACCCTGAGTAACATAGGCTACTTTTTATCCCGGTATTGTGTTCCCACGGGAACCGGGAAATCACGCGGGCGGAGCTGCGGCAATCAGATAGTGAGTAATAAGAACGTAATAAATCCATAATAGTTACACAAAAGTGTTTGCATAAGGTCCGCATTTTACTTGAATGAGTTATCGGCGTTAAGAACGCCTCGTGGGCTACACGATACGACACAGATACGAGTACTAACGAGTTTAATTTATTAACAACGAGCTAACATGGGCGCTTTCACACTGCCACGATATCGTGACGATATCGTGCATTTATCGTGGCGATATCGTGACGATATAGGGGAGGTAAGGGTGCATTGGGCATGTGTTGCTAAGCAATTTAAAAAATGTTTCAATTGTCATTATGCAGATAAGTACTGCAGTACCTACCTCATCAGGTCAGGGGCCTAAGTCGCGTAAATGACGATAGGTCGTCGACGATACGTAAGTGACGATATCTTCCACTTTAGCGTGGCGGTATCGTGACTACACAAGGAGTCACTGTGATTTCATCTGTGATTAATCACAGAATATGAGCATATGATTCTTCACTGTTCGCATCTGTTATCTCGCTAAATTTAGTATAGTCTACTAATATTATACATATTTACACTGCAACATATGGGGGGGGGGGGATGATTGATGTTGTATTACCAGAATATAGTCCCAGACCTACTCATAGTACCTAGATATGTAGGGGAACATAGAAACACGTCCAACTGTCACCCATCGGTAATATCAAAGTTTTTGGGAAGTGGGATGGGAATTGGGAATTCTTTTTATGGGAAGAGATGTAGTGTATGAGTGTGTGTGAGTATGTTTTATTACTTGTAGGGGTGTCAAAGGGGGGTCCGAAAAAGAAGTCAAAATTGACCTGAGATGCTTACTTTCCGAGATATAAGGTACTGGGAATCTTGGGTATTTTTGTGGGATGGGAATTCCCGGGATTTTTTTTTTGCAGGCTGATAGTATAAGTCTCGGTCAGGGTGCAAGGGAACAAAAATTTGATTTTGGAAGCTCCGTTACCGGAATATAGGGGCTTCAAGTTTTGTGGAAAGTGGGATGAGAATTGGGAAGAAAAATTTGTGGGAAGATGGGGTTCAAATACTTACTTAAGGTACTATAAACATGAGGGTGAAATTGACCTGGGATGCTTAGTTTTCGAGATATGGGGTACTGAGAATCTTTGGTATTTTTGCGGGATGAGAATTCCCGGGATTTTTTGTGTGACGGGAGGGGGTGCAGGGGGAAGAAAAATTTGCCCAGAATTTAGGTGGAAAGCTTGGTTCCCGGGATCTAGGGGCTGGGAAGTTAAGAAGTAATGTCGGGAGTAACTAAATTCAACTTAACCTAATGATAATTGTACTCTGCAGTCATTCGGTTAGGTCCCTTTCTGGCGCTATCCTGGCGCGATGCTTGTGAGTTTAGCAGACTACCGATTTTTTTACCAATTACAGTTGCAACGTAGTAGTATATCAGTAGCATGGCGTTTTACGTTCATTTACGCGACTTAGGCTCCTGACCTGATGAGGTGGGTACTGCAGTACCCATCTGCATAATGACAATTTAAACATTTCTTAAATTGCTTAACAACACATGCCCAATGCAATACCTCCCCTATATCGTGACGATATCGTTATCGTAAAATGTGAAAACGCCCGTGTTGGAAAATTTTCGTAAATAGATAAGTTGTAACTTATACCTAGTACCCTATCGCCCTATGCAGGCTATGGTGGAACAGTAAACCATTTCGTGGAGATCGGATAAAATTAATGTGGCCGCTAGCACACATACACACACATACAGAGATTGATAGACAGACGGACGAAAGCAAAATTGTTCAGTCTGGATATGTTTACGCTTTTTATTTTTTTTAATTACGCGGTCTAAAATCGCGGCCACTTCCACGTCCGTTGCCGAGCGCCTCTGGTGAACACTCCAGGAATTTCCAGGAAACCCCGGCAGACTTTGGCCACCCGAGTGGCCTCTGTGCTGTGGTTTGGTCCGGTTTTAACCCGCGTCTTTGAGGTCGGGTTTCCCGCGTCGGTGAGTGAACCCTTTTAGCCTGCTTCTGTAAGGACGGCGGGTGGCTATCCCTTTCAGGCCCCGATTATGGAGGTCGATAGTTCCGGGCGTAAATAAAGGCCGAAACCCAAAGTAAGCTATAAGCTTGTGGTATGGGATCTAGGCAACTGATAAAAATACTTATGTATTTATAAATACATACATATTATATATAGAAAACACTCTGAAATAAACATTTTGTGGATCATAAATAATTTTGCACAATAATTTTGCCTGCTAATTTTGCATGCCAGTTGGCGGAAATATGGTGGAACTAAAAACTGTATAATACCTCTGTACTTCCCTGTATTTCGCAAAAAAAATTAAAAATTGAAAAATTAAATTGATTCGACCCGGAATCGAACCCGGGATCTCATGGACGGCAGTCGCATACTCACAGCGCCATCGAGGCAGTTTACTTAGACATCTACTGCCAGTTTCGCAGAACAACGCCTGTGAGTAAGAAATCAGATGACTCGTAGCTTGTTTGCTGTTGAACCAACCCGGGAATCAAACTCGGCACCTCGAGGGTAGCCGCAACGTTATATAATTTCAAACTCCTCAGTTATATCAACCGGGTTACTCAAGGTCTTTGTTTAAAGAAACGTTCTGAATAAATAAATGGCGTCCCACTTCTGCTACATTAAGATTCACAAAGCAATTGTTTGTTTATCTATTACACACGTGCAAAAATAATATTTTTATTCCTGAAGGGGTAGGCAGAGGAGTTTAATATCCCCAGAATTCATCAGTCACTTTTTGGTCCCATGTTATATTGTAGGAAGCGATGGATATCAATGGACATACTTAAAGATCTTGATAAGGGACGTTAGGGATCAACCCTATACACCATAGGGCCGACCCCTAGAACGTGGCGTCAACTAAAAATTTATAGTTATCGTATCATAACTGTTTTATTTTTTAAACTTATGAATGCAGTTTAAATTGTTTTAAAATTTAAGTCTATTATCCTTCCACGTGGCATGGTATTGGGACACACACACACTGTATATGAGGGTGTTATATTGCCGAAGTCCAACTCGTATTTCAAACCCCAACAATTAGCCATTAGCCACGTAGCAAGCCAATTGCTGCCAGCGGACGCCATTACAATAGAAAAATGAAAACCTTACCATTCTGTAATGTGAATCTAAGTTCCAACAGCCAAGATCGTCCATTATTACAACATCTCTAGTCCAGTCGGCTAAATGACATTTTGTGTAAATGACATAACACTATTTACATTTACAATTTATTTGCTAGTAGCGGAAGTTCGATTTTGGCTGAGCGCGTAGCTGGTGGCTTTTTAGATGGCGCGATTGGGCGCTCCGTAAAAATGGGGTTCCAGACACTCACATACCGAACAACGTTTCTTGTCCTACACCTGGAGCTAGTTAGGAATAACTAGTTCTTCTGTGCCTATCAACTAATCAAGCATTACTTATAATTGGCGAAATCATCGATTACGATCGATGGAGTCACGCCACAAAAAGAAGAAGAAGAAATAAGACTTTGTTTTATACTATATTATGATTCTCATCATCACCCACTGAGCCTAGTTCGGGTCGATTAACCAGTCTAACTGCTCGCGGCTGAACTTCAATATTTTCAGTGAAGCAACTGCCATCTGACCTCCACAACCTATGGGTGCCGAAGCTCTGTAGTTAGACCACGAGGATTTGTTTTTGGGCTCCAAATACCCGTAACTACTGCCATAGATGTTCGTATGACAACCGGGACCGACGGCTTTACATGCTCTCCGAGACACGGTTAATTACTATTCTCAATACTACCATAAACTAAATATTGGATAGAAACAGGCGTTACTTGGCGAAAATCCATGACAAAACAATGGTAAGTAAAAATTTTTTTTTAAGAAAAAACTTTTTAGCATTAATTAATAGCATTAATTTTTCGCAGAATCAAAAGGACAACAAAACGTCGACAATTGTTTCGCCTCTAAACGAGGCATTATCAAGACTGTCTCAGAGAGAACAGCAAAATTCGTGGTTGGAACGTGTTTGCTTATAAGTAAACGCGTGCAAATTTCATTATCGCGATGTAGGATTCTTTACAATAACCAATGTGGGTAGAAACCTCAGATCATGCTAACTAAGTTCCAAAAATAGGTATTCACCAATACTTGACCTTATCTGTTTGATTTAATTACTGTCTCTTGATAAGTTGCATAGAAAACCCAAACAACACATACAAACCAACAACAGTTAATGTGTCTGTCTGTTCGCAAACAGATTAAGTAAGGGAGATGTGTGAAAATCTATTTGTTCATTGAGTAAGGTGTCCGCATCTCTTCTAACTATTTCTAGCCTTTCCCAAACACTTAACTTGAACCCTTTCTCACATAACCTTAAAACTTTAAAAGTGTTACTATTGTTCAAGGAATGACCAGTGTCAAGAAGATGCTTCGCGAAGAGGGACCTTTCGGGACAACCATTGCGGGACGCCGCTCTATGTTCCTTATATCTAATATCGAAGGACCTGCCAGTCTGTCCCACATACTTCAAACCACATTCATCACAACTCAACAAATAAACACCTGATCTGCGTGAGACCGACACCGAATCCTTGCCATTACACAGCTCCCTCAAGGCATTCTGAGTTCTAAAAGCAACAAATATATTACTTTCCCTCATGATCTTAGCTATACTCAACGAGACGGGACCCACGAACGGCAAACAGGCCGTGTACTTCCTAGGTGGATCTTGAATCGGATATAATAAATGAAAACTAGCCTTTCTACGTTTTTTATTTAATAATGAGTGAACCATTTCTACGTCATAGCCATTACTTTGTGCTATGTAGCAAATGATGGACAATTCTTCACCAAATGCCTGTGGGCTCAACGGTACCGCCAGTAACCTGCTCAGTAAGCTGTGGAAAGCTGCCATTTTATGCTGCCATGGATGATTGGATGAGTAAGGAATAACTGTGTCTGTAACTGTTGGTTTCCTATAGATACGGAACTCATGAACACCGTTCCTTCTAGTAATTGAAAGGTCCAAGAAATTGAGAGTGGAATCTGACTCCAACTCTAGTGAAAAATCAATTCTAGGGTGTACTGAGTTCAACTTGGAGACAAGGACACTGAGCTGACGTTTTGTTCCTGTCCAACATATAATAATATCATCCACATATCTAAAATAGTACAAGACATGAACGTTCCCAACTATGTGGTTAGTCTCGAATGCATCCATAAATATTTCAGCTATTAAAGGACTGAGTGGCGACCCCATAGCCAGACCATTCCTCTGTAGAAAAAAACTGTTGTTGAACTGAAAGTAATTCTGAGTCATACACAATCTTGTTAGGTTATAAATTTCCTCTATTTTATTAAAATTTACCCTTTTTATTGTTAATTTGTGTCTCAAAATATCTAATACTTCATTATACGGTACGTTAGTGAATAAACTTTTCACGTCCAAAGACACAAGTTGAGCATTGGACGGTAACTTAATATTTTTAATCTTGTTTATGAGGTCAGTACTCTTTTTTTTTTATAGAAAATTTTGGGTTAAAATCTATTGCTTCTTTAATGATTGTGTTCAAAAACTTCGACAAATTATATGCCGGCGCGCCCCTGTATGCGACAACAGGTCTAATTGGGCACCCTTCCTTGTGTATTTTTGGAAGGCCATAAAACAACGGACAACTGGGATTCATGTTTATCAAAGTTTTATGCAGCGAAGAGTTCTCAGGGAATAAATAAGACGTGGATTTCAAAGCAAGCTTTAGTTCTGCCTGGAACTTAGCTGTAGGATTGAAGGTTAAGTGTTGAAAATCATCAGATGAAATGATGTCATTGACTCTTGCCATGTAATCCTCCCTCGGGATCAAAACCACGGTGTTACCCTTATCAGCCTTACTCAGAACCACATCCCCGTCCCTAAGTTTGTTGCGAATCGACCTTTGTACAGTCAATTCGGAGTTAAAAGTACCAGACAAACAAACAGAATCGATTTTTTGTGCAACCAGTGCCTTCAACATTATGTCACCCTTATTTCTAATGATTGCCACCTCCGCATCTACTGCCAAAGGTTCTAAAGATTTTTTATTGTTAAATGATTTAGGTATGGAATATTTTAAGCCCTTATTTAAAAGGGACACCTCACTGTTGCTGAGATGAATATCAGAAAGGTTCTTGATTCTGGGGTAAAATGTATGATTAGAAAACACCTGCTCCCTTCGATCAAAAAACTCGCCTCTACCCACCCTTAGATTAAATAATTTTTTTGATTGTATTAAAAATTTTTTATGTATAAATTTAGAAGCTAAATCTCGTGCCTTTTTATCCAACAAATCAAATTCTACTCTGTGTAAACTGAATGACAACTCAGAGTGTAGAACCTTTAAATGCCACTTCAAATTGTCTCTCACTCTAAATAAACTCCTAATTTCTGAGTTTAGCCACACTGTTTTTGCTTTTAAAATAGAATTCCTAGCCGACACTGAGTTATTGTTTGTTTTTAGGCAGATGTACCTTGGAAACACCCCAAAGCGCTTACACTCTTGATTGAACCAAAGATTTTGACTTGCTGTTCTGTGGAGCTTGATCAATTTTATATATAGTTTAGCCTGGGTAGTGATGCACACTGATCTCAAATATTGGATAGAAACAGGCGTTACTTGGCGAAAATCCATGACAAAACAATGGTAAGTAAAAATTTTTTTAAGAAAAAACTTTTTAGCATTAATTAATAGCATTAATTTTTCGCAGAATCAAAAGGACAACAAAACGTCGACAATTGTTTCGCCTCTAAACGAGGCATTATCAAGACTGTCTCAGAGAGAACAGCAAAATTCGTGGTTGGAACGTGTTTGCTTATAAGTAAACGCGTGCAAATTTCATTATCGCGATGTAGGATTCTTTACAATAACCAATGTGGGTAGAAACCTCAGATCATGCTAACTAAGTTCCAAAAATAGGTATTCACCAATACTTGACCTTATCTGTTTGATTTAATTACTGTCTCTTGATAAGTTGCATAGAAAACCCAAACAACACATACAAACCAACAACAGTTAATGTGTCTGTCTGTTCGCAAACAGATTAAGTAAGGGAGATGTGTGAAAATCTATTTGTTCATTGAGTAAGGTGTCCGCATCTCTTCTAACTATTTCTAGCCTTTCCCAAACACTTAACTTGAACCCTTTCTCACATAACCTTAAAACTTTAAAAGTGTTACTATTGTTCAAGGAATGACCAGTGTCAAGAAGATGCTTCGCGAAGAGGGACCTTTCGGGACAACCATTGCGGGACGCCGCTCTATGTTCCTTATATCTAATATCGAAGGACCTGCCAGTCTGTCCCACATACTTCAAACCACATTCATCACAACTCAACAAATAAACACCTGATCTGCGTGAGACCGACACCGAATCCTTGCCATTACACAGCTCCCTCAAGGCATTCTGAGTTCTAAAAGCAACAAATATATTACTTTCCCTCATGATCTTAGCTATACTCAACGAGACGGGACCCACGAACGGCAAACAGGCCGTGTACTTCCTAGGTGGATCTTGAATCGGATATAATAAATGAAAACTAGCCTTTCTACGTTTTTTATTTAATAATGAGTGAACCATTCCTACGTCATAGCCATTACTTTGTGCTATGTAGCAAATGATGGACAATTCTTCACCAAATGCCTGTGGGCTCAACGGTACCGCCAGTAACCTGCTCAGTAAGCTGTGGAAAGCTGCCATTTTATGCTGCCATGGATGATTGGATGAGTAAGGAATAACTGTGTCTGTAACTGTTGGTTTCCTATAGATACGGAACTCATGAACACCGTTCCTTCTAGTAATTGAAAGGTCCAAGAAATTGAGAGTGGAATCTGACTCCAACTCTAGTGAAAAATCAATTCTAGGGTGTACTGAGTTCAACTTGGAGACAAGGACACTGAGCTGACGTTTTGTTCCTGTCCAACATATAATAATATCATCCACATATCTAAAATAGTACAAGACATGAACGTTCCCAACTATGTGGTTAGTCTCGAATGCATCCATAAATATTTCAGCTATTAAAGGACTGAGTGGCGACCCCATAGCCAGACCATTCCTCTGTAGAAAAAAACTGTTGTTGAACTGAAAGTAATTCTGAGTCATACACAATCTTGTTAGGTTATAAATTTCCTCTATTTTATTAAAATTTACCCTTTTTATTGTTAATTTGTGTCTCAAAATATCTAATACTTCATTATACGGTACGTTAGTGAATAAACTTTTCACGTCCAAAGACACAAGTTGAGCATTGGACGGTAACTTAATATTTTTAATCTTGTTTATGAGGTCAGTACTATTTTTTATAGAAAATTTTGGGTTAAAATCTATTGCTTCTTTAATGATTGTGTTCAAAAACTTCGACAAATTATATGCCGGCGCGCCCCTGTATGCGACAACAGGTCTAATTGGGCACCCTTCCTTGTGTATTTTTGGAAGGCCATAAAACAACGGACAACTGGGATTCATGTTTATCAAAGTTTTATGCAGCGAAGAGTTCTCAGGGAATAAATAAGACGTGGATTTCAAAGCAAGCTTTAGTTCTGCCTGGAACTTAGCTGTAGGATTGAAGGTTAAGTGTTGAAAATCATCAGATGAAATGATGTCATTGACTCTTGCCATGTAATCCTCCCTCGGGATCAAAACCACGGTGTTACCCTTATCAGCCTTACTCAGAACCACATCCCCGTCCCTAAGTTTGTTGCGAATCGACCTTTGTACAGTCAATTCGGAGTTAAAAGTACCAGACAAACAAACAGAATCGATTTTTTGTGCAACCAGTGCCTTCAACATTATGTCACCCTTATTTCTAATGATTGCCACCTCCGCATCTACTGCCAAAGGTTCTAAAGATTTTTTATTGTTAAATGATTTAGGTATGGAATATTTTAAGCCCTTATTTAAAAGGGACACCTCACTGTTGCTGAGATGAATATCAGAAAGGTTCTTGATTCTGGGGTAAAATGTATGATTAGAAAACACCTGCTCCCTTCGATCAAAAAACTCGCCTCTACCCACCCTTAGATTAAATAATTTTTTTGATTGTATTAAAAATTTTTTATGTATAAATTTAGAAGCTAAATCTCGTGCCTTTTTATCCAACAAATCAAATTCTACTCTGTGTAAACTGAATGACAACTCAGAGTGTAGAACCTTTAAATGCCACTTCAAATTGTCTCTCACTCTAAATAAACTCCTAATTTCTGAGTTTAGCCACACTGTTTTTGCTTTTAAAATAGAATTCCTAGCCGACACTGAGTTATTGTTTGTTTTTAGGCAGATGTACCTTGGAAACACCCCAAAGCGCTTACACTCTTGATTGAACCAAAGATTTTGACTTGCTGTTCTGTGGAGCTTGATCAATTTTATATATAGTTTAGCCTGGGTAGTGATGCACACTGATCTCAAATATTGGATAGAAACAGGCGTTACTTGGCGAAAATCCATGACAAAACAATGGTAAGTAAAAATTTTTTTAAGAAAAAACTTTTTAGCATTAATTAATAGCATTAATTTTTCGCAGAATCAAAAGGACAACAAAACGTCGACAATTGTTTCGCCTCTAAACGAGGCATTATCAAGACTGTCTCAGAGAGAACAGCAAAATTCGTGGTTGGAACGTGTTTGCTTATAAGTAAACGCGTGCAAATTTCATTATCGCGATGTAGGATTCTTTACAATAACCAATGTGGGTAGAAACCTCAGATCATGCTAACTAAGTTCCAAAAATAGGTATTCACCAATACTTGACCTTATCTGTTTGATTTAATTACTGTCTCTTGATAAGTTGCATAGAAAACCCAAACAACACATACAAACCAACAACAGTTAATGTGTCTGTCTGTTCGCAAACAGATTAAGTAAGGGAGATGTGTGAAAATCTATTTGTTCATTGAGTAAGGTGTCCGCATCTCTTCTAACTATTTCTAGCCTTTCCCAAACACTTAACTTGAACCCTTTCTCACATAACCTTAAAACTTTAAAAGTGTTACTATTGTTCAAGGAATGACCAGTGTCAAGAAGATGCTTCGCGAAGAGGGACCTTTCGGGACAACCATTGCGGGACGCCGCTCTATGTTCCTTATATCTAATATCGAAGGACCTGCCAGTCTGTCCCACATACTTCAAACCACATTCATCACAACTCAACAAATAAACACCTGATCTGCGTGAGACCGACACCGAATCCTTGCCATTACACAGCTCCCTCAAGGCATTCTGAGTTCTAAAAGCAACAAATATATTACTTTCCCTCATGATCTTAGCTATACTCAACGAGACGGGACCCACGAACGGCAAACAGGCCGTGTACTTCCTAGGTGGATCTTGAATCGGATATAATAAATGAAAACTAGCCTTTCTACGTTTTTTATTTAATAATGAGTGAACCATTCCTACGTCATAGCCATTACTTTGTGCTATGTAGCAAATGATGGACAATTCTTCACCAAATGCCTGTGGGCTCAACGGTACCGCCAGTAACCTGCTCAGTAAGCTGTGGAAAGCTGCCATTTTATGCTGCCATGGATGATTGGATGAGTAAGGAATAACTGTGTCTGTAACTGTTGGTTTCCTATAGATACGGAACTCATGAACACCGTTCCTTCTAGTAATTGAAAGGTCCAAGAAATTGAGAGTGGAATCTGACTCCAACTCTAGTGAAAAATCAATTCTAGGGTGTACTGAGTTCAACTTGGAGACAAGGACACTGAGCTGACGTTTTGTTCCTGTCCAACATATAATAATATCATCCACATATCTAAAATAGTACAAGACATGAACGTTCCCAACTATGTGGTTAGTCTCGAATGCATCCATAAATATTTCAGCTATTAAAGGACTGAGTGGCGACCCCATAGCCAGACCATTCCTCTGTAGAAAAAAACTGTTGTTGAACTGAAAGTAATTCTGAGTCATACACAATCTTGTTAGGTTATAAATTTCCTCTATTTTATTAAAATTTACCCTTTTTATTGTTAATTTGTGTCTCAAAATATCTAATACTTCATTATACGGTACGTTAGTGAATAAACTTTTCACGTCCAAAGACACAAGTTGAGCATTGGACGGTAACTTAATATTTTTAATCTTGTTTATGAGGTCAGTACTATTTTTTATAGAAAATTTTGGGTTAAAATCTATTGCTTCTTTAATGATTGTGTTCAAAAACTTCGACAAATTATATGCCGGCGCGCCCCTGTATGCGACAACAGGTCTAATTGGGCACCCTTCCTTGTGTATTTTTGGAAGGCCATAAAACAACGGACAACTGGGATTCATGTTTATCAAAGTTTTATGCAGCGAAGAGTTCTCAGGGAATAAATAAGACGTGGATTTCAAAGCAAGCTTTAGTTCTGCCTGGAACTTAGCTGTAGGATTGAAGGTTAAGTGTTGAAAATCATCAGATGAAATGATGTCATTGACTCTTGCCATGTAATCCTCCCTCGGGATCAAAACCACGGTGTTACCCTTATCAGCCTTACTCAGAACCACATCCCCGTCCCTAAGTTTGTTGCGAATCGACCTTTGTACAGTCAATTCGGAGTTAAAAGTACCAGACAAACAAACAGAATCGATTTTTTGTGCAACCAGTGCCTTCAACATTATGTCACCCTTATTTCTAATGATTGCCACCTCCGCATCTACTGCCAAAGGTTCTAAAGATTTTTTATTGTTAAATGATTTAGGTATGGAATATTTTAAGCCCTTATTTAAAAGGGACACCTCACTGTTGCTGAGATGAATATCAGAAAGGTTCTTGATTCTGGGGTAAAATGTATGATTAGAAAACACCTGCTCCCTTCGATCAAAAAACTCGCCTCTACCCACCCTTAGATTAAATAATTTTTTTGATTGTATTAAAAATTTTTTATGTATAAATTTAGAAGCTAAATCTCGTGCCTTTTTATCCAACAAATCAAATTCTACTCTGTGTAAACTGAATGACAACTCAGAGTGTAGAACCTTTAAATGCCACTTCAAATTGTCTCTCACTCTAAATAAACTCCTAATTTCTGAGTTTAGCCACACTGTTTTTGCTTTTAAAATAGAATTCCTAGCCGACACTGAGTTATTGTTTGTTTTTAGGCAGATGTACCTTGGAAAGACCCCAAAGCGCTTACACTCTTGATTGAACCAAAGATTTTGACTTGCTGTTCTGTGGAGCTTGATCAATTTTATATATAGTTTAGCCTGGGTAGTGATGCACACTGATCTCAAATATTGGATAGAAACAGGCGTTACTTGGCGAAAATCCATGACAAAACAATGGTAAGTAAAAATTTTTTTAAGAAAAAACTTTTTAGCATTAATTAATAGCATTAATTTTTCGCAGAATCAAAAGGACAACAAAACGTCGACAATTGTTTCGCCTCTAAACGAGGCATTATCAAGACTGTCTCAGAGAGAACAGCAAAATTCGTGGTTGGAACGTGTTTGCTTATAAGTAAACGCGTGCAAATTTCATTATCGCGATGTAGGATTCTTTACAATAACCAATGTGGGTAGAAACCTCAGATCATGCTAACTAAGTTCCAAAAATAGGTATTCACCAATACTTGACCTTATCTGTTTGATTTAATTACTGTCTCTTGATAAGTTGCATAGAAAACCCAAACAACACATACAAACCAACAACAGTTAATGTGTCTGTCTGTTCGCAAACAGATTAAGTAAGGGAGATGTGTGAAAATCTATTTGTTCATTGAGTAAGGTGTCCGCATCTCTTCTAACTATTTCTAGCCTTTCCCAAACACTTAACTTGAACCCTTTCTCACATAACCTTAAAACTTTAAAAGTGTTACTATTGTTCAAGGAATGACCAGTGTCAAGAAGATGCTTCGCGAAGAGGGACCTTTCGGGACAACCATTGCGGGACGCCGCTCTATGTTCCTTATATCTAATATCGAAGGACCTGCCAGTCTGTCCCACATACTTCAAACCACATTCATCACAACTCAACAAATAAACACCTGATCTGCGTGAGACCGACACCGAATCCTTGCCATTACACAGCTCCCTCAAGGCATTCTGAGTTCTAAAAGCAACAAATATATTACTTTCCCTCATGATCTTAGCTATACTCAACGAGACGGGACCCACGAACGGCAAACAGGCCGTGTACTTCCTAGGTGGATCTTGAATCGGATATAATAAATGAAAACTAGCCTTTCTACGTTTTTTATTTAATAATGAGTGAACCATTCCTACGTCATAGCCATTACTTTGTGCTATGTAGCAAATGATGGACAATTCTTCACCAAATGCCTGTGGGCTCAACGGTACCGCCAGTAACCTGCTCAGTAAGCTGTGGAAAGCTGCCATTTTATGCTGCCATGGATGATTGGATGAGTAAGGAATAACTGTGTCTGTAACTGTTGGTTTCCTATAGATACGGAACTCATGAACACCGTTCCTTCTAGTAATTGAAAGGTCCAAGAAATTGAGAGTGGAATCTGACTCCAACTCTAGTGAAAAATCAATTCTAGGGTGTACTGAGTTCAACTTGGAGACAAGGACACTGAGCTGACGTTTTGTTCCTGTCCAACATATAATAATATCATCCACATATCTAAAATAGTACAAGACATGAACGTTCCCAACTATGTGGTTAGTCTCGAATGCATCCATAAATATTTCAGCTATTAAAGGACTGAGTGGCGACCCCATAGCCAGACCATTCCTCTGTAGAAAAAAACTGTTGTTGAACTGAAAGTAATTCTGAGTCATACACAATCTTGTTAGGTTATAAATTTCCTCTATTTTATTAAAATTTACCCTTTTTATTGTTAATTTGTGTCTCAAAATATCTAATACTTCATTATACGGTACGTTAGTGAATAAACTTTTCACGTCCAAAGACACAAGTTGAGCATTGGACGGTAACTTAATATTTTTAATCTTGTTTATGAGGTCAGTACTATTTTTTATAGAAAATTTTGGGTTAAAATCTATTGCTTCTTTAATGATTGTGTTCAAAAACTTCGACAAATTATATGCCGGCGCGCCCCTGTATGCGACAACAGGTCTAATTGGGCACCCTTCCTTGTGTATTTTTGGAAGGCCATAAAACAACGGACAACTGGGATTCATGTTTATCAAAGTTTTATGCAGCGAAGAGTTCTCAGGGAATAAATATACTTACCATTGTTTTGTCATGGATTTTCGCCAAGTAACGCCTGTTTCTATCCAATATTTGAGATCAGTGTGCATCACTACCCAGGCTAAACTATATATAAAATTGATCAAGCTCCACAGAACAGCAAGTCAAAATCTTTGGTTCAATCAAGAGTGTAAGCGCTTTGGGGTGTTTCCAAGGTACATCTGCCTAATGTGTCTGTCTGTTCGCAAACAGATTAAGTAAGGGAGATGTGTGAAAATCTATTTGTTCATTGAGTAAGGTGTCCGCATCTCTTCTAACTATTTCTAGCCTTTCCCAAACACTTAACTTGAACCCTTTCTCACATAACCTTAAAACTTTAAAAGTGTTACTATTGTTCAAGGAATGACCAGTGTCAAGAAGATGCTTCGCGAAGAGGGACCTTTCGGGACAACCATTGCGGGACGCCGCTCTATGTTCCTTATATCTAATATCGAAGGACCTGCCAGTCTGTCCCACATACTTCAAACCACATTCATCACAACTCAACAAATAAACACCTGATCTGCGTGAGACCGACACCGAATCCTTGCCATTACACAGCTCCCTCAAGGCATTCTGAGTTCTAAAAGCAACAAATATATTACTTTCCCTCATGATCTTAGCTATACTCAACGAGACGGGACCCACGAACGGCAAACAGGCCGTGTACTTCCTAGGTGGATCTTGAATCGGATATAATAAATGAAAACTAGCCTTTCTACGTTTTTTATTTAATAATGAGTGAACCATTCCTACGTCATAGCCATTACTTTGTGCTATGTAGCAAATGATGGACAATTCTTCACCAAATGCCTGTGGGCTCAACGGTACCGCCAGTAACCTGCTCAGTAAGCTGTGGAAAGCTGCCATTTTATGCTGCCATGGATGATTGGATGAGTAAGGAATAACTGTGTCTGTAACTGTTGGTTTCCTATAGATACGGAACTCATGAACACCGTTCCTTCTAGTAATTGAAAGGTCCAAGAAATTGAGAGTGGAATCTGACTCCAACTCTAGTGAAAAATCAATTCTAGGGTGTACTGAGTTCAACTTGGAGACAAGGACACTGAGCTGACGTTTTGTTCCTGTCCAACATATAATAATATCATCCACATATCTAAAATAGTACAAGACATGAACGTTCCCAACTATGTGGTTAGTCTCGAATGCATCCATAAATATTTCAGCTATTAAAGGACTGAGTGGCGACCCCATAGCCAGACCATTCCTCTGTAGAAAAAAACTGTTGTTGAACTGAAAGTAATTCTGAGTCATACACAATCTTGTTAGGTTATAAATTTCCTCTATTTTATTAAAATTTACCCTTTTTATTGTTAATTTGTGTCTCAAAATATCTAATACTTCATTATACGGTACGTTAGTGAATAAACTTTTCACGTCCAAAGACACAAGTTGAGCATTGGACGGTAACTTAATATTTTTAATCTTGTTTATGAGGTCAGTACTATTTTTTATAGAAAATTTTGGGTTAAAATCTATTGCTTCTTTAATGATTGTGTTCAAAAACTTCGACAAATTATATGCCGGCGCGCCCCTGTATGCGACAACAGGTCTAATTGGGCACCCTTCCTTGTGTATTTTTGGAAGGCCATAAAACAACGGACAACTGGGATTCATGTTTATCAAAGTTTTATGCAGCGAAGAGTTCTCAGGGAATAAATATACTTACCATTGTTTTGTCATGGATTTTCGCCAAGTAACGCCTGTTTCTATCCAATATTTGAGATCAGTGTGCATCACTACCCAGGCTAAACTATATATAAAATTGATCAAGCTCCACAGAACAGCAAGTCAAAATCTTTGGTTCAATCAAGAGTGTAAGCGCTTTGGGGTGTTTCCAAGGTACATCTGCCTAAAAACAAACAATAACTCAGTGTCGGCTAGGAATTCTATTTTAAAAGCAAAAACAGTGTGGCTAAACTCAGAAATTAGGAGTTTATTTAGAGTGAGAGACAATTTGAAGTGGCATTTAAAGGTTCTACACTCTGAGTTGTCATTCAGTTTACACAGAGTAGAATTTGATTTGTTGGATAAAAAGGCACGAGATTTAGCTTCTAAATTTATACATAAAAAATTTTTAATACAATCAAAAAAATTATTTAATCTAAGGGTGGGTAGAGGCGAGTTTTTTGATCGAAGGGAGCAGGTGTTTTCTAATCATACATTTTACCCCAGAATCAAGAACCTTTCTGATATTCATCTCAGCAACAGTGAGGTGTCCCTTTTAAATAAGGGCTTAAAATATTCCATACCTAAATCATTTAACAATAAAAAATCTTTAGAACCTTTGGCAGTAGATGCGGAGGTGGCAATCATTAGAAATAAGGGTGACATAATGTTGAAGGCACTGGTTGCACAAAAAATCGATTCTGTTTGTTTGTCTGGTACTTTTAACTCCGAATTGACTGTACAAAGGTCGATTCGCAACAAACTTAGGGACGGGGATGTGGTTCTGAGTAAGGCTGATAAGGGTAACACCGTGGTTTTGATCCCGAGGGAGGATTACATGGCAAGAGTCAATGACATCATTTCATCTGATGATTTTCAACACTTAACCTTCAATCCTACAGCTAAGTTCCAGGCAGAACTAAAGCTTGCTTTGAAATCCACGTCTTATTTATTCCCTGAGAACTCTTCGCTGCATAAAACTTTGATAAACATGAATCCCAGTTGTCCGTTGTTTTATGGCCTTCCAAAAATACACAAGGAAGGGTGCCCAATTAGACCTGTTGTCGCATACAGGGGCGCGCCGGCATATAATTTGTCGAAGTTTTTGAACACAATCATTAAAGAAGCAATAGATTTTAACCCAAAATTTTCTATAAAAAATAGTACTGACCTCATAAACAAGATTAAAAATATTAAGTTACCGTCCAATGCTCAACTTGTGTCTTTGGACGTGAAAAGTTTATTCACTAACGTACCGTATAATGAAGTATTAGATATTTTGAGACACAAATTAACAATAAAAAGGGTAAATTTTAATAAAATAGAGGAAATTTATAACCTAACAAGATTGTGTATGACTCAGAATTACTTTCAGTTCAACAACAGTTTTTTTCTACAGAGGAATGGTCTGGCTATGGGGTCGCCACTCAGTCCTTTAATAGCTGAAATATTTATGGATGCATTCGAGACTAACCACATAGTTGGGAACGTTCATGTCTTGTACTATTTTAGATATGTGGATGATATTATTATATGTTGGACAGGAACAAAACGTCAGCTCAGTGTCCTTGTCTCCAAGTTGAACTCAGTACACCCTAGAATTGATTTTTCACTAGAGTTGGAGTCAGATTCCACTCTCAATTTCTTGGACCTTTCAATTACTAGAAGGAACGGTGTTCATGAGTTCCGTATCTATAGGAAACCAACAGTTACAGACACAGTTATTCCTTACTCATCCAATCATCCATGGCAGCATAAAATGGCAGCTTTCCACAGCTTACTGAGCAGGTTACTGGCGGTACCGTTGAGCCCACAGGCATTTGGTGAAGAATTGTCCATCATTTGCTACATAGCACAAAGTAATGGCTATGACGTAGGAATGGTTCACTCATTATTAAATAAAAAACGTAGAAAGGCTAGTTTTCATTTATTATATCCGATTCAAGATCCACCTAGGAAGTACACGGCCTGTTTGCCGTTCGTGGGTCCCGTCTCGTTGAGTATAGCTAAGATCATGAGGGAAAGTAATATATTTGTTGCTTTTAGAACTCAGAATGCCTTGAGGGAGCTGTGTAATGGCAAGGATTCGGTGTCGGTCTCACGCAGATCAGGTGTTTATTTGTTGAGTTGTGATGAATGTGGTTTGAAGTATGTGGGACAGACTGGCAGGTCCTTCGATATTAGATATAAGGAACATAGAGCGGCGTCCCGCAATGGTTGTCCCGAAAGGTCCCTCTTCGCGAAGCATCTTCTTGACACTGGTCATTCCTTGAACAATAGTAACACTTTTAAAGTTTTAAGGTTATGTGAGAAAGGGTTCAAGTTAAGTGTTTGGGAAAGGCTAGAAATAGTTAGAAGAGATGCGGACACCTTACTCAATGAACAAATAGATTTTCACACATCTCCCTTACTTAATCTGTTTGCGAACAGACAGACACATTAACTGTTGTTGGTTTGTATGTGTTGTTTGGGTTTTCTATGCAACTTATCAAGAGACAGTAATTAAATCAAACAGATAAGGTCAAGTATTGGTGAATACCTATTTTTGGAACTTAGTTAGCATGATCTGAGGTTTCTACCCACATTGGTTATTGTAAAGAATCCTACATCGCGATAATGAAATTTGCACGCGTTTACTTATAAGCAAACACGTTCCAACCACGAATTTTGCTGTTCTCTCTGAGACAGTCTTGATAATGCCTCGTTTAGAGGCGAAACAATTGTCGACGTTTTGTTGTCCTTTTGATTCTGCGAAAAATTAATGCTATTAATTAATGCTAAAAAGTTTTTTCTTAAAAAAATTTTTACTTACCATTGTTTTGTCATGGATTTTCGCCAAGTAACGCCTGTTTCTATCCAATATTTGAGATCAGTGTGCATCACTACCCAGGCTAAACTATATATAAAATTGATCAAGCTCCACAGAACAGCAAGTCAAAATCTTTGGTTCAATCAAGAGTGTAAGCGCTTTGGGGTGTTTCCAAGGTACATCTGCCTAAAAACAAACAATAACTCAGTGTCGGCTAGGAATTCTATTTTAAAAGCAAAAACAGTGTGGCTAAACTCAGAAATTAGGAGTTTATTTAGAGTGAGAGACAATTTGAAGTGGCATTTAAAGGTTCTACACTCTGAGTTGTCATTCAGTTTACACAGAGTAGAATTTGATTTGTTGGATAAAAAGGCACGAGATTTAGCTTCTAAATTTATACATAAAAAATTTTTAATACAATCAAAAAAATTATTTAATCTAAGGGTGGGTAGAGGCGAGTTTTTTGATCGAAGGGAGCAGGTGTTTTCTAATCATACATTTTACCCCAGAATCAAGAACCTTTCTGATATTCATCTCAGCAACAGTGAGGTGTCCCTTTTAAATAAGGGCTTAAAATATTCCATACCTAAATCATTTAACAATAAAAAATCTTTAGAACCTTTGGCAGTAGATGCGGAGGTGGCAATCATTAGAAATAAGGGTGACATAATGTTGAAGGCACTGGTTGCACAAAAAATCGATTCTGTTTGTTTGTCTGGTACTTTTAACTCCGAATTGACTGTACAAAGGTCGATTCGCAACAAACTTAGGGACGGGGATGTGGTTCTGAGTAAGGCTGATAAGGGTAACACCGTGGTTTTGATCCCGAGGGAGGATTACATGGCAAGAGTCAATGACATCATTTCATCTGATGATTTTCAACACTTAACCTTCAATCCTACAGCTAAGTTCCAGGCAGAACTAAAGCTTGCTTTGAAATCCACGTCTTATTTATTCCCTGAGAACTCTTCGCTGCATAAAACTTTGATAAACATGAATCCCAGTTGTCCGTTGTTTTATGGCCTTCCAAAAATACACAAGGAAGGGTGCCCAATTAGACCTGTTGTCGCATACAGGGGCGCGCCGGCATATAATTTGTCGAAGTTTTTGAACACAATCATTAAAGAAGCAATAGATTTTAACCCAAAATTTTCTATAAAAAATAGTACTGACCTCATAAACAAGATTAAAAATATTAAGTTACCGTCCAATGCTCAACTTGTGTCTTTGGACGTGAAAAGTTTATTCACTAACGTACCGTATAATGAAGTATTAGATATTTTGAGACACAAATTAACAATAAAAAGGGTAAATTTTAATAAAATAGAGGAAATTTATAACCTAACAAGATTGTGTATGACTCAGAATTACTTTCAGTTCAACAACAGTTTTTTTCTACAGAGGAATGGTCTGGCTATGGGGTCGCCACTCAGTCCTTTAATAGCTGAAATATTTATGGATGCATTCGAGACTAACCACATAGTTGGGAACGTTCATGTCTTGTACTATTTTAGATATGTGGATGATATTATTATATGTTGGACAGGAACAAAACGTCAGCTCAGTGTCCTTGTCTCCAAGTTGAACTCAGTACACCCTAGAATTGATTTTTCACTAGAGTTGGAGTCAGATTCCACTCTCAATTTCTTGGACCTTTCAATTACTAGAAGGAACGGTGTTCATGAGTTCCGTATCTATAGGAAACCAACAGTTACAGACACAGTTATTCCTTACTCATCCAATCATCCATGGCAGCATAAAATGGCAGCTTTCCACAGCTTACTGAGCAGGTTACTGGCGGTACCGTTGAGCCCACAGGCATTTGGTGAAGAATTGTCCATCATTTGCTACATAGCACAAAGTAATGGCTATGACGTAGGAATGGTTCACTCATTATTAAATAAAAAACGTAGAAAGGCTAGTTTTCATTTATTATATCCGATTCAAGATCCACCTAGGAAGTACACGGCCTGTTTGCCGTTCGTGGGTCCCGTCTCGTTGAGTATAGCTAAGATCATGAGGGAAAGTAATATATTTGTTGCTTTTAGAACTCAGAATGCCTTGAGGGAGCTGTGTAATGGCAAGGATTCGGTGTCGGTCTCACGCAGATCAGGTGTTTATTTGTTGAGTTGTGATGAATGTGGTTTGAAGTATGTGGGACAGACTGGCAGGTCCTTCGATATTAGATATAAGGAACATAGAGCGGCGTCCCGCAATGGTTGTCCCGAAAGGTCCCTCTTCGCGAAGCATCTTCTTGACACTGGTCATTCCTTGAACAATAGTAACACTTTTAAAGTTTTAAGGTTATGTGAGAAAGGGTTCAAGTTAAGTGTTTGGGAAAGGCTAGAAATAGTTAGAAGAGATGCGGACACCTTACTCAATGAACAAATAGATTTTCACACATCTCCCTTACTTAATCTGTTTGCGAACAGACAGACACATTAACTGTTGTTGGTTTGTATGTGTTGTTTGGGTTTTCTATGCAACTTATCAAGAGACAGTAATTAAATCAAACAGATAAGGTCAAGTATTGGTGAATACCTATTTTTGGAACTTAGTTAGCATGATCTGAGGTTTCTACCCACATTGGTTATTGTAAAGAATCCTACATCGCGATAATGAAATTTGCACGCGTTTACTTATAAGCAAACACGTTCCAACCACGAATTTTGCTGTTCTCTCTGAGACAGTCTTGATAATGCCTCGTTTAGAGGCGAAACAATTGTCGACGTTTTGTTGTCCTTTTGATTCTGCGAAAAATTAATGCTATTAATTAATGCTAAAAAGTTTTTTCTTAAAAAAATTTTTACTTACCATTGTTTTGTCATGGATTTTCGCCAAGTAACGCCTGTTTCTATCCAATATTTGAGATCAGTGTGCATCACTACCCAGGCTAAACTATATATAAAATTGATCAAGCTCCACAGAACAGCAAGTCAAAATCTTTGGTTCAATCAAGAGTGTAAGCGCTTTGGGGTGTTTCCAAGGTACATCTGCCTAAAAACAAACAATAACTCAGTGTCGGCTAGGAATTCTATTTTAAAAGCAAAAACAGTGTGGCTAAACTCAGAAATTAGGAGTTTATTTAGAGTGAGAGACAATTTGAAGTGGCATTTAAAGGTTCTACACTCTGAGTTGTCATTCAGTTTACACAGAGTAGAATTTGATTTGTTGGATAAAAAGGCACGAGATTTAGCTTCTAAATTTATACATAAAAAATTTTTAATACAATCAAAAAAATTATTTAATCTAAGGGTGGGTAGAGGCGAGTTTTTTGATCGAAGGGAGCAGGTGTTTTCTAATCATACATTTTACCCCAGAATCAAGAACCTTTCTGATATTCATCTCAGCAACAGTGAGGTGTCCCTTTTAAATAAGGGCTTAAAATATTCCATACCTAAATCATTTAACAATAAAAAATCTTTAGAACCTTTGGCAGTAGATGCGGAGGTGGCAATCATTAGAAATAAGGGTGACATAATGTTGAAGGCACTGGTTGCACAAAAAATCGATTCTGTTTGTTTGTCTGGTACTTTTAACTCCGAATTGACTGTACAAAGGTCGATTCGCAACAAACTTAGGGACGGGGATGTGGTTCTGAGTAAGGCTGATAAGGGTAACACCGTGGTTTTGATCCCGAGGGAGGATTACATGGCAAGAGTCAATGACATCATTTCATCTGATGATTTTCAACACTTAACCTTCAATCCTACAGCTAAGTTCCAGGCAGAACTAAAGCTTGCTTTGAAATCCACGTCTTATTTATTCCCTGAGAACTCTTCGCTGCATAAAACTTTGATAAACATGAATCCCAGTTGTCCGTTGTTTTATGGCCTTCCAAAAATACACAAGGAAGGGTGCCCAATTAGACCTGTTGTCGCATACAGGGGCGCGCCGGCATATAATTTGTCGAAGTTTTTGAACACAATCATTAAAGAAGCAATAGATTTTAACCCAAAATTTTCTATAAAAAATAGTACTGACCTCATAAACAAGATTAAAAATATTAAGTTACCGTCCAATGCTCAACTTGTGTCTTTGGACGTGAAAAGTTTATTCACTAACGTACCGTATAATGAAGTATTAGATATTTTGAGACACAAATTAACAATAAAAAGGGTAAATTTTAATAAAATAGAGGAAATTTATAACCTAACAAGATTGTGTATGACTCAGAATTACTTTCAGTTCAACAACAGTTTTTTTCTACAGAGGAATGGTCTGGCTATGGGGTCGCCACTCAGTCCTTTAATAGCTGAAATATTTATGGATGCATTCGAGACTAACCACATAGTTGGGAACGTTCATGTCTTGTACTATTTTAGATATGTGGATGATATTATTATATGTTGGACAGGAACAAAACGTCAGCTCAGTGTCCTTGTCTCCAAGTTGAACTCAGTACACCCTAGAATTGATTTTTCACTAGAGTTGGAGTCAGATTCCACTCTCAATTTCTTGGACCTTTCAATTACTAGAAGGAACGGTGTTCATGAGTTCCGTATCTATAGGAAACCAACAGTTACAGACACAGTTATTCCTTACTCATCCAATCATCCATGGCAGCATAAAATGGCAGCTTTCCACAGCTTACTGAGCAGGTTACTGGCGGTACCGTTGAGCCCACAGGCATTTGGTGAAGAATTGTCCATCATTTGCTACATAGCACAAAGTAATGGCTATGACGTAGGAATGGTTCACTCATTATTAAATAAAAAACGTAGAAAGGCTAGTTTTCATTTATTATATCCGATTCAAGATCCACCTAGGAAGTACACGGCCTGTTTGCCGTTCGTGGGTCCCGTCTCGTTGAGTATAGCTAAGATCATGAGGGAAAGTAATATATTTGTTGCTTTTAGAACTCAGAATGCCTTGAGGGAGCTGTGTAATGGCAAGGATTCGGTGTCGGTCTCACGCAGATCAGGTGTTTATTTGTTGAGTTGTGATGAATGTGGTTTGAAGTATGTGGGACAGACTGGCAGGTCCTTCGATATTAGATATAAGGAACATAGAGCGGCGTCCCGCAATGGTTGTCCCGAAAGGTCCCTCTTCGCGAAGCATCTTCTTGACACTGGTCATTCCTTGAACAATAGTAACACTTTTAAAGTTTTAAGGTTATGTGAGAAAGGGTTCAAGTTAAGTGTTTGGGAAAGGCTAGAAATAGTTAGAAGAGATGCGGACACCTTACTCAATGAACAAATAGATTTTCACACATCTCCCTTACTTAATCTGTTTGCGAACAGACAGACACATTAACTGTTGTTGGTTTGTATGTGTTGTTTGGGTTTTCTATGCAACTTATCAAGAGACAGTAATTAAATCAAACAGATAAGGTCAAGTATTGGTGAATACCTATTTTTGGAACTTAGTTAGCATGATCTGAGGTTTCTACCCACATTGGTTATTGTAAAGAATCCTACATCGCGATAATGAAATTTGCACGCGTTTACTTATAAGCAAACACGTTCCAACCACGAATTTTGCTGTTCTCTCTGAGACAGTCTTGATAATGCCTCGTTTAGAGGCGAAACAATTGTCGACGTTTTGTTGTCCTTTTGATTCTGCGAAAAATTAATGCTATTAATTAATGCTAAAAAGTTTTTTCTTAAAAAAATTTTTACTTACCATTGTTTTATAAACTAAATACCATACAAAACAACTTCCTACAACAATCACCTTGTACTTAACCTACATTAATGAGCACGAAACAGATTCGAACTTATTAAAAAAGACACCATAACAACGTAACACAGTTGTCTGGCGTTAACACACTTTCTCCGTGACATAACCGAGCAATGGGTTACTTAATATAATTCCTAGTCGAACCACGTATACAAATACAAACATGTGAATAATGTATGTTAACTTACTGGTACTATTGACTGTCTGATAAGCAGTTGTCAAAGTAGGGCTGGGTAGGAAAGTGTGTCGCTGATGATGACTAAGAAATTGTATACTAGCTAGTACGGTGTCTTGCGCGGTGCTTCGCGCCGCACTACGCCATAGGTTTTGGCCTGTAACTTTTGACCCCTTAGGGCTAGGTCAAATTTTAGATTTTTTGGCTTGCCTCCAGATCGAGGGCTATCCATAGAGGGGTTAACCATCATTGGAGCATAAGCAGTTCTCGAGAGCTATAGGGGGACCAAAATTACATTCACCATTTCTATAAATAGATATCATAGCTGAAGAGTTTGTTTGGTTGAAAGAGTGCATGATGCGAAAATCCTTATTTTAAAATAGATGTGTGGTGTAACAAGAATGTATAGAGTATCATCTCAGCCCATTAGAAGTTCACTGCCGGGCATAGAACTCCTCTAAATTTTCAGCCTACATATACCACGCTGGCCAGACGGGTTGACATAGGGTGCAGTCGCGAGATTTCCATCTCTAGAGTAGAGTATGGAACGAGTGGCGCCTGTGAATGAAAAATAAGGAAGGGAGTGATGTGTGAAGGTGGAAGTAGAATTGAGATAAGGACAGGCAGTTGATAATGAACTATAATTACCTGTATAGATTAGTAAGTAAGTCAGTTTTATGTTAATTAGTAGTACCTATGTAACCTCATTGATGGTTGTTAGAATTTAGAATCGTATTACCGAATGCTAATTTAAGTTTTATTGGGTCCACTATTTTTTTCCAGGAGTTTTTGGTCCCACGATCCTTGAAGGGTTGAGGATACCTATAGGTATCCGATATCTACTATTAACAATACAAGTGTTCCTTAATTTAAAACAATAATTTCATAGTGAGCTTTTTTTGACACACACGTCACACAAAGGGTAGGCAGAGCTGAATTACACACCCAAATTTTGTCAGTAATTTTAGTCCCACTATACATAATGGGTTATATCCAAAATGGCTGAACTAATTTAATAAAAAGTAGCAGCTATATTGTAATATTGAAAAAAAAATTGCAACCCGTTGCCTTGCGATGAAATGTTGATGAAAGGCAACAAAATCTTACGTGCCAGCCGCTGTGGCACTGCCCATTAAAGTCCTGGGCGTCTCGGACGTCGTCTCGTCGACGACGGTGTCTTTTTTTTTATTGAGGTAAAAAGGTTAAATAATGTTTTTAATGTTCGCGAGGTCTACACTAGTATGTATTTATGTAAGTATGTAAGATATTTTTACGATTAGAAAATGGTTGACGCATCTCCGTGAACAACATTATTTTAAGTGATTCACGTTTAAGATTTATTACCGTGTAAAGTAATGTAACTACATTCTTTTCTTTCAGCCATTTTTTTTATTAATGTACTACAATAAACATCTAGAACAACAATACAAGAAAAATAAATAAATACATACATAAATAAAATTTAAGTGTGTTTTTAATTTAAAATTAACAGCTTTTCACTTAATGCATATAAAAGTATGTATCTTAACGCTGTCTGTCCGTCCCTATGTATGCTTAGATCTTTAAAACTACTCAACAGATTCTGATGCGGTTTTCACCAATGGATAGAGTGGTTTTCGAGGAAGGTTTTAGTATAAAATTTGTCAAGCGGGCAAAGCCGAGGGCGTCCGCTAGTCATAACATAGTATAAACCAAAGTCACTTCCGTGTATGTATGCTTAGATCTTTAAAACTACTCAACGGATTCTGATGCGGTTTTCACCAATGGATAGAGTGGTTTTCGAGGAAGGTTTTAGTGTACAATTTGTCAAGTGGGCGAAACTGCGAGCTTCCGCTAGTTGACTTATATAGTTAAGTCAACATTTTCTCTGCCTGTAGGTCTGTCTGTTTTGTTAGGGTCCCAAGCCAACCTCGTCTGCAAGTGGCGCACCTGCCGATCAACGTATGAAGCTCCGACAAACATAAAAGTTCCAGCCAAACAGCTATTACGTGAGTCTTACTTAATACTTGCAAATATAGGTTTATAATAAACCTCTGCCTAGCCCTTCTGTAGAAACAGGCGTCAATACATGTACGTATGTTATTATATGTATTACGTACCAACTTAACGTCAGCCCAAGACCTACACTTAAGCTATCCGTAATGCCATAAGGTTGGTAATCATCAGCCTCTGGTAGATAATCATCCGGAAGTTGTCTGGCCTTGATTAGAGGTGTCCGGAAGTGGCGGTCGATCGCACACTGCCAGACTTGTTCTGTGGTACAAGATATAAACTGAAGCGATTTTATGAACTGATTAGAGTTTGCTCGCGACTTTGTTCGCTTGGATTTTTGGACGTGACAACTATACTAATATTATAAAGAGATTTTATATTAGCTGCTATGATGACTCCTTCACAGTCCAGGTTGTCAGATTGTGGAACTCGCTGCCACATGACATTCGTGCGAGCCCGTCATTGGCAATTTTTAAGAAAAGAGTGAAGGAGCATTTCCTCTACCAACAGTGCCATGATTATATATTGTATGTATTTAACTTTTTAGATTTGTCTTTATTCTTATTTATCAGATTTTGTCTGGCTTGATACTGTAATTATATGTATTTACTTAGTTATTTATTACTTTATTAATAATTTATTTATTTCACACTTCTTGTTAAACATACTGCTTCTCTCTACAATAATCATCTTTATCCTCTAAACCTCTAAGGTCTGGCAGAAAAGTTATATTTTTGACTTAAGCACGCGTTTGTGCATATTGTGTTTAATAATTACCGACTTGTGTATATATTTTAATGTACAATAAAGAATAAAGAAAGAATTATTTGTTAGTTTGAATTGAATATCCTCAGAAACTACTGAACCGATTTTCAAAGTTCTTTCACTAATTATGTAGTTATATTTTCAGACAGTATTATAGACAAATTTTTACCCCATTAAAGTGTTTCTGCGGGAATTAGGAATAAGAAAACTATATCACGCGAGCGGAGTCGCCGTAATCAGCAAATAAAGTTTAGTCTGATTACTACCACGTCTGATTGACAAATTGAGGGGGGATTCCCCTCTTGATTTATGTTCTTCGATGGATTTACCTTATGAATATTAATCTAATTAGTTACAACACATGTATCTTCATACTCTAAAAGAAGTAGCTCCCGTACTAAACATTTCATATAATATACAGCTTTTAGTAATAGATAGAGTTATTCAAGAGAAAGGAAGCACACTCGCAAAGCTGAGGGCAGGGTGCATAGGTATAAACCTGATCGGTTCTACCTTCCGGCATTTGATTAGCATTTCATTTTGCTTAATTTATAATTGTACGGAGTAATGCATTAGTTGGCACGATAGCAAGAAGATCTCAGATTTGCATTTGTAGATTTTGTTTAGTTTGAAGTTCGAAGTTTGGGAGCTTATCTATATCATAGCACAAGTTCAGAGAGCACGTTAAGCCGTCGGTCCCGGTTGTAATATCAACATCTATGGCAGTCGTTACGTGTATTTGGAGCCCTAAAACAAAATCTGATCTGATCTAACTACAGAGCTTTGATATCGTCCATGGGTTGTGGAGGTCAGATGATGGTTGCTAGGGAAAATATTGAAGTTCAACCGCAACGGAATTAGACTGGAAAGCCGACCCCAACTAGGTTAGGAAAATGCTCGGTGGATAATGAATGACTAATAGCACAAGCCCCACTAAGTTTGAAACTAATTTGCGTTCTGTTCTGTTTTTATAACATATAAACATATTAATATGACCCAGATAGAATATAATAAACAAAACTTTCTCGTTTATTAGCTAGTAATACGTCGATAGTCAATTGACCAGTTATCATAATAAATTATGAAAGCTATTTATATGGAAATGTGTCAAAAGGAGGTCAACAGGTTATTATGCAAAATAAAAATCAAAGCCAAGTAAATCACGAAGGATGAATACAAGATACCGACCTATTGTAGGTATATAACATTGGTCCTTGTTGGTAGGTATTAAAGATCATCAAAAAAATAATGCTATTATATTTTTTTAAAGTTTTAACATCTTACTTACCATTACTTTATTAAAGATCAGTTTACCGGGCACCCTAGGGTAATCTTTACGAGGACATACTATACCGACCGACAATAGACGTTAAGGCGGCCATTTAAAAAGAAAAGAAGGATGATTTGTCAGAATGATCTATTGATTACCTATTCAACCTCTATAAGGTGTCCGATTACGGGAACCAATGAATTACTAGTAACATGTGGGTGTGAAGTTCTCCTCTGCTTACGCTCTCAGAGATACTTGCTAAGAGACAGATGAATCATAATCATAAATCATTTATTACCAAAAACTAGAATCACAATACATTGTCGGTGACCCCACACTAGGCAATCCTGTCCTCTGGGTGCCTGTTTCGAAAATACATAAACGGTGAATAATGTGGTTCGTAATACTTTGTAAATAAATACTAAATACCCATAAACTGTAATTCTCTCTTTATAAACTTAAGACAAACGGGTCTTTTACGCCATTATTAAGATGCATACCTCTTTATTACTTGACGTTTCAACCCTGTTACAAGAGCCGTGGTCAAAAAAGTAATCCTCTCGCCTGATATTACGTGATTTTACATGTAATGCCTCTTTAGTATAGGGATTGACATTAATTTGTGAATTGCACATCTACCTACCTCTTCCGGGATATAGATGTGATATCTGTATTGTATTTAATTTTAAACTTTCGCGTTTCGCGAGGCCGTGATCACAAGCTGACTAACCTGACATTTTATTGCCTGCAATAAAAGGTTTTAGTGTTAAAAGTAATTTATTTTTTGTTTAAATCGCTCAACTTATAACTTGGACCACACCTAATTCAGTGTACAGTAATCACGTTCGGTGACGCGTGCTTTCCGCAGTTCTTTCCCTTTCACTGCATTGGTTACAAAATGTAAAAAATATCAAACGCTTATGGAACTCAAAACTTTAAAAAAATCAGCGAAGTGAGTGTCGGATTCGCGCACGAAGGGTTCAGTATTCTATACAACATAAAAATATAAACACTTTTATTAAATATAAAGCAAATAATGCCAAAAAAAATTACATCTAATACAGACGTAATTTATTTTTTACACCGACGGACACTTTTATTAACCGAGCGAGCAAAGTATCTAAATTTCGAGATTGGACAGTTTTGCTTTCGTCCGTCTGTCTGTGTGTTCTAGACAAACAGGCACAGTTTTTTCCGATCTCCACAAAAATTGGTACAAGTATGTATTTTACTTTAAAACATTTGCTTCGTGGGTTTATTTTTATAGGGTAGGAACATCTTTCATTGTTCACTTCTTTCTCTTATTGGGGGGACATAAAAATCTAATACAGAACCCATAACGACTCTAAGTCAAACTAAAACACGTTAAGCCAGGACAGATTTTACATACCACTAGATAGAATCTCTGCAGTCCGAGCAAATTTTTTCTTTGTCAGTTTTTTTTGATTGGGGAAAAATGGGATTAAAGACCAAATAATGTATTTTTAATGTTCGCGAGGTTAACTTTTCACCCATATGGGCAACCACTAGTTATTTATTTACATGAAGTTAACATTTACATTTTTTTTTAGTTCCGCGGCCCAAGGCCGCTCTAACGTCCGTTGCCGGGCGTCTCTGGTTACAAGCAGAACGTATTTCCAGTGGCGCCCGGCGGACTTTGACCACCTCTGTGGTCTCTGCGGGGGTTTGGTCGGGGTGAGAATCCCGCGTCGTTGGGGTAGGGTTTTATCCCGCGTCAGTGGGTGAATCTGGTTGCGTGCAAAGGCCCCGCAGCATGCAACCCTTCTAGCCTGCTTCTGTAAGGACGACGGGTGGCGATCCCGCCGTCCTCAGGCCCCGATCAAGGAGGTCGATGTTCTTGGGCGTAGATGAGTCTGCGGCGCCCTCGCCGCTGACTACGGAACTCGGCGGGGAGGGTACGCTCCCTCTCCCTCTCGACCGCCTCCTTCGCGAGCACGACTTGCTCGCCGAAGGACACGGCCGCGTTCCACCGTTCCACCCCCGCTGGAGACCATGGCTTGAAGCATGGTCTCCAGCGAGAGGGTATCCACGCCCAGACCCACTACGAGGTCCCGACGCCGACTCACCCACGCTAGCACTCCACCAACGTGTGGAGTGGCGGTGTCGTCGTCGGAAACCTCGCAGTATTGACACCGGGGTGTGACCTCACGACGGATGCGAAACAGATAGCTACCGAAGCATCCATGCCCGGTAACGATCTGCGTCGCACGATACGTGAGGTCACCATGCTGCCTCTGCAGCCAATCGTCCATGATCGGTCTCACTGCCGCGATGATGGTGGTACCCCACTTGGATTGCTCAAGTCGCACCCTCCATGACCCCATGAGATCTTGGCGGAGTTGGGACCGCTGGTCATCGATTTCTCGAGACGCAGACCTGTGGTCCCGCTCCAGCGCCTCCTTGCGCCATTGGAACAATGACGCAAGGGCTCTCGCTTCCAGGTCCCATCGACATGGACCATAGAGTGGATATTGAGGTATTAACGTCATAATATTGGTCAAATTATGCTGATATAAATTTTACTTTACTGACAACCCTAGAGTTTGAATTAGGTTCTCTGTAAACAAAAGAATGTGCTTTATTGAATGTCGGAGTGCAAGTTCTGTATGTAAGTACTATTCTCTATTCTGTACCTGAAGCTTAGATTAAATAGATTAGTAAATCTACATACCTAGAACCTACTACCCTAAGTAGTGGCCTTGTATTCTAACTGTTGTGATACTATTTGATATTAATTTTAACGAGTGTAGCCGCAGATACCAGCTAGTCTAATAACATGAGTGAACTTTGACTTGAGTCAGTTTAGTGAGTGATGGCTTTACATCATAGTTAACACAAAGGAATAAATTATGCGGTTGCAATGTGAAAGCTTGAGATATCAATAGTTCACAGTAAAAATATCTGAGTGTACTCTCGTAGTAATTTCTAAAAACTAGATGTTTTACACACTGAATATTTCTTTTTCTTAATATTTTTGGACATACTTACACAACGTCATCTAGCTCAAATTAAGCTCATATAAGCTTGTGCTATGGGATCTAGAAGACTGATAAACATACTTATATATTTCTAAATACATACATAGAAGACACCCAAACTCCGAAACAAATATTTGTGGATCACACAAATATTTAATTCGATCCGGAATCGAACCTGGGACCTTAGGGACGGCAGTCGCATACTCATACCCCTGCGCCACCGAGGCAGTTAAAGTAAAGTAAAAGAACTTTGAAGTAAGCACGAAATTTTCGTAACAAAAAAAGAAAAAACGGACTCTAACAAGTTCAGTTTCTTGTCCGTCGGACTGTGTCTGTCAAGACCCTTTTTCTCAGAAACTATTTTTTTTAGATTTGTACGGAACCTTCAGTGCGCGAATCCGACACGCACTTGGCCGGTTATTTTTATATTAATTACTAGCTGATCGCCGCAGCGCCACCCGCGTGATTTAGTTTACTCGTTCCCGGTTCCCGTGGGAACACATTACCGGAACACATAAAAAGTAGCCTATGTTACTCAGGGTGAATGTACCTTTCCAATAGTGAAAGAATTTTTGAAATCGGCACTCTAGTTTTTGAGTTTATTCATTACAAACATACACACAAAAATACAAATCTTTCCTCTTTATAATATTAGTGTAGATGTGTAAAAGGCAATAGGCTTACTCACACACATAGGACTAACAAACTTCTAGTGAAATGTGGATATGTAATGTACCTCTGCTTATCCCCTCGGTGACTATATATAAAAGATTCCTAGGGAGGAAGTAAACAAAATCTTCATAGTCACAAATTAAACACGAACGGACAACTCTATCGATTATATAATCGATAATATAGAGACGTAACTGCGATAGTAGGTTACATCTCTAACATTCGATTCGGTTACGGTGAATCGATTTGCCTGAATCGTTGTGCCAAATATTATATAAACGTAGTAACGATTTGGTTCTTCAAAAATGTTATATTTTAAAATATAAATATGTTAGGACAATTTCCGCAACGCCATCTAGTCGCAAACTAAGCAGAACTTGTGATATGAGTACTAGATAAACTGATATAAATACTTATATACATTTTTTTTGTAAATACGTACATATTATACATAGGAAACACCCAGACTTCGGCACAAATGTATGTGTCAACTCGTCCTTTTCGTATTCCTCCATACATTTCACACAGTTCCCTGACGTTACCGCAAGGGGCGCTCTGGTGTGAAATGTATGGGGAATACGAAAACGTATTTCGAGCAAATTAACGTAAGGAACTGGTACACTCTGTCCATGGAGTCGTTGAACGTGAACGCATAGAGGTATCACATTGAAATACATATCAAATACTCAGGTATTTTGTCCTTCCTTTGCAAAATCGGAGCTGGACTACTCACTAAACAACCACGGTATTCCTCCTTGGCCTTAGTCATGTCACCGGATAGGCAGAGCCTGTTAATCAATGGTGACCCGGCAAATGGACGCCCGTATATGGAACCCCTACGCACAGTAAAACCAAAGCTATATTTTACCAAAATTGCACATATTTATAAAACTTTCTGTTAACGACCTCTTTCGAAAATGTTTGAAAGTCAACTTGCTCAATAAATTAATCTTAAAGAATTTCATATCCAAACAACTATTATTAACAAATGTACTATTAACAAATGTGGTATTCCCTAAACTTTGTAGAGCATTTAAATGAAATAGGTATTTCCAAGGTGACTTATCTTAATGTCTAGATGTAGAAATGTAGAATTGGGTAACAGTGTACCTCGGCTTAGAGAATAATAAAGATGTGGTGTGGTTGCCTAAATGGTCGAAACGTAGACCTCGGAAAAAACTTCTACTGAAATTCAATAAATTTAAAAATTAAAACAAACTAAAAAACTGCGAAATTTTGCTTGTTTTTAAACTATGGATGTGTCCCGTTTATTATTCAAGCAAGTTGAGTAATAGAAACACATGTCTGTATTCCTTATGTCAATAGTTACCCAGAACAATAATTGGCTTTGTCATGCATCCCGACTCGCGCCAGTAGCGGTGCGGAGTGGTTATAATTTGACATATCTTTTTGCAACGTCAAGCAATTGAGCGGTTTAATCAAGGAACACTTGCACAAAATAGTAGGTATCCTTTTTTGTGATTTGTGACACATGTGCCAAGTTTTGTGAAGATGCGTTAAAAAAATGAGGCCGCCAGCCTTATTTTATACACACATACAGACACCATACACCACACATATATACTTAGCTCGCTCGGGCAATTATAATGCCTGTATGTCAAAAAGAAGACAGATACAAATTATTCGTAGACTTTGTCAATAACTTTGTTGGGCCCTTAGGAAAGAGTGGCCGTGAACTTTTATTGCCCGGATCTTTTCGCACTGACTGAAAATTAAATGTAGAGATAATATTGTTGACGTTCATAAGTGTTATTTTGTGACCTATATTTTTTTTTAATAGCGACTCCGCCCGCTTAATTCGGCATAAGAAGGACCTTTAAGACGTTCATATCAAACTGCTTCGGTGGCGTGGTCGGTAGTGCATCGGCTTTTGATTCCGGAGTCTCGGGTTCGATACCCGTGTCGAATCAGATATTTGTGTGATCCTCAAATGTTTGTTTCGGAGTTTGGCTGTTTTCTATCTATATTATGTATGTATTTAGAAATATATAATATAATTTATCAGTTGTCTAGATCCCATAGCACAAGCTTAAAGCTTAGTTTGACGTTGTGTGAGAATGTCCAAAAATATTTATTATATTTACTAGCAAAAATGTTCTCTAAGTTATGAACATTACACATTATGGACAAGAATCCAGTAAACATTTAAAACCCTACGTTTTAAATGTTTACTGGATTCTTGTCCATTAATCGACTTGCAATTGCATTTGTGCAATTGGATTTGTGGGAATAATAAAAAACTCCTAAGTACATCAAGCCCTACAAAATAAACCCTCAGAACCTTCTAAAATAATTATTAAATTCTTTATAAGCTGCCCACACTTTATTAACCACCTAATAATCTAAATAAAAAATCGTATAAACTAAACAAAAAAAAGAGAAAAATTATTTATTATGAAGTCGTGGCCTAAATGACGTCATTAAAAAAAACCAGCACACGCTATGTCCATCTCACTCGCACATACACAAGATCGTACCACACAGCTGATTGTTAAGTAATAACTTTCACTTCAACGCTGCGCCGGCGCCGGTACAGTCGCGCACACAAGTTGTATCTTGTTATTATGAGAGCAGTATTATTTATAAGTAGCTTATGCTCTAGTGTGTTCATTTTGGCTTATTTGATTCTTACATAAAATAGCTGGGTTTATAACTATTTTGCTGTTAATCGATTTTGATTAAATTAAGCTTAAATGTTGCTCCAAATTGAGAGTGAAAATATTTGAAAAATGCATTCGGTAGCTTTGAAGGCAGAGGAAAAAACTGTTTTGTTTTCTTAAGCTTTATAAATCGCCAACGCTGTTTATTTGGATTATAGAATATAAATAATAAACATACTTATATATTTCTAAATACATACATAACATACATGGAAGAAAACACCCAAACTCCGAAATAAACATTTGTGGATCACACAAATATTGGATTCGATCCGGGAATCAAACCCGAGACTCCGGGGTCGAAAGCCGATGCACTATCGACCACGCCACCGAAGCACTCGAATGGTAGAATGGTTATACATATATTCTTTTTTACAATAAGGAATTCCAATCTACTTAATGTAGGTAAAGAAGACTCCGGGTCATTGCCGACTGTAATGGGAAAGTTCTCAGAATGCTGGCTGTGTTGGAATTACTTACAAGCTTATTGGTTTTGTACTGTATAAAGTACCCGATACGGCTATAGTTTTGCTCCCTAATATGTGAGATCAACAAAACTACTCGCCAAACGTGGGTGTACAAGACACCTCTGCCTATCCTATGGGGATATACAGCCACACGGATTATAGATTTGAACTTGTTGTCCGTAGTGTACAGTCGGTGACACAAGCGAATGTGGTCAGACGTTATGATTTTGGTGTAAATTGACCCAAATCCGAAAAGTGTGTTTTAATATGTAAAATTACCAGTTCGAGTTAATTACATTATTATGGTGAGGGTTTGTCCATTTCTCTGTGAATGCTACATTGAGGTGCCTAATAGTGTACTTATTTCGAAGATAGGGTTATTTTTTTCCCACTGGATTCCGTGTACCTGAAGCAATTCCCAAGTCCCACAGAGCAGTCATTCCGAACAGAGGCTCAACAACAATATCTCAACTATAAAGTAAGCAGATGACAGAAGCGATAAGCAGTACAAAAATGACAAATAGAGACGCAAAACCACATTTAAATAACTGTTTCGGATATTATAAACATTTTAAGTGCGTTATTTGACGTAAAAAGTAATTTTATCTCCTATTTCGACATCGAAACGATCGCATTACCGACAGTTTCGCAACCACTTTGCACCTTTACATAATATGAATATTTTCGTACGCTTAAATTACTTTAGTGTATTTGCATTTAAATCCTTATTTGCGAGACTTTCGTTGTCACGTTTTTCAGAAAAAATAGTTTTAAGTAGCTTCATGAGTGTGTATTAGAACCGTGAAGGTTGTAAGGTTTACCGAGATGTTTTATCTAATAAGAATGCATAAAACATCTTCCACGTTTCATATATTTTTGATCCAAATATAAAAGTGCCGGTCAAGCAAAAAAAAATCGTTTAGAACCTTTTGCATTTTGAGTACACGCAAAAAAATCTTGCCAATGTTATTCCTTTGGTTTCATAGAAGTCTAAAATCATTTTTTTATTGTTGACTATTACTCTGCTATAAGTCTTAAGTTTATAATGAAAGTCTTAAGTTTATAATCTGCTATAAGTTGTTAGGATAATCCACTCGTTTAATTGAAAAAATGCACGTTACAACGATTTATGATCTCAAAATTAAACCGGGGGCAATGGTCTCACAACTTTGCTGATATAATAAACAATGCTAGCGAGAATAAGGTTCTAACCGAAAGGGTTATTTGATTTGACCGGCACTTTCGAGGACCAAAATGCTTTAACCTAACCTTGCAATCAGCAACGATGAACAAGAATTATTTCGACGAATGTTTGCAGATTTTGAAAGTACTTGTGGTCTCATATAATTAAAATTCTAACAAAACTACAATCAAAAACATTAAACTCTGAAATTTCATTGACCGCGACCTCACTAATGGTTCAGTATAATTAATAGTACTAGGCGTACTAATGGTACTAACTATTATGTTCTAATGGTATGTATTTATAAATAACACATGATGCTAGCTTTCGCCAGAGCCAGTCTAAAATATATTCTCAACTTCAAAAAAAGAAGGAGGTTCTAAATATATATTTTTTTATATTTATTTCGACAAATTGACGCCACCAGCCTGATGGTAAGCTGTGGCGACGTCTGGCGATTGCGGGCGACTCTCATAGTACACAGGAATACTATAGAGAGTGGCCCTCAACTTGACGACCCTGTAATGTGCCTCTTCATGCTTCGCTTAAAGAACCCAGGGTTATATGTTGGAGGAAACACGCGCGTAGGCAGAGCGTTCCAAGCCACCATCGTTCGGCAGAGAAACGAACGTTTAAAACGCTCGGTTCTCGCGAAGACGGTTTCCACGGTATGAGAGTGACATCTCTGCCCGGCACGCGTTGTTCGTGTCAACTGTAGGTACTTTTATATTTTAGTTTGTTACCTCATTTCTTTCGACAGGGTGAACCGATATTGATTTTTTTTAATTGAAAGCTACAGCTGTCCCTGGTCCCTTGTGATCTGATTCCAACAATAATTTAATCCCATTCTGGTGATTTTAATTCGGTTTTTGTATCAATATTTGACGTAATTTTTTGTATAAAGCATCTATGTAAACGTGACTTAGCCTTTATATGCCCATATATGTTATTTATTTAATAATATTATTTTATATACATCATTAATTTATTGTTAATTAATTAAATTAATTAATTAAATTAATTAAATTATTATTTAATAAAATTAATTAAAAATTTAAATGTGTACATTTTCTTATAAGTTTACGTTTAGAAGTGTGTAACAGAATGTTAATCTTGATTTGGATAACTTATGGGATAGGTAAGTTTATGTACACAATGATATTATTATTATCGCACAAGTACATAGCTTAAATATACACAATATAACTAAATATAGACTTACCTTGTAGAGCTAGAAACACACAATTTAAGAAACATTAAAAGCATTTTTATATATTAGTGTATTAGTGTTTATCCAAATGTATATATACAATGATGACAAAGATGTGAGGAAGCAAGACATAGTTAGAATAGAGGCGAAATATAGAAAAGGTACATACAAAATAAAAATACAAATAATTTATATTATTATACATATTTCAATACCTGATTATGCGTCTGGATCCATCTATGGATATTTGGATATGGATGAAAATCTATCTATGTCTTGCCGAACGACCACATCGGAGCTGTTAGTACTTTTAACTGGCTGTTTATACGTTTGATGCGTTGTAAAGTACGTGATACATACCGAAGCGTAATATTGTATGAAATAGAACTCTTATTTGTATAAATAAAATTTGTATAAACAAATACGTATATTTGTATAAGAAATAGATTTTGCATAAAGATAAATAAGTGTATAAAAACTTTCCAAGGAAATTGGTGGCAAGTTTCTTTACACATGTCAGTAGAAGCACAGAGTAGAACAAAATGGACTCCTTTTCGCGTACGCGATGAGACTCGAAATGTTTAGCAAACATTTAGTCAGTGGACAATCAATGTTAGTGTGATATTTTGCACGCTGCCGCGTTGTTAGGAAACTGACGCTCTGTTCCGTTTGTTTTACTCTGTGGTAGAAGTGCTGAATTATAAGCAGTGCAACGTTATCAAAAGATATCACAATATTACGCATCGGTGTATCACGGGAACTTACTTTCATCATTCACCACTGGTCCGTAACTCAAGCCTTCGGTAACATAGTCAATGCTATTCGAGTCTTGGACTCCCAATATACCAGCTTTCGCTACTCTATGACAGCAACCTTTCAAAACAGCTCCACAGGAACCTTCCAGTAGACCTCCTACCATCCAGCAATAGAAAAAAAATTCACACGTCCCTCCTTGTGCACATTTCTTACGGTCTTGTCTGTCATCTGGCCTAAGCTCAGCACCCGTTGATATTTCAGTATTGACAGATACTGGAGGTGTTAAAAGCTTTCCTTTTCTTTTTGGGATTCCAGTCAGATTATCAAGTATTTCGTTAATTTTTAACATTTGATCGTCAGATATCGGTCTGAATTTAGGAAGGTCGGCCAGTCGATTCGTCACATTTGGGAATCCATAAAAATCTGCTCTTTTCGAAGGTACCTTGCTGTTTGTTTGTATAAACATTGGTTTCTCGAATAGGCGTTTTTTTCTTATTATTTTATAGTCTGTGTCGTATCGAGCTCGATGTGGGTCGTTGGCATCTGTTCGAATTAAAAAAAGAAGGTCATTTTGGAAACGGTGAATGAAAATACAAGTGGTGAGGGTAGGTATAAATTATATATACTGAGAGTTAAATAAATGATAGTGAAACAATAAATACACATTAGATTTGGGTTAAGTTATGAAGTTTATTTATAATATACACTAATATCAGAATACCAATAAACAGTTAAAGAATAAATAAATAAGAAATCCAGATTTCTAATAAAATGTTCAACAGAAGACAAATAAAAATGTGTATGTCCATAGCAACTACACTAAACTCCTTTGTTAACCCTCGGCATGCCTGATGATCAAAAGTTACACGGTATGCTTGGTGGGGTCTCACGGACCCCGATTATTAGCCCCCAATACACATGTACAATATGTGGTGTGTTATGTACTTAAATATATTGGTTAATAAGCTAGGAGTATATACGCAGAAATTCCGGATATAACTATTTTTCTTTTACAATTTTATAATTAAGCAGCATTTTTAACATAAGCGTAGCGCAGCTTTAATGAAAGTTGTACTAAAATAAAAGGTACGCGTACCCTGGACTGAAGTGGCAGTGTCAGAGGGACAAATAACGCCCAGCTACTGAAGATGCGTGCAAAATTCAAAGAATGAACTGCATCAATTCATGTATAGTGGTGGGTCTGAGGGATCCTGTCAGGCATACCAAGGGTCAAATGCTCTTGACGTCTAGTCGGTAAATGAGAGGCGTTTATCAAGAACATACTTCATAGGTTAACTGATAAACCCCGCCCTGCGCTCTTTCGTACTGCAATTTACAGTTGCTCATGATACCACATAATAAGTAATAGCACTATTAAACAGCCTATAGCCAGTATAGCCATAAATACCAGCGAACTAATTAGTAGATTCGAAGCATCACTGAAGTTCCAATGCCATCTAATACCTAAACGGGACGTAATTTCGGGGTTATCCTGACGAGGACGTTACCCGGGACGTTAAGACGGACATTTAAAAAAAAACCTATTCATGACAATATCAATAAATAGTCCCCACGGATCCCACTTCTGCTAAAAATGTTATTCAAGTTCGAAAATTGTAGATTAAAAATTTTCCGCAAAGTTGGTTTTTTGACTTTTTTCCTAAGAATACTCGTATGACATTTGGTAATCGCTATATCAGCTCAGAATTGGTTATTCTTAGGAAAATTTTTGTAAATTTAATTTTGTAATCTACATTTATCTGGCTTTTTTAACTCGTCGTTTACAAGAAAAAATAAAAAAATAAAAATTTGGACCTATGACCTTCAAGCGTAACCTTCGACCTTATCACCGCGTGCATTAGAGGATGTCGTGAGCCTCAAATCATCCTACGGACGATGTACGGTACGGTGACGACGGTAACCACTTAACATCAGAAGTGTGCTTCACGACGCAAGTAGTAATCACAGCTGAACGTAATGCAAAATAATGACATCCGATTTACACAATTGTTTAACTACCATTTGTAATATCCTGGGGAAGTTGGTTCGAAGTTTGTATTTAGAAGTACCAGGTACTTTATATTTATAGTACTTTGAAAGGTAACTCTGAATCAGGAGTTCGATTCCTTGGTCAATGCTTTCTTTGTATATTTTGCACGAATAGGTGGAGCTGGATTAATAGTTCAAAATCACCGCGTGCATACTATATATCTATATATCTTCCCATAAATAAAAATGAATTGCCGTTCGTTTGTCTCACTAAAATTCGGGAATGGCTGGCTCGGTGATTTTGCTAATTTTCATCTTAAAATAATTTGGAAAGCTCTGGGAAGGTTTAAAAGGTTTAAGGCGATACAAAGTTCGCCGGGACAGCTAGTATATCGATAAAAATGAACTGATGCTCATTTTTCTGGCTAAAATTCGTAAAACTTCAGGGAAAGTCATGAAGTTTTCTGAGATGGTACGACGTTTGCCAGAGCAGCTAGTTCATATTTTTCATATTCATATTTATTTAATCTTAGAACACAGGTACATAATATATTATCTCCAAGATGGCACAGGAAGCTCGAACCATGTTCTACCTATACAGGCATGCAGATTACAATTATACAGATACATACAAAGAATAACCTAGACACTAAACTTTCATGGCTTTTGTTCACCACTCACAAATCATTTCCAACCACCCAGAAATCAAAAGATCATGTCACCACGTTCCTACAACATAGTGAAAGTGTCACATTCTGTGTCACCTGCTGACCACTGACATCGCAACTCATATCAACAACTTGAGTGATTTCATACAATTTGTTACCGTCATAATTTAACGCTTACGTCACAAACACGTTGGGTATTAACATTTGTAATTAAGTAAGACACTTTTAGAAGAATTCGTTAAACTAATTATTACGCGGTGCTTAGCGTACACGAAAGACTTAAGCTGTCATGTAGGTATACACTAGTGGTGGCCCATGTGATGACCAGTAGACCTCGCGAATATTAAAAGTTTTCAGTTTCATTAGTGTTCTATTATAAGATATAATTACATGTATTTTTAGTTTTAACGTATGTATCTATGGGCCGTAGAATAAGTTAATATAAGATCTGTAACTTTTCTGATGTAGCCTGATAATAAATGAATAAATAAAAACATTTTTTGGGTTTCCACGCCACCCTCATTTCCCCAAATCAAAAAATTCAAGATGAAAATTGTGCCCAGTTTCGTGAAGTTCGGATAAAAATGCGGCAGCTAGCCTGAAACACACATATAAACAGACAGGTAGACGAAAGCAAAATTGCACAGTCTCGAAATATAGACGCTTCGCTTGCTATGCTCGCTCGATCAATTATTTTACGGCTAAATTCCACCGGTCGCCACTGGGCATTCTTCCGAGTACGCACCTGAGGCACCCGTCAATCTCCAGATTCAGAACATTTCCACGATCGCTTACCCTTTATTCTACGCAAAGCCATTTTTAGGGTTCCGTAGTACAATTTTCGGAACTCTTTATAGTTTCGTCATATCCGTCCGTTCGTCATCCTCGGTTTCCCTCCCGAACGGTGAGTGCGAGAAACATGAAACTTTGCACGGATGTGTATTTTTGTTTTTGGCTGTTAAGCTTTCGTAATTGTTTTCTACTCTAACTTTAAACAAAATTTAATAGGCCAAAACATACAGTAATCTAACTCAATACGTTTACACGAAATTTTAACCAGACTTCACTGTGATTAAACATTATATGGAAGTGTGTCAAAAGGTTTCATATATGCAACTCACAAACCGACTCAGTAATTACTGAGTCATCTATAGGAAAACCACGTGTTGTTGCCTTATATGTATTATGTAACGCAACACGCCTAGAATTTTATTAGTTCCTCGTATCTTGAGCTGTTCTTTTGAGCAATACCAGAAATTACATCTGTGATACTGGTTATACATCTGTAATACTCTTAGGTACGTAATATTCGCATAAAACGAACCTATATTCCAATTTTGGGTGTTTTCTGTGTATATTATGTATGTATTTAGAAATATATAAGTATATTTATCAGTTGTCTAGATCCCATAGCACAAGCTTATAGCTTAGTTTGAGCTAGTTGACGTTGTGCGAGAATGTCCAAAATATTTATTTATTTATAATTATACCGCAGGTCTTCCGGCCGTACGTAAACCAAATGGTTTAGCACTAAGCGATGGAAAGAGACCGGACGGTATGTCGTTGCTACCGTGGAAGATGGGAAGGCCTTTGTTGTGGGACGCTACATGCGTTGACACCTTAGCACCTTCACACCTTCCAAGCACATCCGGATGTGCCGGCGCTGCTGCTGCATCGCCTGAAGGCCTTAAACGGCGTAAATATGCTAACCTAGCAGTGATTACATATTTGAGCCGTTTGGGGTTGAGACACTGGGGTCATGGGGTCCGAGTGCTCGCCGCCTTTATAGAGACATTGCTAAACGCCTAATCGATGCTTCTCAGGACCAGAAGGCTGGCTATTTTCTGGCCCAAAGAATAAGTATCGCCATCCAACGTGGCAACACAGCCAGCATTCTGGGAACCTTCCCAGTCGGCAATGACGCGGAGGAATTTTTTAAACGATATTTTGTAATGAAAATATTTTTAGTCTAATATATTGTAATTCTTATTGTAAATAAATTCAATATGATACTCATTTAAGTACCATAATACAACAATAAACATTATTTAAAAAAAATATATAATTTAGGTTCAGGATTTTAAAGTTTATGTTATCCACAATAGGAATTACAATTACGTACAAATATAGTTTAAAATTGTCTCCGTGGCATTGCTGATTGGGAAGCTTCCCCTACCCACTCTTCAGAATGCAATATTACCAATGAAGGACAATCTAGACATCCTTGGCATAGACGTTCGTCGAGAGCTCAATAACACAAAATATATTGAGAGATGTATTGGGCTAGCTTCGCGGAAACTAGGAATACTGAACAAGGTAAAGCGATTCTTTACACCGCACTAGAGGTGTATGCTGTACAAAACGCAGATTAGACCCTGCGTTGAATACTGCTCTCACCTCTGGGACGGCTCCGCGAAGTATTTGCTGGACGCACTCGACGCTATGCAGCGACGCGCTGTTCGCATTATAGACTGTCCGGAGGTAACGGGAAGCCTTGAGCCGCTAGCCCAGCGCCGAACAATTGCTTCCTTGGCCGCGTTCTACCGTATTTACCACGGTGAGTGTTCTGAAGAGCTCTTCAACCTGATCCCACCCTCTCCCTTCCGATCCCGAACAACGCGTGCCGGCCAGAGATGTCACCCTCATACCGTGGAAACCGTCTTCGCGAGAACCGAGCGTTTTAAACGATCGTTTCTCTGCCGAACGATGGTGGCTTGGAACGCCCTGCCTGCGCACGTGTTTCCTCCAACATATAACCCTGGGCTCTTTAAGCGAAGCGTGAAGAGGCACATTACTGGGTCGTCAAGTTGAGGGCCATTCTCTATAGTATTCCTGTGTACTGTGAGAGTCGCCCTCAATTGCCAGACGTCGCCTCAGCTTACCATCAGGCGGGTGGCGTCAATTTGTCGACCTAAATATAAAAAAAAAAAAAAAAACACATAATATTATTAAGTACTAGCAATGTTTAGTTACATTAATATCGTTTAAAAATCTGTGTCAGTGAACGTTCCTCCAGAATGCTTTCTGCTTTGCCACGTTAGATGATGTCTGTACAAAGATGGCAAGCACACGGACCCCATGATCGTGTGTCTCAACCCCAAACGGTTCGATTTAATAGCTGTACCTGATACAGGACTAATATAGGTGTTGATTTTCTACTGTGGTGATTATATTATGTATTGTGTTGCCGTGAGATTTCTTCCCAGATTCTTAAGGTACGGGCAAACTCGTCCTTCACATGCGACGTATAACGCGCATTATGACATCTCAACCGGATCTTGCGTATACAATTTGTATGGTAACGAACACACTGGTCATTCACCACGCTGTCTTTCGCGTCACTGCGCCAGATTCACGTGTTCCCATGCTATCCCACGCGTACGAAGCTGTCACACACGTTTAAAGTGTCATAGTGCGTGGAAAAAGTATACGTCATACGTCGTAAGACGTAGGACCAGTGTGTCGCTGTTTCCCACGTCGCATGGCATACGTCGTATGTGAAGGACCAGTGTGTTTCAAGCTCTACTCATAGGCTCTACCTGTAGCTTTGCAGATCTGGCAATAAATGTTTATTCACTCTTAATGACTTACATAAGAGTCCTTTATGACTTAAATGAATTAATATATTGAGTAGTATTTTACGTAATAGATAGTAAATTTCGACTTAACATTCTGGACCCCCTGTGGTCTTATATCTAGAGAGGTATTTATAGATACTTACACTAATTTTCTTTTTAATTGCTATTAGTTAATAACTTCAGTTTTTAATTGCCTCATAAATGACATCAAAGAGATATTAATATGACAAACAGACGTACTATTTATATTAATTATTAATTAATCCCCGCGGCTCTGCTTAAATGGTTTTTCTGATTATGCCATATAATAAATTAATAAAATTATATTAATAAAATAATTTTCGTCAGAACATAAAGATAAAGATAATATATTGTTTATCGAACACAAAAAAAAAATACACTGAAACCATATTTTAAAAACCATAAAAAATATATTTTGTATTTTAAAGCAATAAGTTTGCTTAAACTATTCTTAAAATATTAAGAAAGAAATTATAATAGATCACAAAAGCTGATGTCATCGGCAGAAATCCAACCCGACCCGACGACTGCAAATGACCAAATAATAGGTCATTGAATTTTTTTTTTTTATTATTTTACCCTACCTATGAAATTGCCGTTCTGCAGTACTGGCCATTTCAAATCAAAATAATTTTTGTTTGGCTAAGAATTCTAATTTCAAACCTATATATTTAATACGACAATTTGTCTGTCTGTCCGTCCGTCGCGTTTTTCAATTTATATACATTTGCACGAAATATTAAAATATCCCTTTTTTTTTATATATTTGAGGCGATACAAAGTTTGCCGTGATAACTAGTTAATTTTATTTTAAAAACATGGAATTCTTTTTCCAAAAGTAGTCATTTGTTTATTGATTAGTGTTACGTTTTCATCGCATTTCAATATTTTTTGTCATCGTGGATACGTTAAAAATTCGAGTAATTATGGAATATGAGTAAATAATAGTCGGAATGGACCACTTGAGAAGTAGGAGCTACCAATTAAAAATAAAATTGCCACATTTTTCATTGCTGTTCTGATCCTATTGGTCGTGGCGTGATGTTATATAGCCTATAGCCTTCCTCGATAAATTCACTATTTAACACAAAAATAATTTCTCGAAACGAACGAAACTTCCGCAGATTAGCGCCTACAAACACACGAATTTTGGAGGCCTGCGGTATCGCCCGCTAGACACATTATTTACATAAAAACCTTCCTTGAGAACCACTCTATTCATTAGTGAAAACCGCATCAAAAGCCGTTGCGCAGTTTTTAAAAATCTAAGCATACACAGCGAACTGAAGCGATTTTGGTTTATACTATATTATGATAAGTTATAAATGTATATATTTCGAAGTATATACATATGATAATTAGTTATCTAGGTCTCATAACACAAGCTTATATTAACTTACTTTTGACTAGATGGCGTTTTGTAAAATATGTCGTATATGTATCGTAAAAAATATTTTTCCAAACAACTGTTCGGAAAATACTTAACAAGTGACATGCACCAAGTCAATGACATAGAAATGCGTGATGGAGACAAAAATTGTTTCACGCATGTAAGGAAGAGAGATAGAAATATATACCTATGTATTTTATCTCTAGCGTCACGTGTTACCGAGCGCGACAGTGAAAAGATATATTTAAGGCGACGACATATTCTGAGTATTATATGTACAGTTCGCGAGGCGTAAGCTGAGCTATGACAATCTAAGTAATAAAAGTTACTTGTAAATAATGATGTACATACAAATGAAGTAGACCAAAATTCCGCTGGCAGCTTTGCCGCAGAGAAGCCGCCGGCATTGCCTAGCTTTCTCGTGGTAGCGCCATCGACATAATGTGTGTGCGGCTTTCTGCGGCAAATGCCGGTGGCTTGTGTCGCTGGTACTGTGTGTGGTGCCCTTGACATCATTATTAGCTGTTCTTTCGAATTTGATTCGGATTACAGAATGGTAATTGATTTACTACTGTATACGGTGCCTTGTAACGGAAATAGGCTTGCCCCCTATTAGGTGTCCCACCTAATAGGGGGCAAGCAATAACAAAATTACTGGAAAAATATGGGTGTACAATAAACCTCTGCATGTCCTCTTGGGGATATAGGCGTGGTTATATGTATGTACATTCAAAAATCTAATTTACTTTAGTTATATTAATTCGTATTGCCTTTCCTAGTATAACGCTTCTCCTTAAGTTGCATCAAGCGCGTGCGCAAGTATCACACAAGTATTAACCAATAACAACCGTTATAATATGTATTTACGACACACACACACATATACAGAAACGCAATACACATACACACGCATCCACAGTTTACGCATAGATGCTTTTTTAATACTTATTACGGAGTGTTATGCAATGAAATTAAACGAAGTGATAAAATTTATGTACATATAAATGTAATGATTATATTAAAAACTTAATGAAATATTTATACAGTTGTGTTATATTATATTGTAGTAAATTTAGGAGGAATTTTGATACAAATTTTATTGGTATTTAAACTCTGTCCCTCACATTACTTTTATATTTTGGGACATTTACTTAGTTAAGTACTTTTTAGTTCCCGAAATATCTGAATCTCGATTGCCTCGATGGCACCTCGTATAGGTATGCGATTGAAGTCCCAGATTTGGTTCTGGATCGAATCAAATATTTATGTAATCAACAAAATATGTTTTTTTCGAAGTAATATTTTTGGACATTCTCACACAACGTAATCTAGCCCAAACTAAGCTATAAGCTTGGGCTATGGGATCTAGAAAACTGATAATAACATACTTATAATATTTCTTAATAGTACATTATTTACATAGAAAACACCCAAACTCCGAAACAGTCATTTGTGGATCACACAAATATTTGAATCGATCCGGAAATCGAACCCGAGACTCCGGAGGCGAAAGCCGATGCACTACTGACCATGCCACCGAAGCAGTCAAATAAATGAATGAACGTTTTATTCTTTGATTCTTCTAACGATGTAAAATGAACAAGGTCTAAGGATTTGACTGTTAGCCTGCCCTTAAGGGACTCACAAACGATCAGTCTGACTGCAAACTCAGATCGTTCAGATAGTCGATAAGGTTAAAGTTTGCTACGAACGATAAAAAGTAGTCTGGACGATCTGTCCATGTGTTGGAGGCTGGTTAAGAGCATATCAGCATCGGCTTTAGTCGGTCGCCTAATCGACATAATTTTCACGCAAAATATTTAGTCATATGTGCATCAACGCTCTGGCTGTGTTAGGGCTTCTAAGTATAGCAGGGACTGTGTTTATTTATTTGATTCATCCACTAAATCTTTTCCCAACCCTGTTGGAGTCCAATCGTGCAGGCCTGGATTCCGGCGCCGGACAGGCCTGCCGATGTGGATGCTGAGGTGGAGTGGTTCAGGAGAGCCATGTCGCAAATCTGCGATGCGTCGATTGGGGTTACGCCCGGACCCACAAGGAGGAAAGTGTACTGGTGGTCGCCGGAGATTGCACAGCTGCGCGCAGCATGCGTCTCCGCCCGCCACCAGTACCTACACCATGTTTCGCCGGAGCCATCGCCGCCCAGACGACGCGGCAGCCCGAGAGGCGGAGCTGTACCAGTCATACAGAGGCGAAGGGTTTTCTCCAGGAGGTTATAAAGCGGGCCAAGATTGCGGCCCGTGAGGACTGTAACGTGGTAGATTTGTGTAAATTTGGTAGAATTTTACAGGCGACAAAGGGTCGTTAGTCGAGTCAATAAAAAAGTTACGAGGCAACGCGTGCGGAGTGACCGCCATTCATTCACGTCTCGGAGCTGACAAGGCGAGCGTGAATCCTGTAAAGTTTCGCTGTTGAAACTAATGAAGTGTTGAGAGGCAGCAAGGGGAGGCTATAGGCGACTGGGGCGTGCTGAATAAGGTATGTATTTGGGGTTCCTTGTTTGTGTGACTTTTGTCATCGATTGGATGACGCGTGCAAAAATGAAAATCTTTGTTCTTTGTTCTAGGGTTTTACCATGGCACATGTTTGGAAGAGGTTGGGTATCGTAAAGACGTGATATTTCCAGATAGCAGTAAGTATTTCGACACCTGCACTCTGGGCGTCGACACCCGAGGTACTCATCTCCCACGTGTGTTTCCAGAGGGAGTCAATGCCATAAGCAACGTGTGCTCTGACACGAACTGCACCGTCGGTACATCAGCAACAGCAACAGCAAAGTTCATCGTCACCGAATAAACGTCGAATATTCTCGGCGCCGCCGTCGGTTGTGGCTGCGTGAGTCAGCGATCCCGGCTGTACACCGGGTCTCCGTGCTCCGCACCTTTCGACCCTAGCTGGTCATCGCCTACTCTGGCTTAAACGCCGGAAAAACACTGCCCCCGGACCCGACGGCATTCCTGGCCGTGCATGGGTCCTGGCCCTCAAAGAACTAGGGCCTTGACTGAGGGAGCTCTTCAGCGCATGCCTCGAAAACTATGGAAGACCAAACTATGGAAGACGGTTTCCGACGACGACACCGCACTCCACTTTTCCCCACAGCACGCAACCAGATTCACTCACCGACGCGGGATAAACCCAACCCCAACGACGCGGGATTTTCATTCCGACCAAACCCCCGAAGAGGCCACACGGGTGGCCAAAGTCCGCCGGGCGCCACTGGAAATGCCTTCTGGTGTCACCGGAGACGCCTGCAACAATGGACATGGGAGAGGCCGCGGTCTCGCGGAATTAAAAACAAAAAACCCTGTTGGAGTCGGCTTTCTGATCTAAGGGTGAGATTTTCAAAGCGCTTTTGGACTTAGCTTATCCATTACTTTACACTTTCGCCTTTTGTCTTAGCTCAAGTTAAGCCAAGTTTAAGTTCACAAAAACGGTGACTTACGAAAAACTAAAATAATGTTCTCAATAAATAATCATCATTCACCGAGCCTTTTCCCAACTCAGTTGGGGTCGGCTTTCCAGTCTAACTGCGATTCGGCTGAACTTCTATATTTTCTGTGAAGCGACTGCCATCTGACCTCAATAAATAATATATACATAATATACAGGGTGAATTTTTGAAAAGAGTTTGAATCGCCAAATCCGAAACTATAAGGAATAGCGAAAAATGCTCAAAGGAGTCACGAGCCCGATTTTGATGAAACTTAAAACCTCATCTTTAGATTTTTTAAAAACCAATAATCCTAGCTGGGAATCGAACCCGTTAATTTTCATCGTTCACTTTATCACTTCAATCACTTTAATCGTTGTCACCATACGATAGTGTCGCTGTTAAGGATCAAATTCTGCGAAGTAATGATATACGGCAAATTTAAGGAAAATGGAATTTTAGTAAAATTCATATTTTATGTAAATTTTGAGTCAATTTTGTTCGTAATCACAGAACTGACTATTTCGTCTTCTAAATGATGCTCGTGGGCAGGTAAAATTTGAAAGTAGAACATAATGTTGTATCTCGCGTATGGAATTAGTAAGTAGTACCGTGATCTCGCGTTTAATACACTATAAGAAACAAGCTGGCAAGTACATGTATGTCTCTTATCACACTGGGCGGAGGCGGTGGTAGCGCGCGCGCCTCTGCCCAGTGTGATAAGAGACTAAGAGACATTTTATTAAAATTCTAAGTTTTCCTTAAATTTTCCGTATATCATTACTTCCTAGAATTTGATCCTTAACAGCAACACTATCGTATGGTGTAATAATAAAGGGTGTGATTTTTTTTCTAAATCAATGGGTTCGATTCCCAGCTAGGATTATAGGTTTTTAAAAAATCTAAAGATGAGGTCTTTAAGTTTCATCAAAATCGGGCTCGTGACTCCTTTGAGCATTTTTCGCTATTCCTTATAGTTCCGGATTTGGCCATCCAAGCCCACTTGAAAAATTCACTCTGTATACATACTTTATTAATTCTTTTTTATTTATTATTACTTTTTATTATTAAATAGAAGTATGTTGAGAGGTACACTTATAACCTTGTTATTGTTTAGAACTTAGCTCGAGCTAAGCCAAGTCAGACTATAATTCCCAAATCAAAGATTGTATTATTGTGTGTGGCGTAGTTATATGCAGAGATTATAGGTATTTATTGGTATGTAAAACCTGTACCTACTGGTTGTTGGAATTTTAGTTTGAATTACAGAGTGCTCATGAATTTTCTGTAGTTTCCGGTAACGGCAATAGGCTTGCCCCCTAACGTGGGACCAACAAAATACTGGTAAAGTGTCCATTATTATGTGTATAGAATTGTTTCTACCCGGAAATTTCCTGCGACATCTTGACATTTTGACCGTAAACGTATTCGTTATCTATAATTTGATTGTATAATATCTGTTATGTGAGGTTGCACAACCGACTGGTTATGGCAGCCTACTAGACAACCATAATGCATCTTGTTTGTTATTTTGACGTTTGAGTAAGCCAATTTGTTTTTTTTTTTTTACTGGCGCCATTTTGGCGCCACTAGTTATGACGCGTTGAACTCTAAACATGATCTGCTTTTTAATGACATAATATAGTAGTTCTAAATTTAAATGGTTTGTTTTTTAATTCAAAAAATGGTCTGGTGTATACAGATAAGAGTTCTAAATTTAAACTATTATGAAACATTTTGTTTTTTATAACTCAAAACTGTGGTGAGCCTTCTAAATATAATGTTTTGTTTTTAATCCTTAGAAAGTGGTCTGGGTTTTAATGATGGATAGAAATACGTTATTAAGGTTAATATTTAGATTTTTTAGAATACGTAATTAGTAGTATTTAATAAATAACACATAAGACTTCCATTCGAATAATATAAGAATATTTGTACCACGCTCGCTAAATATCTAGTGTGGGGGGGGATTAAGATAGATGGACAATAACCTTAACAAACATACCTATACAATGATACACAATTTCACCAAGGTTTCTACATTAAAAGTTGCACATCAAATTTCATGTCGGTTTAGAAATCTAGCCGCAGCGCAGTATACAACAATAGTAATTTGTCTACCGTATGTCAAATTACACTTTACGACATTGGCGTGTGGAGGCGAGGTGGGTCAGAATTTAATATGTAGAACATACTTATATTGCTTGCACAACTTTTACATATTTATATCGCAAAACGAACTCAAACCAGGCGGGTTGTCCCTACAACAAGGAGAAACTGCTTTTATAAGGAAATGGGGGTGGTTCAATCCAATCCGCTGAGATTTGTTTTTGCGATATTTATAGGTAAATCTATATATAGAAATGGTGAATGTAATTTTTGTCCTCCCTTAGCTCTCGCGAACTGCTTATGCTCTAATGATGGTTGACCCCTCTATGGATAGCCCTCGATCTGGAGGCAAGGCAAAAAATCGAAACTTTGACCTAGCCCTAAGGGGTCAAAAGTTATAGGCCAAAACCTATGGAGTGGTGCGGCGCGAAGCACCATGCAAGACACCGTACTAGTATTAATTTGAGAAATAGTCAAAGCAAACTCAAAGAGATATACAATCGACCGAATACTGAAGCGTGACACAAATATTCAGATACTCAAAAGTGACGTTTAGGTATAATTTAAGTTTAAGGTCTGCTTAAATATTTAAACAGCTCCTAAATAATTGAGTAACGTTTCAGTATTCGGTCGAATATGTACTAGTTTATGCCCACGGCGGTATGGAATAGTTTTGTAGTTGCCGAATCCCACTAGAATACATTGCCGGGATAAAATGTAGTTTAAGTTACTCCTTATAACATCAGCTATCTGCCAGTGAAAGTCTCGTTAAAATCGGCCGAGCTGTTATAGAGATAGTTGATGTCAACTAGGTTGGGGAAAGGCTTAGTGGATGCTTCAGATTCTTAATCTATTTCCTCAACAATGTATTTATATGTGATGCCCAAACAACAGAGGAGTTTTAATAAGTATACTAATTAAAATACAAATACTACAACCGTTTTAATTGAAATACAATTTTAATTCACACTAAAATGTAAGGTAGGTATCACGAAACAAAATTGTTCTCTAATTAAAATAATACAAGCTGGTGTCCGCGGCTTGACCCGAATGGTACAGTTTTCGATCGAAAGAATACAATACCACGGTGACGCCCGTAAGTCGCGATATTGGTACAATAGTGATCGCAATATTAGAGCTCTTGTACTAGTGGTGGCTTGCTCAGTTGGTAAATCGTTCCTGCTAGAAAGGTAACAGTCGATGGTTCAAGTCCAGTCCAAAACTATTGCTTTTGCGATTCTTATTGTAATAGTAGTTCATGAAACTGTTGTATAAAGAGGAGTATTAGAACACGAGTAGGTTTTATAGAAGACGTACGGACGGACAGCGAAGTATCAGTAATATATAATATCTAATATTTTATTTATTTCAAGTAACAAGACTCATGGGGTTAGTAATAATGCTTGCTGTAAACACATTTACAATTGTTTTCATCCATTAATGTTTATTTACAGTGCCCTTTCCGATGCAACAGTGTCGGAACGTTATTGCTTGAACCGTTGAAAGATAACTCCTTTTGGCCACAGTTTATTATCCTATTGTATATCATTATTCTTACTTTACGACACTAAAAATTTAAACGCATTATAGTCACACTGGCGTATAATCGATATTTTTTCAAGTGTAACTTTAATCTCTGTTTTTTTAATTCGCTATGTCAGACTCTAAAGTATTCTTGTCCACATTAGTAATAAACATAGGTATTTGTCGATCCTTAGGGTTATCGATAATAGGGTTCCCGTTTTACTCTTTTAGTAGGGTACCCTAATAAAAAGTAACCAATATCACTCAGGAATGATGCAGCAATTTTAGTAAACGATTTTTGTAAATTGGTTCTGTACTTTCAAAGATTACAAACAACAGCTTTTACCACTTTATAAATATTAAGTTAAAAGGTATATAAATATATTGAGGTAACACTTTCCTACATACAATGCTCGTTCCCATGGTTTATCTGTGTTTTTGTTGTACATCAGTGAAACTACATTTTCTCTTGTATTCCCACACTCTTAGGACGTAGAAATTATGTTATTGTCTGACATTGGTTTTTATACAAATTCTGATATTGATGGGAATTGTATACTAATAAAACATTTTAAATAAACAACGTGACTGCTCTCCACAATAAAAAAAAATTATATCAAGGAAAACTTGTAGTTTTTTTTTCGTTTTTAATTCCTCGAGAGCGCGATCTCTCCCATGTCCATTGCTGCGGGCGTCTCTGGTGATACTGGAGGCATTTCCAGTGGCGCCCGGCGGACTTTAGCCACCCGTATGACCTCTTCGGGGGTTTGGTCGGAAAGAAAATCCCGCGTCGTTGGGGTTGGGTTTTATCCCACGTCGGTGAGTGAATCTGGTTGCGTGCTGTGAGGCAAAGGCCCCGCAGCACGCAACCCTTCTAGCCTGCTTCTGTAAGGACGGCGGGTGGCTATCCCGCCGTCCTCAGGCCCCGATCATGGAGGTCGATGGTCCTGGGCGTAGATGAGTCTGCGGCGCCCTGGCCGCTTACTGTGAAACTCAGCGGGGAGGGTACGCTCCCTCTCCCTCTCAGCCGCCTCCTTAGCGAGCATGACTTGCTCGCAGAAGGACACGGCTGCGTTCCACCTACTCGCACTGGAGACCACGGCTTGGTGCATGGTTTCCAGCGAGAGGATATTCACGCCCAAACCCACTACGAGGTCCCGGCGCTGACTCGCTCACGCTGAGCACTTCACCAACGTGTGGAGTGCGGTATCGTCGTCGGAAACCTCGCAGTGTTGACACCGGGGTGTGACCTGAAGATGGATGCCAAACAGATAGCTACCGAAATATCCATGCCCGGTAACGATCTGCGTCACATGATACGTTTATTATATCAAGGAAAACTTGTGGTTACTAAGAATCAATTTAGTTTATTCATTATTAAAAAAGTTTAAAACGTTTTTTAAGAACGTTTTACTTACCATTGCTTAGTTTATTCAATTTAGGCACATATGAATGTCAAAATTTTACAATTTTATGTGAAGCAATATTTTAAAAATACTAAATTAAGTATATAAATAACCATTAGAAAATGATTCTTTCGCTAGTTCAGAAAGTTGGTTCTACTGAGAACATACCAGCAAGAAACTCAGGTAGATTATCCATCATACTTTCGTAGAGATCGGATAAAAATGTGTCTGTTAGTCCAGAACACACATACAGACAGACGTATGCAAAATCGTCTTATCTTGAAACGCTTCGCTCGCTTTTCTCGCTCGGTCACTTAAACAGTATTAATCACAGATATACAGTGACAGTACAAACATGTACAAGGGTACTACTTATTCATAAAGGAATCTCTTCCAGCAGGCCTGAGAGGCCAGTGTTCTATAAATGCTATAATATATATATATATTATAGCATTTATAATATATATATGCTTGATCTTATTTTTTATAGAATTATATAATATATAATTCTATAAAAAATAAGATCAAGGGTTAAATATAAAGGGCTAACTATAAGATTACGATATTTAAAAACGACGTTTTTGAAAAAAAAATGTGTCTAAGTGTCCTTAGAAAAGGACCGAGACAATTTATTTTATTTGGATTTGGTTATTATACGGATTTAAATAATAACATTAAAAAATTGCACTTGTTACACGTTATGCGCCTTTAATGAACAACAAATTTTGAGGTTATCATCGATTCAAAGTATTGTCACAAAAAATTGGCTCCTGTCTTAAAAGTATACATATTTGACATTTAGATTGACGAAACAGATGCATAAGGCGGGAATGAATGGACAGGAATTTCGACCAAATCGAAGATGTTTTAACCAAAGGTCAGGCCAGAGTTCCGTAGTCAGCGGCGACGTCGCCGCAGACTCATCTACGCCCAAGATCATCGACTTCTATGATCGTGGCCTTTGCCCACAGCATGCAAGTAGATTCACTCAATGACGCGGTATAAAACCCTACTCCAACGACGCGGGACTATTATCCCGACCAAACCCCCGTAGAGACCACAGAGGTGGTCAAAGTCCGCCGGGCGCCACTAGAAATACCTTCTGCGTGTGAACCAGAGACGCCCGGCAACGGACGTGAAAGTGGTCGCAGCCTTAAGCCGTGGAATTAAAAAAAAACCATAACTAGAGCGTACATGAAGATAGTTATGAAAGTGGGAGAAACGAAAGAAGTATGCCAGGATCGTAGCAAGTGGAATTCCATAGTCTATTTCTACTCCCATGGGAAAGAGGCGTGACCATATGTATGTATGTATGTATGTGTTATTCCAGATACAAAACTGGGCGTAGAACGACATTTTCAAACAAAGTTAAGCGCACGTAGAGCTAGCTAGTACACTTTCTAGCCGCTCTATGTAGCGCTTTCGAGCTCGCATTACGCAACGTTTCCTTAACAAAACTGTTCATGTAACAACTGATGTAACCGCTGTAGAGGTCACAAATACTTGTTAGGACTCTATGTAGAGTTTGGTAGAGTAGACTCATCCTCATTATTATCAAAGACATACATGTTTAACCGACTTCAAAAAAGGAGAATGTTTTCTAGGGTTCCGTAGTATAAAAGTCTCTGGACCCTTACAGTTTCGTCTACCGTCCTCGGCTGTCCTCCTAAACGGTTAGTGACATGAAACTTTGCATGAATATGTATATTTACTACGCCGACAAAGTGCTAAAATAAAATTTTGAAAAATATTATTCTAGGGTAAGATAAGATAAGATAAGATTAGTTTATTTGTAGAACATGTGTTATGAGTATCAATACATATTGTACATACTTAGTTATATTTTAGAGGTTTTTTCGTTATCAACATGTTTAACCAAGAGTTTGGCACACAAATATTGTTATACTTAAATAGGTGCTACATTGGCAATTTATTCTTGTGATTTCACACATAATCAATAGCTTCTAATATCTACAATAGATAAAATTGGTATAATGTTAGATACAAAAATTATATTACAATTCAAGGTCCAAGTTTATCATTAAAAAGTCCATAATATTATAATAGCATTTACAGTATTAGGTACATCCCCCTACACGTAAAGTGGGGGTGATATTTATTCTCGCATGTACTTCATCGTGTGAGGTATATAGATAGGTCTTTTTAAAACAAGCATATTTTTGCGAAATCAGGGCGTCGTCCCCTCTAAAATCTAAACGGCTGGCGTGAAGAACTTGATAAAATTCATGTACCATCATGCAACACAACATCCATGTTATAAACTCTGAAGGAAAACTATAACGAATAGTACCAGGTATGCAATGCATGCTGCTGTTGCAAAAAACTGAGCGAAGTGTTAAATTTTCGAACGACAACCATTGTTTTTTTCGGTGATTATTCCTCGATGGTATGTCCGATTTTCATTTTTTTTTGTTCTGAACCACCCTCACGCTACACGTTATCACTGTGGTAAGTTTGAAGGAGATCGGTTCAGGCGTTTAGGAGGAGTATGTGGACAAACGAAATACATGAGACGCCTAAGATTGAGCTTCGCTCACTTCGCTCAATACTGTTATAGTTCAGGAGTTATAGAGGCTTTTACGGGTAACTACGGAACCCTATCCTATGCGTGGCCCGACACTGAGTGAGCCGATTTAGATGATTCTATATTTATTTGAAAACTGGCGACCCGTGTGCTTTAATTTGGTCCAGTTCTGACAATTTGAAGTTGTTCTTTGTTTTTCTAAAATAATAGTTTATAGAAAAAAAAAAAAGTTAGGAGTGTTGCAAATGGTCTATATAGCTATGTACTAGTACTGACATACATACATATTATTTATATAGATATAATATGTGTTTCGAGCTAGTGGCCATATTTTTATCCGACCTATACGAAACTTGGCGCAAGTGTTCCTTGATTGAAAACCGTGTTTGTCACGTTAGAGTTTTTTTTAATTAAATTTATTCGGCCACTTTGGACATAACCCATATGTGTGCCCGGTGACGGCAATAGGCTTGCCCCCTATTACGTGAGACTAAAAATACTGGCAAATTGTAGGTGTGTAGTGCGCCTTTGCCTACCCCTTTGGGATATAGGCGTGATATGTGTGTTTGTGAGATTTTTTAGCGAAAAATTGGGTAAAGAGGAAAAATCCCATGCTATGTTTATAATGTTTAATTACAATTCACATACTCCTTGTGCTCTCTCGCTACTGTTATACCCATAAAAGTGCAAAACCAGGGGAACCACCAGTTCTCAACCTTGGCTAATATATCATGGAGACAGACATACAATTAGCCTTCATCCCCGAAGGGGTAGGCATAGGTCCATTACACACCAATAATTTTCCAGTATTTTCCCACGTAATAGGGGGTCAGCCTATTGCCGTTATCAGGCACTATAGAAAATCTATAACCTTACCAAACTTATTCTTGCAGCCAGGACAGATGATACATACCACTGAATAGAATCCCTGCAGTCTGAGCTGTTTATTTTTTGTTTACTGGTATTACGTAGGAATAAAAAAAATACTGGCAAAGTCTGGGTGCTAAATGCACCTCTGCCTACTCCTTCGGGGATATAGGCGTGATGTTTGACAACAACTAAACAGTAAAAGTAAACATAAACCATTTGAATTAATTTACCCCATTTTATCATTCACGCTACATAGCGTCACGCGATTTTAGGCGAGAGTTTTATTCTAAACTTTTACATGGAAAATATACTTTATTTTTAAATCTTAAAGTGTTATTTCAATTGGTATTTGACGTATGAGATATGATCTTGTTCGATGAAACAAAGGTTTAAGTTTATTAATTTTGTTTTTCCGTTGGCAACACTTAAATAATGACGGCAACATTGCGGAAAGAAAACATAACTATTATGTATTGTTTATGTGTAAAAAGGTTAATTTTATTTGTTTTTTAATTTGAATATACTAACAGACGCAACTAGTATTTTTGGTTCCCAATTCCCGCGGGAACACATTCCCGGGATAAAAAGTAGCCTATATTACTCCCTATAACATTCTCTAAATGCCAGTGAGAGTCCCGTTTAAATCGGTCCAGGGATTAGAGGAAACAAACAGACGGAATGTTTATAACTCGAGAGCAAAATTTTATTTTCAGGCATAGGTATTATTTTGGACACCCTTGACATTATGCCAGTCTAATAATAGGAGAAGCTTATTATTTTTTAATTGCATCAAATGTACTCCTACTGCATATTAATAGCAATAATTTTATATTCCCATTAGATAAAATACTGCACTATACCATTATGTAAACTGTATTAAATGCGATTTTTTTGATATAGTTGGCCATTTTGGTTTTCATTAAAAAAAATCAGGGAAGCCTCTCAAACTATCTCTAGACACTTAGTTTTCTCAAATTTATTTGCTAAAAATTAAAAATTATAGAATTTCTGAAAAAAGTACAATCGGTAATCATATTATTTTACTGTATTTCTATTGGTGTAGTCTGTGATGAGTAATATAACACAAAAAAGAACAAAAATACATGTTTTTGAGGTCGTAGTGTAAGTAAACGAGAAAATTTAATTTTTTTGTATATTTTTTTACCACCTGATAGCTGTACAATCAGGTCGTCAAGGATTATCCATTCTTTCTGGGACATTCTGTATAATAAATACACCCCTGGCTATCACCTTGGGTTATAAGCTTTATTTTATGTACTTTCTAACATATTTAATTATATATTTATTTATTAATTCATTCAAGCTTAACTTGTCTACGTTCCCATACAATTTCAGATTGTTTGTCTTAATTAATGTTCGTTCTTAATTAGTTTTTTTTACATTATATCTTTATATTATTATAATAATAACGTTACGTTAAATTATTTCATACATTACGTGTGTGATATAATATTTGGTGCGTTATAGTTGTTGCCTGAACTGCTGAGAGTAGGTAACATCGGTACCGGCTATTGTAATTTAGGTTCACATAATTAATTATGATGCCATCCGAGAGCGTACTAAGGGCTGTACGCCCTCGGATGGCATCGTACGGCGTATGTACGCCCTGGGTACGCATCGGTCTGACAAATTGATTAACGTGTAGATAAACAATACAAAACATACATTTATTGTATAGCTCATATTAATATTTTTAGTTTTGTATTTCAAAGCTTGCTTAAACTAGCCTTGAAATATTAAGATAGAAATTATATACAGATTCGATCGGCATGAGATCGGCAAGACTCGAACGCACGGACTTTTTTTTTTTTTACATTCTCATACAACGTCATCTATGCTCAAACTAAGCTATAAGCTTGTGCTATGGGATCTAGACAACTGATAAACATACTTATATATTTCTAAATACATACATAATATAGGTACATAGAAAAAACCCAAAACCCAAACATTTGTGAATCACACAAATATTTGATTCGACCCGGGAGTCGAAAGCCGATGCACTACCGACCACGCCACCGAAGCAGTGGCATACTTAAGTCAGTTTCCCTTAAGTATGCCAGGATCGTAGCAAGTAGAAGTCATTGGTTTCTACCTACCCCATTGGGAAAGAGATAAACATAGAATAAACAGATTTGTGTCTTTCATATTGAACTAACTATATCAGAATTAACAGACAAAACTGAACGATTTTCACTTCTGAATGCACAAAGAAATTTCCGAAAGTTAAACATCTATTTGACAGTGATCTGTTCACACCACACTCCACTAAAAGACCGACCATCATTAGTATTCAATTTCAACATCATACCATACAAAAAGTACGTATTACAAGAAAACGTTCACCTAAGGGCCAGTACATACGATTTACTTGAAAAAAAAGTAGAGAAAAAGTATGTATAAGAATGTTCATAAAACCTTTATGGTGAGTTTTCATAAATTGACAATTGTCGTTAAAAAAATATGTTTAGGAAAATGTATGAGGTATGAGTATGCGACTGCCGTCCCTGAGGTCTCAGGTTCGTTTCCGTGTCGAATCAAATTATTTGTGTGATCCACAAATGTTTGTTTCGGAGTATGGGTGTTTTCTATGTATAATATGTATATATTTAGAAATATGTAAGTATGTTTATCAGTCATTTAGATCCCATAACACAAGCTTATATTAGCTTAATTTGGGCTAGATGACATTGTGTGAGAATGTCCAAAAAATATTTATTATTTATTTATTTAATTCAGTGTGATTTAGTTAAATACTTTAGATGTATATATTTAGAAATATGTAAGTATGTTTATCAGTCATTTAGATCCCATAACACAAGCTTATATTAGCTTAATTTGGGCTAGATGACATTGTGTGAGAATGTCCAAAAAATATTTATTATTTATTTATTTAATTCCGTGTGATTTAGATAATGGTTTGATTCTGTTTACTTGGATAAATGGTATTCTTTAATATTCCTACTGACATTTCAAATAATTAATTATTTACCTAATGACATTTATAATATGTAATCGATTAATGTGACTGTGCTATTGTTAATGTAATGTATATGAGTCCATGTAACTCGAAATAATAAAAAATACATAAATATGTTAGGACAATTTACACAACGCCATCTAGTCTCAAACTAAACAGAGCTTAGAGCGTATATGAGTACTAGACTAGGTCGCCGCAGTCGCGAAACGTACCGTTACGCTGCAGCATATATTTGAGCGAAGCGAGTTTTGATTCAAAGCGATATAACTCTGTCAAAGTATTTTTTGTCATTACGCTATGGGAATTTTTACCATCAATTAAATTATTTTTATTTGATCGAAATTCAAAATTCTGGCTTCGTAAGAACCTGGGTAATTCTGTAAGCTTTTGATGAGTGCAAGAAAATCCGAAATCGGCCGAGTATTCGCCGAGAAACAATTTAACACAATTTAACATAAATCGTAATTTGAATCACCCGTTGAGAGCTCCGCTCGCCTTCGGCTCGCTTCGCTCAATAAACTGATACTAGGTCGCCGCAGTCGCGAAACGTACCGTTACGCTGCAGCATATATTTGAGCGAAGCGAGTTTAAATTCAAAATTCTGGCTTCGTAATAACCTGGGTAATTCTGTAAGCTTTTGATGAGTGCAAGAAAATCCGAAATCGGCCGAGTATTCGCCGCGAAACAATTTAACATAAATCGTTTGAAAAATAATTTGAGTCACCCGTTGAGAGCTCCGCTCGCCTTCGGCTCGCTTCGCTCAATAAATACTAATATGCATTTTTTTTTGTAAATACATATACATAGGAAACATCCAGACTTCGGTACAAACGCATCTACTCGTATTTTCACACAAAGTTTGTCACGACCGGGAATCGAACCTGAGACGTCGAAAGCGGATGCACTACCGATCACGCCACCGAGGCAGTCAGAAATGAATTTGATTTAATTTGATTGATTTAACCATGAGAATCGTCGTCAAATAAAGATAAGTTTCACTTAACTCGTTGCAGGATATTACCAAATTTACTATGTAAAATGGGAAATACGTCGTTTGGTGAATGGTGAGCGCTGACTAGTCATAAAATGGCCACCCTAAACCTACAACTGAGTCGCAAGTCTCAGTCGCCTGCGATGTATTCCCATTTTTATCACGGGAATATATTCCTACGGGAATTCCGCGGGCACTCAAAAATACACGTCGAAAATTGACACAACAACCGACTTCAAATAACCGAAATGGGACCAAATAATTGTCAGAATGGGACTAAATTGAAATGGGACCAAACGTAAAGCAGTAGCTTACATTTAAAAAAATCAAAATCGTTTCATCCTGGTAACAAACATAAAAAGTACAGTCAAATTGAGATTCTCCTCCTTTTTTCTCGTCGGTTAAATACGTATCCACTATCGTCTGTTCCAGGCCTAAAACACAGTTTAACCAGTTTAACGTACTTTTTAGTGGCAATGACTTCTAAACTGTACTATTTCACAATGTCATAACTTGTTCTAAAGTTGCGTCTTCCAGATTTCTTGTCGTCTTCGAACGTAAACGTTTACTTCGTAGCGCTTCCTTCACGCGTGTTTGTACAAGAATGTAATGTGACTAGATGTGTCTTTAAATATTAAGAGTACGCCGAAAATATATGTGCCTACCCTCTCGGTGATATAGAGCGGTGTAGTTTTTCTTAACCTGAGCAGTTAAAAGAGTATTGCCTTTATAAAGTGGGTTTCGAAATATTAAGAACCAATCTTTTTTATTTTCTTTGCATTCTAAAAATAGTATTGGGTATTTAAAATATACTATAATTGCTATTAGTACTAACTACGGATGCTTCTTAACTAAGAGTTGGCATTACCATACAATGAGGTATTTAAGATACCCTTTCACACACACACACATATCACGCCTATATCCCGAAGGGGTAGGCAGAGGTGCATTACACACCCACAGAATTTGCCAGTATTTCAGGGCAAGCCTATTGCCGTCACCGGGCATATTTATAATGGGTTATGTCCAAAATGGCCGAATGAATTTAATAAAAAGTAGCAGCCATAGTGTAATTTTTTTTTATAATCCTTTCATCCGGTTCAAAAGTAAGCTATATTGATATTATAAAGGGAAACATGATTGTTTGTTTGTTTGAATTTAATAGGCCCCAAAACTACTGAAACTATCTTAAAAATTATTTTACCGATATTCACACAAACAAAAATCTTTCCTCTTCACAATCATTGCCGTATCTAGTATTCACTAAAGCCACGTCCTTTAACAATTGTACTTTTACCGATTGTGTGTTAATATTGTACTGAAAAACCAACTCGTGCGCAATCGACCATAACGTCATACACTGTGACTGCGTGTGTATGTATGATTAGTAATAAAAAAATATATTCATTCTAATTGAAGTAATCAGTTTTTATAACACTTGTGTGCGACGGGTCAATGGAACAAGGTCTAGGACTGTAAAGCATTCAAGACACGGTTTAAAACGGCTGTTTACAATCAACAGTGACTGCTTCGGTGGCGTGGTCGGTATCGGTAGATGGTCGGTAGTGTATCCACGGGTCTCCCTTGTTTGACCGAAAGGAATTTGACAAATGTTCACTTCCCAAAAAAATTTTCGCATAATTTAATTTGCCAAATTATTACTTGGCAAAAAATCTATTCACAAAAAATTGTAACGCAAACCTAATGTTTGGGAAATGAACGTTTAAACTATAACTTGTTTACCAACTCGTAATTTTAACATTTTTTTAGTCAAATATTTCAGTTGGAATAACAGTTTTTACGCTAAATCAAATAAGCCAAATATTTAGTAAGCAAGTCGCTTCTGGCACTCGCCGGCCGCTGCCGCGGCGCCGCTCGCTTCGCTCGCTCGGCTCGTGCGTTGAAGGTCACAGTTTTAACCTAACCTACCCATTTTGTTTAAAGAAGAAATTAACCTAATCTAAATAGTTGAGTTCCGGGTAACCTACTAAAAACAATAACTTTTTTTCTATTAATGCAAGTCGTGTCTGGCACTCGCCGGCCGCTGCCACGGCTAAATTTTGTCAAAATCTTTTCGGCAAAACGGCAGGCACCCTGTGTCAGGACAAACTTTGTGTTAAGACAAACGTTTATACCGAAGTCTGGATGTTTCTATGTATAATATGTATGTACTCGTATTTACAAAAATATATATATAAGTATTTATATCAGTTTATATTGTACTCATATCACAAGCTCTGCTTATTTTGAGACTAGATGGCGTTGTGTGGGGTGCCTGCCGTTTTGCCGAAAAGATTTTGACAAAATTTCATTACCCAAACAAATTTTAGCAACTTTTTTTATACCATAGCAATATTTCGAATGATTTTAGTACGCATATTTTAATTTGGTCAAATTTTTACTTGGCAAAATATTACCAAATGTAATGTCATTATGGGATTAAAATTTGGTCTTTAAACAAATGATTTATTACAGCAAACAATCTTCAGACAATAAACGTTTGGTGAAATGATTTGTTAAGACAAAAAATATTAATTGTAATTTGTTTTAGTAGGTTACCCGGAACGCAACTATTTAGATTAGGTTAATTTCTTCTTTAAACAAAATGGGTAGGTTAGGTTAGGTTAAAACTGTGACCTCCTACGCACGAGCCGAGCGAGCGAAGCGAGCGGTGCCGCGGTAGCGGCCGGCGAGTGCCAGAAACGACTTGCATTAATAGAAAAAACAGATTGTTTTTAGTAGGTTACCCGGAACTGAACTATTTAGATTAGGTTAATTTCTTCTTTAAAGAAAATGGGTAGGTGAGGTTAGGTTAAAACTGTGACCTCCTGAGACGTGCCAGAAACGATGATTTTGCGTAAAAACTGTTATTCCAACTGAAATACATATTTGACTAAATAAAAAATGTAAAAAGTACTAGTTGGTATACAAGTTATAGTTTAAATGTTCATTTCCCAAACATTAGGTTTGCGTTACAATTTTTTGTGAATAGATTTTTTGCTAAGTAATAATTTGGCAAATGAAATTATGCAAAAATTTTTTTGGGAAGTGAACATTTGTCAAATTCCTTTCGGTCAAACAAGGGAGACCCGTTGTGTGAATTGTCCTAATATATTTATTTATTTATTTATCTATACTTCACTACTATTATAAAGAGGAAAGATTTGTATGTTTGTAATGAATAAACTCAAAAACTACTGTGCCGATTTCAAAAATTCTTTCACCACTGGAAAGCTACATTCACCCTGAGTAACATAGGCTACTGTTTATTTCGGTAATGTGTTCCCACGGGAACCGGGAACGAGTAAACTAAATCACGCGGGTGGAGCTGCGGCGATCAGCTAGTATTTATTAAAAATAAACAGCCTTCTATTGAACACTGTAGGTTTTAAACCGTGTAGCCAGAAAAGCGCTCGGTTTAATACCACGTGTAGTTAGTACCACAGACTGCATAGATTCTATGTAGGTAGTGGTACGATTGCTAGTCAACCTAGAACCGATTTTGAAAATTAAACCCCCACTATGTTATCCCGGTACTTTTTACTTCAGTAATGTATTCTAAATACTTAAATAAATAAAATAAAAAATATTTTATTCAAAATAGCAATCAATCAATCAAATCTATATTCATATCTATATTCACTTAAGTCATTAAATGACTCTTATGAGCGTCGGTAACTTATAAAAAATTAAATATTATTGCTTCTAAATTTTAATTTACTGCTAGATTCTCAAAGCAATAGGTAGAGCCTGTGAGAAAGAACCTGGCAATAAAACTCACGGCCATGATGCAATTAATACACACTTAATTAAGGTCAAAAAATCCAGAATATTTATAGTTCGATTACCAAACATCCTTCTTTCAACGCTCGGTACCTACTACGAGAAGATACAAACATACATACATAAAATCACGCCTCTTTCCCAGTGGGGTAGGCAGAGACCACGGATTTCCACTTGCTACGATCCTGGCATACTTCTATCGCTTCCTCAACTTTCATTAATGTATTCATGCATGCTCGCCGGTTATGGGTGCATTTAACGTGGCCTTTATTCGAGACATCTGCGATTTGGTCGCCATAAGTCCGCCTAGGTCGACCCTTAGTAGCTTGCTACTAGCAATACGAGAAGATATTGACAAAAATACATCAGTACAAAAATAGAAAAAATACATATATACACACAATCACGCCTATATCCCCGAGGGGTTAGGTTATGGGTAAACACACCCAAATTTTCAAATCCGAACCTAGATTCATACAGTCAGGGCTGATGTTACATACCTACAATCTACAGTCAGGGCATATAGAATTACGCATTCCATAATGATCAGTATAAACATATAACTTATGTAATGGTACGACTTTCGAATGCTGCGGATATTTCATTGTAAGAATTATGTCAAATCACTACATATTAAGTATAAAACAAAGCGCCGCGTCTGTATGTTCGCGATAAACTCAGAAACTACTGCACCGATTTTCGTGCATTTTCATTATATCGTGCTGTCTTCTCGAGAAAGGTTTTAGGCTATAATATTATTTCAAGTGACCAAATCTGCAGCCAAATTCGTTGCTCTATGGGTCAAATTGTGATATTTTCACTTCAGAAGCCATATTTTAGCTGAATGTGTTTTGGTTTCTCTGCTCACCCCTTTGGAAAAACCGAAGTTTTCATATTTAGGTATGTACGTTAAGTACAACATAATTTATTGTAATATTGCGAGTTTAAATTTGATATACATATATATAATTTGTTTTTTAATTAGATCAACGAAGAGGAACACAAAATCTTTTGTTGAATCAATAAACACGATGATGATTTACGCCTTACACATTTTTTATAATAATATACCTAGAATCTTACGGAGTGAACCCTTTTTTTACGTATCTCCTGTGGCGCCGGCAACCCTGAGGTAATCCTTACGAGCATACTCGGAACGCCTAACAAAGGATGTTTAGAGCTGGATTTCAAAAATAAATTGTTATATCAAGCCAAATCTAATTCCATATTATGTAGCCCCTTTCGCAAGGTATCAAAGATGTGTTATATGTAAATTTAATGTGCTAAATTCACATCAAAATAAATATGTCCCAACACTAGTCACAATTTTTATTTGTTTGTGATTTGTCATTATAAAGTAAATATTAACCCCCACCAATACGTCGTTGATTGGTGTCGCATGTCGCCGAGGTTATATAGATAGTACATACTTGTTTTTTTTTAATTTATCAAAAATCCGACTTATACAAACGAATCTGTCTTTTTTTCGGACATTTATCATTTAAGTATAACACGTAAGCATTATAACATTTAATATTTATTTTTGAGTTTATTATAATAAATTGCAATTTTTTTTCAGAAAGAATATTACGTAAAAAATAAGTCTTTATAAACTCACATATAATCCGACTTTGAAATTACATACGCTTAGAAATTAATGCCTAGTATACTATCAAAACAATCACTAAAAAAACACACCAATAACCGAAACTCATAATAATACAACCCGGAACCCACATGATTCACAAAACCTTAACTCATCACTCACCTCTCTCAGCGAATCCATCAGCTGTCCCCGTACCAATATCCTGCAACTGCTGTTCATTGCCAACATCGTTTATACCAAAATTTTGTTCACGAAACACTACGTTTTCGTTTAAAACACTAGGACCCCCATGAGAATTGGTTATCACTGAATTCACACTCTCCGACGCGTAAGGGAACACTACACGAGGTGAACGTGGCTTCCATCCAGGGTAATACCCATTCCGAACCGCTGGGGCAAAAGAGGGTACAGGTGGAACCGGATAGGGTTCAAATGAAAACCCCGGAGCATAAGTCCTTCCATACCTCCCTTGTAAATATTGAGGATAATTGTTAAAACTACGAAATCTTGGTAATGGTTCGTAAAATCGTTGATTACCAGACGGCGAGTTATTTTCTAAGGTTTTTTCATCTTCTGGTGATGTAAATTCATAGTCTGAAGACTCGTCGAATTTAATTTTTGAATAGTTCTTGTCTTGTGTCAAATCTATTTCTCCTTCACCGAAAGTTTGGTGATTTTCAGCTTCATCTAGAAATATAACTCTCGATTGCCGACCCCGGGTTCTTCGTAAGTAATTTTTTGGCACAAACATGTAGTTTTTGTATGTCTTTGGATATACTATGCTTAGCGCCCGGCTTGGTTCCACCGCGGTGACAGATACCGCGACTACAAGAATCACTTTCCATGTATTTTCGCTAAACATGTTGCGTCGGTCACTGATCTAAAGTTTTCACTTTCATAACTTAACAAAAAAAACAACTTCACAAAAAAACTTATGTTTTGAATTTAGTACATGTTTTGAACTGGTTATAGCCGGTTTTGTTTTTGATTTTTTTGTCCGAATTTCATTGTTTTTTGTTGTTGTTTTGTTGTGTGTCGACGCGTGTGTCTGTGGCGGTGTCGGCGCGGGTACTGCCGCCAGTGGCTACCGTGCCAATGCCGTTTCGGTACTGTTATATAAAAATGCATGTAGTGACGTGTATATTTTATGTAACATCAGTTATTAGCGATTGTGGACAAGGCGTTTGGCAGTTTTTGAACAAACGACCCGAATGTGGAACTTTCAGATCCGATTTTGCCAACTTTTTGTGGCGAAAACTGTGTTATGTCACTTTTGTTTGTGAGTGATTGTTTGATATTTATTTAGATTCTTATAAGGGCTCTATCTGCATCTCTAGTACTCAATTTGGTGCATCTCCTGACATAAAGACACGGCTCTGGTAAATACAACTAAAGTACCCGGAATCATAAAAATGCTCGATTAAATGAAACCAATGAGGTCACAGGTGAAATGTGAGCTGATTAAACATTTCTATAGGTATATCCTTTCAGGGAATCAAAGAATCAATTTCGTTTATTCAGTTTAGGCACATAAAGAGCACATATGAATGTAAAAATTTTGCAATTTTATGTCAAGCAATATTTTAAAAATACTAAATTAAGTACATAAATAACCATTTGAAAATGATTCTTTCGGAAGAAAGTAAGTTTAGGACTCACCTTTGAATTTTTAACAGATTGTATGTATGTAATAGTATTGTTGTCATTATTTCCACCATCAGGCCGTCTCTGAAAACCAGTGCTGTCTGCCTTGCACCACGCAGACTGCATAACGCTGAGAGGCGGCCGTTAATTCCACATATTATTATTTTCCTTTTTTTTTCTAAGCTATTGTTGTTTGTTATTTTATATTGTATTTGTTTTTATTGTATTTCTTGAACAATTTACATTGTATTGAAATGTTTGAAACTTAACCTAAAACCACACCTCTTTAAAGGCCGCTCGTACGTCCGTTGCCGAGCGTCTCTGGTTCACACGCAGAAAATATTTCCAGTGGCACCCAGCGGTAAAAAAAAAACACACCTAATATAAAAAGACAACCAATGCACATAAATAAAATCAATCTCCCACATAATAAAATACAATGGATATACCTACCTACATAAATAGAAAATTAATAAATTAATAGCTTAATAATTAACTTCATTTAAAATAGTATTCTTATTATATATTCTAATTGTATATAATAGAGACAATAAGAAAAGTGCCAATGGACTCATTGTTAACTTTGTAAGTATTTAGCAAATTAAGTCCAATTTAAATTACTTATTAGCCTTAAAGGTCTAGATTGTAATTGTTATGAGTAACCGTTAATTACGAGTATTTCATAAATAAAAAAAAATGTATTTCAATTTAGTTATTAAAAAAAATAAGGTAAGGTTGTAAAGTGGAGTAATAAATGTTTTTCTTTCTTTCTTCTTTCTTTTCTTTTATGCATTGGAATTAATGTTCGGAAACTGAACTGAACGATTGTTGGTGTTTTACACTATCATAACAATCTAGCCCAAAATAAGCTTATATTAAGCTTCACCCCACACGCCTTCACTCACTGTCGCGATTTAAAACCCCACCCCAAAGATGCGGGGTGACACCCGACCACCACGCAGAGGCCACACAAGTGGCCAAGGTCCGCTGGGCGCCATCGCCACTGGGAATTCTTTCAGTGCTTACAGGAGGCGCTTCGCATTGGACGTAAGTTCGGATTAAAAAAAAATCCCAATATAAGCTTATATTAAGCTTATGTAATGGGATATCTATATATTTAATACGATAATTTGTCTGTCTGTCCGTCCGTCGCGTTTTTTAATTATAATGAATAATACATAGGTACATTTGCATGAAATATTAAAATATTCTTATTTTTTTTTATTTATATTTGTGGCGATATATTTTATAACCATACTATATACTTACTTCTTAATTCATACATGATCACTTAATGAGACGGGCTGATGTGGTAACATGTAGAACAGTCGAAGAGTACCATATTCTTATTCAATGTTCAAACAATAGAAATGAAAGGCAATCATTGAGTGCTAAATATAAATTAAACACCTATGACGTTGGATAATATTAAGGACTGTTGACTTCTCCTTCGTCTGAAGACGCAGACCTATTGTGGCAATTATTTAACCCTTAAAGATACCTGTATATTAAATATGTAAATAATGATTGTTTGCTGTAAACTGTTTAGCGTATGATGAGGCTGACATGCCTATTATGGACAAAAGCCTCGACAAAAATAAAGTAAAAAAAAATACATACATATTATAGACTACTTATAAATACATATCAAGTTACTAAATTTCTTACAGAGCTGAATTTTGGTACATCATTTTGACACGCCTATGTCTAGGGGCAGAGTAGGCAGAGGTGCATAACACGTCTATACTTTGCCATTAATATTATCAGTCCCACGTAATAGGGAGCAAGCCTATTGCCGTTTCCGGGCACTATAGAAAATCCATAACCACCCGAAAATTTTGACCTTTGAAGTTGAATATTTATTTTCCAAGACGTGGAATCGATGGGGTCTCTATTTCTTTATATTGGTAAATCCAAGGTCTCTATCAACCGCCGGACGCAACTTTTTTTCTTTTTTTTTAATTCGTTCGTTGCCGGGCGTCTCTGGTTACTAGCAGAGGATATATCCAGTGGCGCCCGGCGGACTTAGACCACCTCTGTGGACCGGGCGCCACTGGGAATTCTTTCAATGTCTACCGGCAATGGACGTGGGTGCGGACGCGGTCTAAGGCCGCGGATTGCAAAAAAAATAAAAAAAAGGTCTATCAAAAATCAGCTCTAATAAATAATTTATTTATATAAAATAAATTCTGGATCGATTTCGCTAATTATTATTTTGTTGTGTTCGTTATTATCAGGAGAAGGATCTTTTGGAAGAAAAAAAAGTTGTGCGTAACATTAGGAACACTAATGCGGTACGAAGTTTGCCGGGATAGATAGTCATGAATAAATATGGTTGGACGTTCTTACACAACGTCACCTAGCACAAACTAAGCTATAAGCTTGTGCTATGGGATCTAGACAACTGATAAATATACTTATATATTTCTAAACACATACATAATATACACAGAAAACCCCTAAACTCAGAAAAAAACATTTGTGTATCACACAAATATTTGATACGACCTGAGAATCGAACCCGAGACTCCGGAGTCGAGATGCAATTTTGAATTCTAAAATATCTTACTAAAAGAACGTCTAACACTCTCAGTCCATTTAAAAACCAAATTTCACAATAAAATTACACAAAGCAACCATCTCTACATTCTGGCCATTTGAATGGTCTTAATGGTCACGTTCTGACCATAACCGTGGATGAAAGGAAATGTTTCTGTAATTATTATACAGAAGAAAGTATCTTTTTGTATGTCGTTTCGTCATAATATGTTTGGCGTTAGTCACGGACACATACGAACATACAATTTTGGGTCCTGAGATACACTTTCTCTCATGAAATTGAAACTTCGGATTTTTTTTAGTTTAGATTGTAACAGCTGTTTTTTAAACACGTTAAACATTGACACAAAAACCGACGCCAAATTACCTTAATGGGACCAAATAATTGTCGGAATGGGACCAAATTGAAATGGGACCACCCTGGAAGTAGTAGCAATCGAAAGAAAAAAAAAGCAAAACGGAGTCGAAAAATCATGTTTTTTTTTTATGTTTGTTATCTCCTCGTCGAATTGAGAACATGTTCCTTCTTTTTTTAAATCGGTTAAAAATACATGAAGCCTCTGAAGTGGTTAAGACGTTGGACTTACGTTTCGATGACGTGAGTTCAATTCCTAGCCACCACACTACTGACGTGAACCCCAAGCAGTGTTAGCTTACATGAAGTCGATAACAGGAATACTAGTAACTTAATTTAGTCTATTTAATTATACTAGGTATGCTATGCATGCTGCTAATTGCAAATGTTGAGCGGAGCCAATGTTTTTATTACATATCAGAATCAGAATCGAACACTTAAATTAATTAATCAAATGAAAAAAAAATCTAGTTTCATTGTTGACGCACGTGTTTCCATGGCAACCATTTAATCATCTGGATTTTCGGTGATGTCCACGACATTTTCAGTTGTCATAATATTATATTAGCTTGTAAGCCATAGCCTAGTTTAGTCTATGCTTAGATTATATCAATATTGTCTTGTCTATGTTCACTTCCTTCTTTCCTCACTTTGTAACATGGCCGACTGAAATACACGACACGTATTATTACGAGCTCCTGTCTTTTATTCCAAAAACCAACAAACATCAGGTGTGGTGTAAACTGGCGTGTCTTAGGAAGAACTGGATCAACCAAAAGAAAAAAAATGGACGAATCTTCAACGTCGTCGGGTCGCCTCAAGCACATGGACGTTCATGCATCCAACATGCCGCTCACGTGGAAAAATTGGATCACCAAATTCAAAATATATCTCAAAGCATTTAAATATGATCAAGAAAGCGAAGATAGGCAAGTTGCACTTTTATTACATTATATAGGACCAGATTGCCTTCACATATTTTATTCTTTCAACCAAGATGTCGAAACAGTCAAGCTACAAGTGTTGATCGACAGATTTGCAGGTTATTTCAGCCCAAAAGTCAATATAACCATGATAAGGCATAAACTTTTTAACAGAAAGCAACTGCAAAATGAACAGCTGGACAGTTATATAACAGATCTCAAAAATATAGCCCATCAGTGTAATTTTGGTGAATTGCAAGACGATTTACTAAAAGATATATTTAGTTGGAATCTAAATGATCAGAATCAATACATTAAAGAGAAAATTTTGCAAGAATTACCTACCACTTTAGATGCCACTATAAATATTGCTAAGTCACTAGAATCGTCCCGGAAAGAAGTTCAAATATTATCAGGCACAAATCCCAATTCATCTGTAGCTAGTATAGATAGTATACATAACAAAAGTAGTCAACAGTCCAGTAGAAGTCATTCACAACATCGTCAGTCAAGAAGTCAATCAAGAATTCAAAGTCACAGTCAACAATCAAGGTACAATCCGCAGTCACAGGATCGTCAATCAAGAAGTCAGAGTCACAGTCAACAGTCAAGGTACAATCCTAACCAGTCATACAATACATCCCATTCATCGAGTTATAGCAGTCCCAATGGTTATAAAGGTAACAATCAGTCTATGAATAACTCAATGTGTCCAAAGTGTGGTCAAACACATCGTTTTAAATGTCCTGCTCTTGGTGCAAAATGTAATTTCTGTCAAAAACTTAATCATTATTCAAAGATGTGTAAGTCCAAGCAAAAATATGTTAATTATGTGCAAGAAGATTTTTCTAATGATGATCAAGCTTTTTTAGGTGCTGTTTATCAATGTAATTCTGTAAAAGATAGTGACCAATGGTCAATAACCCTAAGTATCTGTAGTCAATCTGTTTGCTTACTTATTGATTCAGGTGCAGATGTGAATTTGATGTCTAAGAAAGCATTTGAAAAACTAGCGTTGCAAGAGATAAATCTTATACAAACACCATTTAACTTGACAACATTTACAGGTCAAAGTATACCTACAATCGGTTATTGTACATTACCATGTAAGTATAATGACAAATCATACAACTTGTGTTTCCATATTACACAGTTAGATTGCAAAAATATTCTGGGTAGACAGTCATGTCAACAGTTAAAAGTCATAAAAAGAATACAGTCAGTAACCTTTGATGAAAACATATCTAAACACAGTCCAAACTACACACTTAGTCAGCATAGCCAGAACAACAATTTACAGTCAATGTCAAGTCAGTCTAACAGTCAAAGTCAAGTCATATCACAGTCAATGTGTAACAAAGTCCCTGCAGAGTCAAACAGTCTGTCAATACTAAAGAAATATAGTAAGGTTTTTAATGGAATAGGAGCTCTTAAAAACTATGAATGTCATTTAACTCTCAACGAAAATGTCAAGCCGTCGGTAGACGCAAGTAGAAAAATTCCTTTTAAATTACAGGATAAAGTCAAGGCAGAACTTAATAAGTTAGAAGTCACTGGTATTATTGCTCGAGTTGATGAACCAACTGATTGGGTCAACTCTATGGTAATTGTCTCTAAAAAGGATGGAAGCATTAGATTATGTTTAGATCCACGTAAGTTAAATAAAGCTATTAAACGTTCACATTACCCATTTCCACATATTGATGAAATTAAAGCAGAACTAAATGGTTCATGTTATTTTTCAAATTTAGACGCTAAGTCAGGCTTTTGGAATCTTGTCTTAGATGAAGAATCATCCAAACTATGTACTTTTATAAGCCCCTATGGCAGATTTCGTTTTTTAAGGCTACCGTTTGGTGTCAATGCATCTCCAGAAATCTTTCATAAAGAAATGATTTCCCGGTTTGGTGACATACAAGGCATTAAAATAATGATGGACGACTTTCTTATACATGCTAAAACCATTCAAGAACATGATCAAATCCTAGAAAAAGTTCTTTGTCGTGCAAAAGATATAGGTCTAACATTTAATAGTAATAAATGTAACATTTGTCAAAGTGAAGTCAAGTATTTAGGTTTTATATTCAATAGAAATGGAGTGTCTGTAGATCCATCTAAAGTAAATTCAATATGCAACATGCCACAGCCTAAGAATGTCACAGATGTCCAGAGATTCCTGGGCATGATTAATTTTCTTGGCTCATTCATAAAAAAATTATCAAAAGAAACATCAAACATAAGACAGTTACTTAATAAAAACACAATATGGTCATGGAATGACAGTCATGAGAAAGAATTCAATAAATTAAAGTCTCTAATTAGTTCTTCACCAGTCTTAACTTACTTTGATCCTCAAAAACCACTTACTTTGTCAGTAGATGCTTCAAAAGATGCTTTAGGTGCTGTCATCTTACATAATATTAGTCCTATAGCATATGGCTCAGCTTCTTTGACAAAGTCTCAACAAAATTACTCTCAGATTGAAAAGGAACTCCTAGCAATTTTATTTGGTTGTACTAAGTTCCATCAATACATTTTTGGTAACAAAGTCCTAGTGGAAACAGATCACAAACCTATTGTCTCTTTATTTAGTAAACCTTTATTTAATATTCCACCAAGATTGCAACGAATAATGCTTCGTTTGCAACCCTATGATCTTATCGTTACTTATAAACCAGGTAAATACTTATATAAAAACAATGGTAAGTAAAAATTTTTTTAAGAAAAAACTTTTTAGCATTAATTAATAGCATTAATTTTTCGCAGAATCAAAAGGACAACAAAACGTCGACAATTGTTTCGCCTCTAAACGAGGCATTATCAAGACTGTCTCAGAGAGAACAGCAAAATTCGTGGTTGGAACGTGTTTGCTTATAAGTAAACGCGTGCAAATTTCATTATCGCGATGTAGGATTCTTTACAATAACCAATGTGGGTAGAAACCTCAGATCATGCTAACTAAGTTCCAAAAATAGGTATTCACCAATACTTGACCTTATCTGTTTGATTTAATTACTGTCTCTTGATAAGTTGCATAGAAAACCCAAACAACACATACAAACCAACAACAGTTAATGTGTCTGTCTGTTCGCAAACAGATTAAGTAAGGGAGATGTGTGAAAATCTATTTGTTCATTGAGTAAGGTGTCCGCATCTCTTCTAACTATTTCTAGCCTTTCCCAAACACTTAACTTGAACCCTTTCTCACATAACCGTAAAACTTTAAAAGTGTTACTATTGTTCAAGGAATGACCAGTGTCAAGAAGATGCTTCGCGAAGAGGGACCTTTCGGGACAACCATTGCGGGACGCCGCTCTATGTTCCTTATATCTAATATCGAAGGACCTGCCAGTCTGTCCCACATACTTCAAACCACATTCATCACAACTCAACAAATAAACACCTGATCTGCGTGAGACCGACACCGAATCCTTGCCATTACACAGCTCCCTCAAGGCATTCTGAGTTCTAAAAGCAACAAATATATTACTTTCCCTCATGATCTTAGCTATACTCAACGAGACGGGACCCACGAACGGCAAACAGGCCGTGTACTTCCTAGGTGGATCTTGAATCGGATATAATAAATGAAAACTAGCCTTTCTACGTTTTTTATTTAATAATGAGTGAACCATTCCTACGTCATAGCCATTACTTTGTGCTATGTAGCAAATGATGGACAATTCTTCACCAAATGCCTGTGGGCTCAACGGTACCGCCAGTAACCTGCTCAGTAAGCTGTGGAAAGCTGCCATTTTATGTTGCCATGGATGATTGGATGAGTAAGGAATAACTGTGTCTGTAACTGTTGGTTTCCTATAGATACGGAACTCATGAACACCGTTCCTTCTAGTAATTGAAAGGTCCAAGAAATTGAGAGTGGAATCTGACTCCAACTCTAGTGAAAAATCAATTCTAGGGTGTACTGAGTTCAACTTGGAGACAAGGACACTGAGCTGACGTTTTGTTCCTGTCCAACATATAATAATATCATCCACATATCTAAAATAGTACAAGACATGAACGTTCCCAACTATGTGGTTAGTCTCGAATGCATCCATAAATATTTCAGCTATTAAAGGACTGAGTGGCGACCCCATAGCCAGACCATTCCTCTGTAGAAAAAAACTGTTGCTGAACTGAAAGTAATTCTGAGTCATACACAATCTTGTTAGGTTATAAATTTCCTCTATTTTATTAAAATTTACCCTTTTTATTGTTAATTTGTGTCTCAAAATATCTAATACTTCATTATACGGTACGTTAGTGAATAAACTTTTCACGTCCAAAGACACAAGTTGAGCATTGGACGGTAACTTAATATTTTTAATCTTGTTTATGAGGTCAGTACTATTTTTTATAGAAAATTTTGGGTTAAAATCTATTGCTTCTTTAATGATTGTGTTCAAAAACTTCGACAAATTATATGCCGGCGCGCCCCTGTATGCGACAACAGGTCTAATTGGGCACCCTTCCTTGTGTATTTTTGGAAGGCCATAAAACAACGGACAACTGGGATTCATGTTTATCAAAGTTTTATGCAGCGAAGAGTTCTCAACTCAGCTCAGTGTCCTTGTCTCCAAGTTGAACTCAGTACACCCTAGAATTGATTTTTCACTAGAGTTGGAGTCAGATTCCACTCTCAATTTCTTGGACCTTTCAATTACTAGAAGGAACGGTGTTCATGAGTTCCGTATCTATAGGAAACCAACAGTTACAGACACAGTTATTCCTTACTCATCCAATCATCCATGGCAACATAAAATGGCAGCTTTCCACAGCTTACTGAGCAGGTTACTGGCGGTACCGTTGAGCCCACAGGCATTTGGTGAAGAATTGTCCATCATTTGCTACATAGCACAAAGTAATGGCTATGACGTAGGAATGGTTCACTCATTATTAAATAAAAAACGTAGAAAGGCTAGTTTTCATTTATTATATCCGATTCAAGATCCACCTAGGAAGTACACGGCCTGTTTGCCGTTCGTGGGTCCCGTCTCGTTGAGTATAGCTAAGATCATGAGGGAAAGTAATATATTTGTTGCTTTTAGAACTCAGAATGCCTTGAGGGAGCTGTGTAATGGCAAGGATTCGGTGTCGGTCTCACGCAGATCAGGTGTTTATTTGTTGAGTTGTGATGAATGTGGTTTGAAGTATGTGGGACAGACTGGCAGGTCCTTCGATATTAGATATAAGGAACATAGAGCGGCGTCCCGCAATGGTTGTCCCGAAAGGTCCCTCTTCGCGAAGCATCTTCTTGACACTGGTCATTCCTTGAACAATAGTAACACTTTTAAAGTTTTACGGTTATGTGAGAAAGGGTTCAAGTTAAGTGTTTGGGAAAGGCTAGAAATAGTTAGAAGAGATGCGGACACCTTACTCAATGAACAAATAGATTTTCACACATCTCCCTTACTTAATCTGTTTGCGAACAGACAGACACATTAACTGTTGTTGGTTTGTATGTGTTGTTTGGGTTTTCTATGCAACTTATCAAGAGACAGTAATTAAATCAAACAGATAAGGTCAAGTATTGGTGAATACCTATTTTTGGAACTTAGTTAGCATGATCTGAGGTTTCTACCCACATTGGTTATTGTAAAGAATCCTACATCGCGATAATGAAATTTGCACGCGTTTACTTATAAGCAAACACGTTCCAACCACGAATTTTGCTGTTCTCTCTGAGACAGTCTTGATAATGCCTCGTTTAGAGGCGAAACAATTGTCGACGTTTTGTTGTCCTTTTGATTCTGCGAAAAATTAATGCTATTAATTAATGCTAAAAAGTTTTTTCTTAAAAAAATTTTTACTTACCATTGTTTTGTCATGGATTTTCGCCAAGTAACGCCTGTTTCTATCCAATATTTTAAATACTTATATGTCGCAGACACATTGTCCCGTGCTGCATTACCAGAAAATGCATTAGTAGAATTGGATGAAGATATTAAACTTCATGTTAATTTACTCACTGCTAATTTGTCACTTAGTCCTTTCAAATTACAACAAATTGAACAAGCTACCAGGTCTGACCAAACTCTTCAAACTCTTATTAATTACTGTAAAAATGGATTTCCAAATTCAAAGCATAAAGTAGAAGATTGTATTAAACCTTTCTTTCCTGTTAAAGATGATATTCATTATGCTAATAACCTTTTATTTTTGTCAGATAGAGTTATTATACCTATTTCTTTAAGAAAAGATTTCTTAAAACTATTACATGAAGGTCATCAAGGCTTGAATAGTTGTAGAAATTTGGCAAGACATACAATTTACTGGCCTAATATTAGTCAAGATATAGATAATTACATCAGTAATTGTGAAATTTGTCTCACTTTAAGAAAGAGTAACACTAAAGAAAGTCTATTACCACATGATTACAAATACATTCCTTGGCATAAGGTTGGAATAAATTTCTTTGAGTTCAACAAGCATACATACTTAATTGTAGTCGATTATTTCTCAAAATATGTTGAGATAGCAATTTTAAGTAATGGTTACAGTGCAGACCAAGTCATAATCAAGCTAAAGTCAATATTTGCTCGTCATGGTATTCCCCATACATTAATGTCAGATAATGGTCCACCGATGAATTCCAAATCTTTTCATGATTTCACACAAGATTGGAATATTCACCATGTCACTTCCAGTCCCTATCACAGCCGTTCAAATGGTATGGTAGAACGGACAGTAGGCATAATTAAAAATATGCTTAGAAAATGTTTACTTGATAATACTGATCCATATTTAGCATTACTGCAATATCGCAATACTCCCAAAAACAATTTATGTTCACCAGCACAACTTTCCATGTCACGTAGACTTCGTACAAAGCTACCTATAGTAGAAAAACTTTTAAAACCAAAATTGTGTAACTATAGACATCTTAAACAAGTCAATAATCAAAATTTACATAAGATGAAAGAGTATTACAACAAAAATTCCAAAGATCTTAAACCCTTGGAGGTAAATAGTCATGTTATGTTTCAAAAACATCCACAATCGTCTTGGTTTCCAGGTATTATACAACAAGTTAGTCCTGAACCTAGGTCGTATATCATAAAAAGTAAATTTGGTACATATCGTCGCAATAGACAATACATAACACTTAGACCAAAGTCTCAATATTCTTTTCATTCACATAACACACAGACTAATAATTTTCACACTCAACCAGTCAGTTCCAATCAAACTTATATCAGTTATACTCCTTGTTATACAAATGATTACTCTAAAATTTCTCATAGTCAATCTCCTCAACGTACTAGCAGTCAACCAATTAAGAAATATTATAGTTCAGGAAGAGAGATAAGGCAACCACAACGTCTTATAGACACAGTCTTATAAGCATTGTTTCGTATTCATTGTCATGTATTTAGTTATAAGTAATTAATTAGTAAACTAAAATGTTGTAAACCATTGTTTGTTTACATTTAGAAACAATCGTCGAATTGACAACGTCAAATTATGTCAACTGTCAGAATTTTATAAAACGTCAAATTGTCTCGTGTCAAAACACTAAAATGCGTTTTGTTATTTTTATATAAGAATCTAAAATATAAGTTAAAATATAAGTTACTTAAAGGGAAGATGTCATAATATTATATTAGCTTGTTAGCCATAGCCTAGTTTAGTCTATGCTTAGATTATATCAATATTGTCTTGTCTATGTTCACTTCCTTCTTTCCTCACTTTGTAACATGGCCGACTGAAATACACGACACGTATTATTACGAGCTCCTGTCTTTTATTCCAAAAACCAACAAACATCAGTGATTATTCCTCCGTGTTCAGCTCTATTTTCATGATTTTAGAGATATACACTCCCGGGTATGATGTCGACCAGCATGCCAAATTTGGTCAAAATCGGTCTAGCCGTTTCGGAGGAGTTGGCACACAAACGATTTACACTTGTCGTCTAAGATAGAGCTTCGCTTCGCTCCGCTCAACAATATTCTAATAGGGGTAGGCGAAGGTCATAAAATGGTCTGACATTAAAAGAAGAATTTAAGTTCATAAATGTTACTTTGTGCTCTAACTTTCTACAATTAACAAAATTGAAGTGCATGTTGTTGTTTTTTTGTAATCCCAAACTTACAGCTTTTTCACAAAAAGAAATTTCATAAAAATACACATCGAAAATTGACACAACAACCGACTTGAAACTACCGAAATGGGACCAAATAGTTGTCGGATTGAGACCGCTTGAAGTAGTAGCTTCCAATTAAAAAAACATACAGTCGAATGAGAACATTCTCCTTTATTGGAAGTTGGTGGAAAATAATTCCCTGTCAGTCTTTTATCTGGCTAATCTCTGAAACGACTAGACCGATTTTGACGAGACCTTCACCATCAGATAGCTAGATATAAGGAGTAACTAAGGCAACTTTGTTATGGGAATATTTAAATGGGGACTCAGTGCTGCCATCATCAGCATCATTATAATCTAGCGCCATCTATGTGTAGTGGGAGTGAACTTCATATGAGCTTTCACTAGGTTAGTTACTGTTATAGTAGAGTTATATTTTATTAGTTAGTACAGTGTACTATCGCTAGATGTCATGATTTTTTTTCATGAAGTAAGCTTTCGTGCTTTATCATCAATCAATACGTATAATAAAATTGTAAGTGGTCGATGTTTGTACATCGAAGATATAATAGAGAATCTGTTGTAGGCTTTATGAGCGCAATAGAACTCAAAACAATTGTTTTTAGAATTTTTGTCTATTTGTGTGAATGTTTAAACATCTCAGAAATGGCTTAACCGATTTGAATGCGTTTTCAGTAATGCGTTGTGGTTTATTGTACTTAACATTTAAGGTTTCTTTTATTTCAATCGGTTCATAAATAAAAAAGTTATATCGATCTAAAGTACCACACATACGGAGCTTAGGCAACAGCTAGTAATCGGAATATATTTTGAATTACAGAATGTTTATTATTTTTTAATTCCGCAGCCAATGGCCGCGGCCGCTCTAACGTCCATTGCCGGGCGTCTCTGGTTCACACGCAGGAGGTATTTCCAGTGGCGCCCGGCCGACTTTGACCACCTCTGTGGTCTCTACGAGGGTTTTGTCGGGATGAGAAACCCGGGTCAGTGAGTGAATCTGAAAAACAGTCTGTGAAAACACAGAACCTCGGACTTGTGCAGGGCCACCTCTAGTCCCAGCCGCCGTATCTGACCCACGACTTGAGCAACACCCATCGTAACCTTGAGTACTGCCTCCTGATGCGTTGCACCCCGCGCCGTGACGAGGGTATCGTCGGCGTAGCACGTTACGCCGACGCCTTCAGGCAACGCATAAAGTTGAGTTAAGACACTGACTAAACCGCTTGTAATATGGACGAATGTAATACACCTCTACCTACCCCCAGAGACATTTTTTATTATAGTATAGATTATAATAAAATCTGTTATATATAAGAGAGAGAAAAATAATTGTTATAACTTTGGTACAAAAGACGTCATCGCAACGCGTTGATGTCTTTTGTATGAAACTAGTATCACAACTTATACATATATGTTTTGAAGATTCTATAACTAAGTAATTATAATAAAGAGGAGATTGTTTGTTAATTTTTATGATTTTTTATAGCTAAAGTATATAAGTATGGAATATTTTTGGTTAATTTGCATTAAATAGCCTTCGAAAGTAATTTAAAAAAAAAAAAAACAATTTTTTTTTAACTTTAATTTTTTTTTTTTAGGTCTCCGCAATCGCGGTCTCTCGTACCACCTTTGTATGGTATGCACCAGACGGAATTTCCAGTAGCGCCTGGTAGATATCAAACCAGGTAGCAGTGGAATTATAAAAAAAAAATATTTTTTTAAATTTTTTATTTTTGTCACCGGCAATAGGCTCTCATTACCAATATAACGTCACTGTCCAAAACATGTCACACATACATAATGTATATACGTATTCCGCGTGCTTGCCGTTCGTGAGTTCCGTATCATTGAGTGTTGCCAAGATCCTGAGGGAAAACAATATATTTACAGCTTTTAGAACCCAGAACACCTTGAGGGAGTAATGGTAAAGATGTAGTTTCTGTTTCACAGAAGTCAGGAGTTTATTTGTTAAATTGCGATGGTTGTAATATGCAGTATGTAGGTCAGACTGGCAGGTCCTTTGAAGTCAGATACAGAGAGCATTTATCGGCTTTCCGCAACGGTTGTCCAGAGAAGTCCCACTTTGCAAAACATCTTCTTGATACAGGTCATACCTTGAACAATGACAACACCTTTAAGATTTTAAGGTTGTGTGAGAAAGGGTTCAAGTTATGTGTCTGGGAGCGGTTAGAAATAGTTAGGAGGGATGTGGATACCTTACACAATAAACAAACTGACTTTCATACATCTCCTTTGCTTAATTTGTTCGTGAATGGACAGCCACAGTAGTTTGTTGGTTTCTGTGTGTTACACTATGTTTTCTGCGTCCTATCCTACATCGCGCTAGCGATATTTACACATTCATACTTAAAAGCAAATATGTTCTGGCTTCATATTTTGCTGTTCTCTCTGAGACGGTCTTGAGAATGCCTCTTATAGAGGTGAAACATTTATCGACGTTTTAATGTCTGCTATTTTTGTGAAAATAATGCAATTATTTTGAAAAGTTTGAACATCATACTTACCATTACTTTGTCATGGATTTTCGCCAGGTAACGCCTGATTCTATCCAATATATGTATATAAGTAGTTATATCAGTTTATCTAGTACTCATATCACAAGCTCTGCTTAGTTTGAGACTATATGGCGTTGTGTGAATTGACAAATTGTTAACATATTTATTTATTTGTACCCGGTAAAAGCAATAGACTTGGCCCCTATTACGTGGAACCAACACAATAACTGGCAAAGTGTAGGTGTGTAATGCACCTGTGCCTACCCCTTCGGGGATTTAGGCGTGATGTATGTATGTCTGTGGGTACCTAAATATTACCTAACGATGTACACTACGGATCAGCAGGTGTGCCAACGAGGATATGTTGTATCCCTAAATGTAAGTACATACATAAAATCACGCCTGTGTCCTCGAAAGGGTAGGCAGAGTTATGTTATACGCCCACTTATTGCCTGTTTGGTCCCATGTAATACGCCTATTGCCACTTATCGGAAACTTTTATATTTTTTAGAGCCGGTCGGTTAATTAGCAGTTGTACCACTTTAGGTAAGGTTGATTTTGGACCCTAAGATCTAAAATACTTCTAAAACTCATAACAATCCCCATTTGACCCCGTTTGGGGTCAGTTCCGGGTCCACACGGTGACCCCACTCGTCCAGTTTCTCTGCTCTGGCGCCGATGACGTCACACGCGCATGACACCAGCGTTTTTGGATGTTGAGTTATAATGAATACATTCTTATACAGGCTGTTTCATTTTTGACGTTGAATTTGTGAAAGTTTAGTTGTTTGTTTGTAATTCGATATTTTTTTCGAATTTGTTTTCGAATTTGATATCTTATGACTTCATTTAGGCGTTATTTAAAAAAATTACACTATACACTAGCGGGTAAATGTCATTAGACTATTGCTATCTCTGCAAGTCTTAAATTATAACAATATTATTGTCAATAGGCCTTATGTTTTACGTTATATTGTCGTAGATAAGCTCTTTTGTCATAATATTACTTTGTCGCCACCTGTGGGGACATGTTAATGACTCAATGTTACTATGTTACGTTCATGTATTTAGCTGATAGTCTTCCTAAAATCCAATAAATAAATAAACTGCATTACGTGACGACGATTAAACCGTAACATTGTGGATAAAGCTTTGGGTTTGAGTTTTTAACACGGAAGTTTGATTCCCGGTCACCACACTAGTGACATGAACCCATTTGGTGGGTTATACGAGAAATTAATAGACTATTTATAATGTCGAGTGATGGCACTTGGTGGAATCTGCTACACTTATTTATTTATTTATTGCTGTTATCGCATATTACAAAGCACCAAGCTGTATAACTTAAAATAGTATGCGCACTAAGTAACAGTAACAACAACAGATAAGTACTTGATCGGCGTGATTGGTGCGTAACACAATACAATAATAACTTAGCAGTCCTCACTAGGAGATCCCGTGTCGAGGATTACCATAGTCGCCCGATTCACCCCCAGCCGCAGGTACATAACCAGAAAAAATAAAAACTAGGAGAAAAAGAAAAACCAGCATCACCTCTGTTATGTTAATACTATTTCGAGAGATATATTGGATAAAACTCTTGTAATTTTCCACATTTATTTATTTATACCTAAATAAACGGCATCATCAGAGATTTTTTATTAACACTATAACACCATATTTCACGAATTGTATTCTTTATTTCAAGTATTATAAACTCGCGTGGGCGAGTCAGCGCCGGGACCTCATAGTGGGTCTGGGCGTGGATACCCTCTCGCTGGGGACCATGCTTCAAGCCATGGTATCTAGCGGGAGTAGGTGGAACGCGGCCGTGTCCTTCTGCGAGCAAGTCATGCTCGCGAAGGAGGCGGCCGGGAGGGAGAGGGAGCGTACCCTCCCCGCTGAGTTCCGTAGTCGGCGGCCAGGCCGCCCCAGACAACGCGACTACGCCCAAGACTATCGTCCTCCATGATCGGGGCCTGAGGACGGCGGGATCGCCACCCACCGTCCTTACAGAAGCAGGCTAGAAGGGTTGCGTGCTGCGGGGCCTTTGCCCCATAGCACGCAACCAGATTCACTCACTGACGCGGGATAAAACCCGACCCCAATGACGCGGGATTCTCGTCCCGACCAAACACCCGCAGAGACCACAGAGGTGGTCAAAGTCCGCCTAGCGCCACTGGACATACCCTCTGCTAGTAACCAGAGACGCCCGGCAACGGACGTTAGAGCGGCCGAAAAAAAACTCGTACTCGACAAACTCGTAAACAAAACAAAAAACTTGTACTCGACTAGATGGCGCTGTATGAAAATTACATATTTAAAAAACTACTACGCAAAAAATATTTTAACACTGAAACACGCTGTATATAATGTCAGATCGTTTTCACTTTACTAACGCGTTTCTGATGCGCCGGCGCCGATGACGTCACCACAATTACCCGACATCATTATATCGAGTGTACATAATGTTATTGGTTATAAATAATGTATTTTATATTTCACACTTCAATTTTAAAAAGTAAAAGTTATAAAAAGTAGATATAGAAGGTATGTAATATCGGTACTGGCTTTTCGAATTTATTTATTTATTTTGTATTATTACAGGATAACCTAATTTGACACTGTTTAAGTTTGAATTAGGTTAATATACGGTTTTCCAGTCTAACTGCTCGCGGCTGAACTTCGATATTTTCCGTGAAGCGACTGCCATCTGACCTCCACAACCCATAGGCGATATCGAAGTTCTGAAGTTAGACCACGAGGATTTTTGATTTAGGGCTCCAACTACCCCTAACGACTGCCATAGATGTTTGTATAACAACCGGGACCGAAGGCTTAACGTGCTCTCCGAGGCACGGAGGGGTCTCAATGTCTTGAGAAATGGTCACCCATCCTAAGACCGGCCTGGCTAGATGTTTCTTAATCTTTGCAATGTGTTAACGTAGTCAGTTATCACTAGACCACGAGCCCCAGTTATATTTGATTTATTAGTACTCTACTAATATCATAAATTAGGTATTTACCAATGAAATGGCCGTATGAAAAAAAATTAAACGATTTTTTTTTCATGTATTTTTTATTTGTATTAATCGAACTAATCACCCATGCAATCAATGCATCTTTGCCAACGCAGCGGCAGTTTATTGATGCCCTTCTTAAAGAAATCAGCTGAACGGGAGGCAATAAACTCTTCAAAGGCATTTTGTACTGCCTCTCAGGTATTGAATTTCTTTCCCGCCAAGAAGTTATCCAAATTCTGGAAAAAGTAGTAGAATTAGAATTAGAATAATCTTTATTGTACACCAATAAGAAATTACAGAAAAAAAAAATTAATTAAACATTAATGATATAAGTAGGTATAATATTATACGCCATTTATGGTATAAAGCTTTGTAAATATACATATAATATAATATAATATAATATGCAGGTACGTTACATAAGCTATATAGAAATAAATAAGAACTAAGTGGAAAGGATGAGTTAAAAGCAAAAAAAAACGGTATGGGAATACAAGGGACACCAGTTAAGGACCCAGGTAGTGTTCCTTGACCAGTCTCTTAAAAACAACTAGGGCTTGTGCCCTTCTAATTAGAAGGGCACAATCCGTTGCAATTGCAACCGGCAGTGCATTCCACAACCTCACAGCTTGGACAGTAAAAGACTTATCATAGAACTTAGTGGAATGAGTAGGGACTACCAATTCCAGGGATACCGACGACCTTAAAGATCTTGAATGTGTGTCACTGATGAACACAAAACGTTCTTTTAAATAACTGGGGGTAGTGGGATGGAAAAGAATACCATACAACAAGGAAATAATGTGAGCATTCCGTCGAAGTCGAATGGGGAGCCACTTGAGCTGTTTGCGAAACTCTGAGACATGATCATATTTACGTAAGCCAAATATGAATCTAATGCAGAAATTTTGGAGTCGCTCAAGTTTGTCAAGTTGCTCTTCAGTGACATTGAGATAGCTGACATCGGCGTAGTCTAGGAGGGGAAGAAGGAGAGATTGAGCAAGTACAGTTTTGGTAGCCGTTGGAAGAAAGTTACGAAGTCTACGCATAGATCCTGCAGCCGCGAACAGCTTACGACTGACCTCACGCAATTGTGGCTCCCATGACAACGTGTCATCAATATATAAACCCAAATCCTTAACAGCCGTGCTTATAGTCATGGTGACTCCATTAAAAACAATCTTTGGGAGTACCGTCCACTCAATTCGTTGCACCATCCAGGGGCTGCCAATGACAAAGATCTGAGTCTTTGAAGGATTGACTTCCAAGCCGTGCAGCCTGCTCCACTCAGCCACTCGCGACAGATCATCGTTGACAGTGGAGAACGCTTCCGATAAATTAGTTAGCGGTGCCTGTGTATAGATTTGGAGATCGTCTGCGTAAAGGTGGTAGGACGACACTAACGATTTCGAGATGGAATTAATAAAAATTGCGAAGAGTAAGGGAGAAAGCACGCCACCCTGAGGTACACCGGCAGACGTATAACGCCAAGAGGTGTAGGTTTCCTCAAGACGTACACACTGTTGACGGCCAAACAGGTAACTATGAAACCAATCAATTACTGTTGGAGATATGTTAATGGATCGTAGCGTGCTGAGCATCCGCCAGGCGCCACTGGGAATTCTCTGTCTCTACCAGAGGCGCTTGGCAAAGGACGTAGGTGCAAATCCAGCAAACACAGCAATGTAAGTTCACCACTTTCCATACCCAGTCGAATGTCTGAAAGCCTGACTCGAGAGGATTGAGTAATAGGTTTTTAGTCAGGAATGAACTTAGCTGCGTGTGGACAAGGCGCTCAAGGACTTTGGAAAAGAAAAGCATTACAGAAATGGGGCGATAGTCGGAAGCGGACGAATGATTGGATTGTTTAGGTAACGGGATGATTTGGGCGTCCTTCCAAATATTTGGGAGGACGCCATAAGAAAGGGAGTGGTTCAGGACATGGTATATTATATGAAGAATTTGGTCAAGGATTGGCAGGATCATGTTTCTACTGACACAGTCACTGCCAACGGTATTAGAAGTCACACATTTCTTAACATCACAAGCAGATAATTGTTCAAAATAGAATGGACCATAGTCAGGAGTTGGAAGATACTGGAGAGTAATGTCTTTATAGGTCTGATCAAACTTGGACGAAGAAGACAAAATTAAATGTTGATTAAGTAAGTCGATGTCAATATTTTTGGGGGTAGAATCGTGACGTGACTTTCCAACTCCTAAACTTCTAAGAAATTTCCAGATCTTAGCCGAGTCCCCGTTCTCAACTGAGCTGTGGATATGTTGGCGCTGCGCTTTTCTACACACCTTACTGCAGAGATTCCGTATTGTAATGTATTTATCATGGTTAGCAGGGGTAGGACGACTTTTATACCTGCACTTGGCTGCAGCCTTGTTAGCTAATAACGCCCTAATCTCAGAAGTCAACCAAGGTGCAGGCAAGTGCTTTACCACCCTTACAGCACGAACTGGGGCATGCTTGTCATATAAATCTATGATGTGATGATTCAGTGAAGCAACCTTTTTTTTTTTTTTTTTTTTTTTTTTTATATTTGGTTCGCCAAATTGACGCCGCCCGCCTGGTGGTAAGTCGTGACGACGTCTAGCGATTGTGGGCCACTCTCACAGCACACATTATTATTGAGAGTGGCCCTCAACTTGACGACCTACTGATGTGCCTCTTCACGCTCCGCTTAAAGAACCCAGGATTATATGTGGGAGGAAACACGTGCACAGGCAGGGCGTTCCAGGCCACTATCGTTCGGCAGAGAAACGAACGTTTTAAACGTTCGGTACTCGCGAACATGCTATCCACAGTGTGGGGGTGGCATCTCTGCCCGGCACGAGTCGTTCGGGATCGGAAGGAAGAGGGTGGGATCAGATTGAAAAGCTCTTCAGAACACTCGCCGTGGTAAATATGGTAGAATGCGGCCAAGGAAGCTATTGTTCGGCGCTGAACTAGCGACTCAAGGCTTCCCGTTACCTCCGGACAATCTATAATACGGATAGCCCGTCGCTGCATAGCGTCGAGAGCGTCCAGCAGATACTTCGCGGAGCCTTCCCAGAGGTGAGAGCAGTATTCGACGCAGGGTCTAATCTGCGTCTTGTACAGCAGACACCTCTGGTCCGGTGTAAAGAATCTTTTTACCTTATTCAGTATTCCTAGTTTCCGCGAAGCTAGCCCTATACATCTTTCGATGTAGTTTTTATTATTGAGCTCTCGACGAACGTCTATGCCAAGGATATCAAGGTTGTCCTTCATTGGTAATAATGCATTCTGAAGAGAGGGTAGGGGAAGGAAAGGGTATTTCTTCGCAGTAAATGCACACGCCTGTGTTTTGCGGGCATTGAACTCGACCAGGTTCTCGGTACCCCATTGAGAGATACTGTCGAGGTTACGGTCGAGATCAGCCACGAGTCGTCGTCTCTCCTCCTCAATCTCAGATCGCCCCGCCGTCGGACGAACCGAGTAACTCCCGTGCAGTGTGCTGTCATCTGCATAGCAATGAATGTTCCCGAGGGATAGCAAATCATTGATATGCAGAAGAAAGAGAGTTGGTGATAGTACGGACCCCTGCGGTACCCCGGCATTCACTTGCAAGAAGCGAGAAGCCTGGCCATCGCAGAGTACCCGCACTCGGCGCTCGTTTAAAAAGCTGGCAATCCAGCTGCACAGTTGAGGAGGTAGACCATATGCCGGAAGCTTGGAAAGGAGCGCAGCATGCCAGACCCTATCGAAGGCTTTGGCGATGTCCAGGCTAATAGCCAAGGACTCACCGTGCCTTTCCATAGCCCCACCCCAGACATGCACCCTTTCTTGGGGATCGGTTGTACGTTCGCCTCCTTCCAGACCTCCGGCACGAGCCCTGAAGAGTATGACAGGCGGTACAGACGCGTTAATACTGGAGACAACTCAGCTGCACATTTTCGTAGCACCACCGCCGGAATGCCGTCAGGGCCACTGGCTTTCCGCGTGTCGAGTGACCGCAGCACTGCCCGTACATCACATTGCCTGATAACAATATCAGGCATTGTGTGGCCACAGTTGGCGATGGCGGGGGGCTGCAGGCCACGGTCGTCGACCCGGGAATTAGCCGCAAAGAGGTCTGCGAGCATATCCGCTTTCTCTTGGGCTTTGTGAGCCAGTGTTCCATCTGGGTAACGCAGCGGTGGCAGCGAGGGCTGACAAAAGTTAGATTGCACGGCTTTGGCCAGTTGCCAGAATCCACGGCTGCCCGTGGGATGGGAAGTGAGCTCCTGACCAAGCCGCGCGACGCGCTGGGCATCCGCTCTCTTAAAGGCCCTCTTACTTGACTTTGTGGCCCGGTTGTACGCTGCTTTGAGGTGGCCCACGTTTGGGTCGCGCACAGCCCGGGCCCTGATCCAGGCGCGATATGCCGACTGTTTTTGTCGAACAGCTTTGGCACAATCTTGCCCGAACCAGGGACGGGCTCTGCGGATACTGGCGACATCAGTGAAAGGGATGTAATAATCCATCCCTAAACTGATCTCGCCAGCAATAGCAGAAGCACTATCCGAAGGAGCCTTTCCTACAAAGCAGCGCTGGCTCCAGGGGACGGACGCATAATAATCGCGTAGACCGTCCCAATCCGCTGACGAGTAGTGCCATAGTCGTCGTGACGTTTGTACAGGACGTGCAGGAGGTGACACCTTCATGCCAGCGTGAACAACACAGTGGTCGGAACTACCCAGTGGGGCTCCTACTTAAAACCCTGTACTGGGCTGGGCGACTCGTCAGCAGTAGATCCAGCAGAGCGGGCGCGTGATCTGACCTGTCTGGTATCCGGGTGATCCCGCATACCATCTGGGTCAGACCGTGGGAGAGAGCGAACGCATGGGCGGCTCTACCCGCATGATCAGTCTTGAGGGACCCCAGCCATTCAATGTGATGGCCATTGAAGTCCCCCAGAAATACTAGGTCAGCGTTCGGGAACCACATCTGCGCTTCATCAGCCGTCTCGCTGAGGTACTGGAAGAGCTTTGTTGTCTCAGAAACCCCTGTGTGGGATCGGTAGACGCACACGTAGATCTGGCTCATAGAGCCATGGTCTACGTGCAGCCAAAGGACGGAATTGGAGGGGTTCTCTAGGCAGCGCAACCGGCGGCAGCAAACATCCGCCCTAACGAACACGCACACCCCGGCTTTGTCTCGAAATTGTTCCTCGATGACATAGCCGGGGTAACACAGGTAAGACGTGTCGTCAGGGCGGCGTATTTGTGTCTCCGTGAGGAACATCACAGCGGGCCGTGCCGTCTCAAGGTGGTGGTGGACGGTATCGAGGTTCGCATGGAGTCCACGGACGTTAGTGAACTCCACCTCGAAATGTGAAGTTGTGGGGTTTCCTAGGGCCGCTGTGTAACGTTTATTTCTTTTTTGTTGCACTGCCATTGAAGATTTTGAAGAAGAAGCGTGAAGACAGGGCGACATTTGGTGCAGCAGAAGTGACAAAGCGCAGGGGCTAGCTTTGTCTAGAACCGTGTGATTAGGTCGGAGCCGACTCGCCGGACGGAAGGGCTCCCAAACCCCCCTGATGCAAGGCCGCCGCTACCCCACACCGGTTACCACCCGGAGCGGTGATCCCACATCAGGATTATGCGCAACATGTGGGGCAGCCTCCTGGGGTGGTTGGCCCCAGGCGGGCCCCATGACTGTGTTGCGGGCGGCCGCGGCAACGCCGTTGCTAAGGGTCTCCCTGGCCGGCGAATCGACCCACACCACCTACACTAGACTCCGTTTCGCCCCCAATGGTCCCATGCCTGCTGCACCATACATCGCCCCGGGCCCGGCGGTGCAGCTGCTGAACCCCTAACGCAACTCAGCCTGGGCTGGGTTACTTGGGGGGCTTTAGCACAGCTGCACGGTGGTACCCCCCCGGACCAACACTGTTGTACCACCTGACACTCACGTAGGGGCCGAAGCCACTCCATAGGTACCGTAAATTAACGAGCCTCGTCCGTTTATCAGCAGGTGCGCCACTAGCAGGTGAGGTCGCTGGGGCCCTAAAGATGTTGGTAGAGCCCCTTTGCACCCAAAAACCTTATCATCAACAGACTGCATGGCTAAAAGCGGATCCCAATCTATGTCACTGGCATCTTCACGCAGCCTGTTGAGGTCCATGCTACCAAAATTGCGTTGTAGGAGGATTTTAGCTTTAGGCTTAGAGGTGTGAATTTTGTACGAAGTAGTAGTCTGTAGGCGCAAGGTCTGGTGAGTATGGCGGATGACGGAGAGCTTCCAACCCCAGTTCTTGCACTTGGAGACCTTCTGCTGTGCAGTATGAGGTCGCGCATTGCGTTCAGTTCTTCACAGTACACATCTGCAGTAATGCTCACCCGTTTGGTAAGAAGCTGTGATGAATCACACCGGCGCTAGACAACCAAACAGTGACCATCACTTTTCTAGGGGTAAGTTTTCGTTTAGGGCATTGTTTAGGTGCTGAACCAGGATCCAACCAACTTGCTGAGCGCTTGCGGTTATCAAACATAATCCATTTTTCATCGCAAGTAACAATGCGGTGCAAAATTCCTTCGTATGTGTTTGTTGAGCAATGCAAGGCATGTCTCGACGCGTACTTCGCGCTGGCGCTCATTGAGTTCGTGTGGCACCCATTTTTCAAGCTTTTTTACCTTGCCAATTTGACGCAAATGGACCAATATTATTTTGACGCTAACGTCGAAAGCTGCTGCTAATTCAGCCGTAGATGGTGTATCATCGGCTTTCACAATTCGTCATTGTCGACCAAAGTCCAAATGGCAATTTCATAGGTAAAGACCTATTATGTAATAATGTTACAATAAGAATCGAAATCAAAAATAGACACAGCAACCGACTTTAAACTACGGAAATGGGACCAAATTGGAATGGGACCACTTGGAAGTAGTAGCTTCCAATTAAAAATCAAAATCAAAATATCTTTATTCATGTAGGTCACAAAGTAACACTTATGAACGTCAAAAAAAGAAAATGCTTCTACATTTACATTTACCGCCAGATTCGCAAGGCAATAGGTAGAGCCTGTGAGGAAAGAACCTGGCAAGAAAAACTCACGGCCACTCTTTTTATTCGCCAGTAAATACAATGATTCTGTTACAACAATAAAAAGAGGGCAAGGGCAGTACGTGACCATGTGTGGACCAAGTGAACTTAAAAATTATGAATCTCTGTTACTCACAAAAAAAAACAAATACTAGTTAAAGGTGCCACATAATCTCAAAGTACCCATACCTTACAATATCATAATAATAATAATTTAACAATAATAAGTGAGTTTCAGCAATAAAACAACATTTCAAACAGAAGTAACCCCTATGTAGCTCGAGTGATGAGCAAGCAACTCATTGCCATTTCTCTGTATCGTTTAGATAATCTTTAATTAGTATAATATGCCTTTTTAGGAGGTGTGTCTTAGCAGCCACTTTGAATTTATTCAAAGGAAGGTTCATAATTCGGTTCATTTAGACCCTGCGTCGAATACTACTCTCACCTCTGGGACGGCTCCGCGAAGTATTTGCTGGACGCACTCGACGCTATGCAGCGACGCGCTGTTCGCGATTATATTATAGATATATATAGATATATTATAGATTGTCCGGAGGTAACGGGAAGTCTTGAGCCGCTAGCCCAGCGCCGAACAATTGCTTCCTTGGCCGCGTTCTACCGTATTTACCACGGTGAGTGTTCTGAAGAGCTCTTCAATCTGATCCCACCCTCTCCCTTCCGATCCCGAACAACGCGTGCCGGGTAGAGATGTCACTCTCATACCGTGGAAACCGTCTTCGCGAGAACTGAGCGTTTTAAACGTTCGTTTCTCTGCCGAACGATGGTGGCTTGGAACGCCTGCCTGCGCACGTGTTTTCTCCAACATATAACCCTGGTTTCTTTAAGCGAAGCGTGAAGAGGCACATTACTGGGTCGTTAAGTTGAGGGTCACTCTCTATAGTATTCCTGTGTACTGTGAGAGTCGCCCACAATCGCCAGACGTCGCCATAGCTTACCATCAGGCGGGTGGCGTCAATTTGTCGACCTAAATATATTTAAAAAAAAAAATTATGTTTAGAGGAATTTTGTTATAAAAACGCACAGCAAATCCTGCAATGGAGTCATGAACCTTCTGTAAACGATAAAACGTCCCAACCAATTAATGCTTATTTCTAGTTTTTATTGCATGTATGTCACTGTTCATACTGTATAAACGTATATTCTGTTTAACGAACATAATATTCGCATATTTATATTGTGATGCAACTGTTAAAATGCCTATTTCTTTAAATCTTTCTCTATGAAAAACTCGTGCATTCAGTTAATAAATCGCACGTATAGCTCGCTTTTGGAGTATAAAAATTATCTCTATCTCAGCTGCCTTACCCCACAGTAAAATTACATACGACATGACACTGTGAAAATAGCTAAAATAAACCAGCCTAGCAGTTTCTACATCCGTGAGCTGTTTGACTTTACTAATAGCAAAAGCCGCAGAGCTAAGTTTCCCTGCAAGACCCGATATTTGGGCGTTCCACTGTAATTTACTGTCTAGAGTAATACCCAAAAATACGGTTGATTCTACAAGATTAAGGGTATCACCGTTCAAAATAATATTAGTACCGTAGTTCTGAACATTAGGCATACTAAATCTAACACACTTCGTCTTTTTGCATTCAGAAGTAAATTGTTGGTTGTAAACCAATCCAAAACTAGTGCAAGTGAACTATTTACTTCGTCAAAATTCCTCAGCTTGCGATCAACTTTAAAAATAAGTGAAGTATCATCGGCCAATAGAACAATGTCGCACAAGTTCTGTACATAGAACGGTAGATCATTTATGTAAACTAAAAATAGAAACGGACCTAGAATTGATACTTGTGGCACGCCCATAGCTACAGAAGCCCATAAAGACCGACTGCCATTGATATCAACATGTTGTATTCTATCACTGAGGTATGAGGTAACTAGGTCCAGTGCCGAATCTCTGATACCATAATAATTGAGTTTCCGTAATAGGGTATTATGTTCAACGCAATCAAAAGCTTTGGAGAGATCGCAAAATATACCAATGTCATCTTGCTTATTCTCCCAGGCATTGAAAATATGCTTCAGAAGCGTTACCCCTGCGTGAATGGTAGAACGACCTCTTGTGCATCCATACTGCTCATTATGTAGTATGTGTATTTGAATTAAAATGTGATTGTAATTGCTGCAATATTTTTTTTTCAAAAATTTTACAAATGGCAGATCACGCGGGCTAAGACGACAGCCCGCGAGGAGCTCCTGGAGTCCCTGGAGCGGAACCCATGGGGGCGCCCGTACCTGCAGGTCAGAGGTAAACTCCGACCGAGGGCGCTCCCACTGACCCAGAGTCTCCAGCCGGATCGGCTGGAGGGGGTCTTGGGTTCTCTGTTTCCGACGAGCGCGGAGGAGCACATCCCTCCGCGCATGGCTCCGTCCCAGACGCCCAATGCGGATAGCAGCAGCGATGGTACTTCGGCTCAGTCGCCGGAAAACCACCGCCCCTGGACCCGACGGCATTCCGGGCCGTGTATGGGTCCTGGCCCTCGAGGAACTCGGGCCTCGACTGAGGGGGCTCTTCAGCGCATGTCTCGAAAGGGGCCAGTTTCCCAAGGTGTGGAGGACGGGGAAACTGGTCCTGATCCGGAAAGCGGGGCGGCCGGTGGACTCACCGTCCGGTTACCGGCCGATCGTGTTGCTCGACGAGGTGTGTAAGCTCTTTGAGCGAATTATTGCGGAACGCCTCGTCGAGCATCTCACGCGTGTGGGCCCAGACCTGGCGGACAACCAGTTCGGTTTCCGTCGGGGACGGTCCACCGTAAGCGCGATCATGCGCGTGATGACCATGGAGGAGGAAGCTGTCTTGCGGGGCGAGGTGGTGTTGGCGGTGTCTCTTGACATCGCCAATGCCTTTAACACCTTACCCTGGAGTTGCGTTAGGGAGGCACTGGTATACCACGAAGTGCCTCTCTACCTCCGTCGTATTGTCGGGGCATATTTATCCGAGAGGGCTATAACTTACCCTAGCTGGCTCGGGCCAGCTCGGCGAGATGTGTCGTGCGGTGTTCCTCAGGGGTCGGTCCTAGGACCTCTCCTGTGGAACATCGGATACGACTGGGTGTTGCGAGGTGCGTTGCTTGAGGGTGTCAGCGTAACTTGCTACGCTGACGATACCCTCGTCACGGCGCGGGGAGCAACGCACCAGGAGGCAACACTCAAGGTCACGACTGGGGTTGCTGAAGTCGTGGGTCGGATAAGGCGGCTGGGACTGGACGTGGCACTGAATAAGTCCGAGGCTCTGTGTTTTCACGGACCTCGGCGCGGGCCACCTCCAGGATCCAGCGTAAATGTAGGGAGCGTTAGCATCGGCATCGAGCCCACAATGAAGTATCTGGGGCTCGTACTCGATAGCCGGTGGAAGTTCGGACCACACTTCCGAAGTTTGGTCCTCAAAGTGACGGGGGCGACAGCTGCGCTTTCGCGACTGATGCCCAACTTAAAGGGACCCAACGCTTCCTGCAGGAGACTGTACCTGGGGATCGTGCGGAGTATGGCCGTGTACGGGGCCCCCGTATGGGCGCCGAGTCTGACGGCCAACAACGCTGCTGTGTTACACAGATCGTTGAGGACCTTGGCCGTCAGAACAATAAGAGGATACCGCACGATTTCCCTAGAGGATGCATGTCTCCTAGCCGCGACCCCTCCATGGGACCTGGAAGCGAGAGCCCTTGCGGCATTGTTCCAATGGTACAAGGAGGCGCTGGAGCGGGACCACAGGCCTGCGTCTCGAGAAATCGAGGCTCAGCGGTCCCAACTCCGCCAGAATTTCATGGAGACATGGAAGGTGCGACTTCAGCAACCAAAGTGGGGAACCACCACCATCGCGGCGGTGAGATCGATCATGGAGGAGTGGCTGCAGAGGCAGCACGGTGGCCTCACGTATCGTGCGACACAGGTCATCACCGGGCACGGAAACATCGGTGAGTATCTGTTTCGTATGCATCGTGAGGTCACACACGCGTGTCAACACTGCGAGACTTCCGGCGTAGACATGGCATTCCACACGTTGGTGGAATGCTCAGCATGGGCGAGTCAGCGCCGGGACCTCGTTGTGGGCCTGGGCGTAGATACGCTCTCGCTGGAGACCATGCTACGAGCCATGGTCTCTAGCGAGAGTCAGTGGAACGCGGCCGTGTCCTTCTGCGAGCAGGTAATGCTCGTGAAGGAGGCGGCCGGTAGGGTAAGGGAGCGTACCCTCCCCGCTGAGTTCCGAAGTGTGCGGCGAGGGCGCCGCAGACGTGACTACGCCCAGGACCATCGACCTTCATGATCGAGGCCTGAGGACGATGGATTAGCAACCCACCGTCCTTACAGAAGCAGGCTAGAAGGGCTGCGTGATGTGGGGCTGCACCCCACGCACGCCTTCACTCACCGACGCGGGATAAAACCCGACCCCAAAGATGCGGGGTAACACCCGACCACCACGCAGTGGCCACAGTCCGCCGGGCGTCACCGGGAATTCTCTCAGTCTCTACCGGAGGCGCTCGGCAATGGACGTAGGTGCGGCCGCGACCTTGGGCCGCGGATTCAAAAAAAAAAAAAAAAAGGTCGCTTATGATCCAGTTTTAAATAAAGGTATCACTTTACTGTATTTCATGAGATCAGAAAACACTCCACTATTGACACATTTATTAAATATTGCAGCTAGATGTGAAGATATATTCACAATAATGGACTGAAGCAATTTTACAGAAATACCCCAAGTCAGCTGTCTTTTTTGAGTTAAGCGACTTGAATACTTTTATAATATCATTGGGGTTTACATATTCAAAGCTAAATGAGACATGACACTCATTCACGCCGCTTTCCAGCATACGTTGAGCTTTAACTGGGCAAGAATTCAAGGAGCTAGTTATATTCGCGGGTATGTCTATAAAAAAATTATTAAAGGTTTGTGCTACATCTGGTTCTTTGTTAATGACTTTATTATCAATAATTAATTCAAAGTCATTGTCACGGGTCTTTAGGCGACCGGTTTCAGCATTAATTATATTCCAAGTCGTTTTGACTTTATTGTTAGACTGTTTTGATCTTATTACTCAAATATAATGACTTGGCAGCAACACACGCTTTTCTGAAAGTTTTGGAATAATCTTTAACATACTGAATAAAATCAGGATTAAAATTATATTGCTTCTACCATATAATTCATACAACTTAACTCTACTTTTGTAGATGCCAGTGGTTGCCCAGTCACAGAACTGGAGGTTTCCATTTTTATAAAAAGTTCTTGATTTAAATATATTGTCGAACTCAGACTTAATTGTATTAAACAAGGACTCATATAAGTTATTTGGATCAACCTGGTTAAAGTCAATACCAGCAACTTTTGCAGAAACGCTTTCATTAAATCGTTCTAGGCGATATGTACTCATTGGCCTACATGAATTTTTTTTTCCTTTAACCGTGATATTGATGGGAAATACGACCTTCTGCCCCAGATGGTCAGATTTGAAGTTACTTAATACCTCCTTTGTCAGGAGTTCACAGTTGCAAAATATATTAACTAGACATGTTGCAGAATGTGATGTGATTCTAGTTGGCTCTGAAAATAAGTGTTGTAAGCCGAAGGAACTGAATAAATTGATAAATAAAAAAAAATCATTTCAAAATCGGTACAATTGGTCCGAAGATATGAGGTAACAAACAAAAAAGAATACAGTCGAATTGAGAACCTCCTCCTTTTTTGGAAGTCGGTTGAAATCTTAACTTCTTTCCAATTCCCACGGGAACATATAACCGGGCTAAAAAGTATAGTCACAGACGCCCAGGATTTTAATTGGCTGTGCCATAGCGGCTGGCACGTAAGATTTTGTTGCTATTCATTAACATTTCATCGCAAGGCAACGGGTTTCATTTTTTTTCCAAAAATACAATGTAGCTGCTACTTTTTATTAAATTCATTCGGCCATTTTGGACATAACCCATTATAAATGTGCCCGGTGACGGCAATAGGCTTGCCCCATATTACGTGGGGCTAAAATACTGGCAAATTGTGGGCATGTAATGCACCTCTTCCTACCCCTTCGGGATACAGGCGTGATATATGTGTGTGTGTGTGTGTGTGTGTGTGTGTAAAGTATCCCATGTCTTCGGGGAAAATGTAGCGCCATATTAGTGAAACAATTTTCAAAATCCGTTCAATAGTTACGAAGTCTATTCAATACATCTAACTATCAAACCTTTCCTCTTTTATGATATTACGATAGAAAACAAGCCAAGTGCGTGTCGGGCCACGCATAGAATAGGGTTCTGTAGTTACTCATAACGGTCTCTATCACTCCTAAACTAACAAAGATATCTAAGCCGGTATAGGTTTCCTTTAAAGTTCATTACATGAACTACCATCATGATTTTTAATTTTTTTTTAAGACCGCTGTTTAGCTTCTTGGGGCCTGAGGACGGCGGGAGAGCCATTGCACCCGCTCGCAGCAATGGACATGGAAGCGGCCGCGGTCTCGCGGAATTAAAAAAAAAAGTTACCAATAAATGCCCTTTAAAGTAAGTATATCTTGCAAACTATACTTCAATCAAAAAATTGTCTTAAAAACTTTTCAATGTTTTTATAAGACCTCTCTAACTATACCCCACGTGATTGACAGGACGAGAGAAAAACAATAATGCACACATATACACAATAATACATACATTTACGTGAAGGGGAAGAGTCCCAAATGGAAATATTTTCATAATTTTATAATCTATGCAAAGGTTTTTTTTTCCTAGCACTAGCCGCTTGATAATACTATAAGGGTTCCGAGACTTGAACTGCGGAACCCTCACAAGAACTATATCACGTGAGTGGCATCCGCCAGTAAATAATATTAATTGATGCTACGTCTAACTACTGTATCGGCAAGCGCCACCATGACCACGGAACTCCAACTAGTTATTAACACATGAAGGCTATTTATTAAATTTTTCCTCAACAACATACTTTCCGATGCGAAAACGCGAAATATCACCTTAAAAGCAGAGCTATAGTAATCGAGACAGCGCGACCGCTGTTTGCTTACAACCTGTTACGAGAAAACAAGGCAGTATGCATTCAACAGCCGTTGACTACGTACGGCTCACAAAAAAAAATAAACAAAACAAAATTTAAAATTCGAACTTTTTATCATTCACGCGCTCATTTCGAATTAGAATCTCGGCGACAGTGGTTGCTTTTATAATTTTATTTATGTTTAAGTAAGTGGCTTTTAATTTAAGTCGTTAAGTTGTGGTTGAGTGAAAGTGATTTCTTTTAAAAGTGAAAGGCGTCGTGAGGTGAGTGTAGGGTCCTCTGAATCTTGTTTAGTTTAATCTGGTTAGTTGCGGAGAAATGCTTGTACGAAGATGCTATGACCGTGTCCACTGGCCTACATTGATTTATTGAGATAGTCGTTGTTCTTCTAGGGCCAGCCTACCCCCTCGGGGGTATAGGCGTGACTTTATACTATGATACTATTGGTCGCCCCATGGTCGAACAGTAGACCTCGAGAGCATTAAAAACATTATTTAAACTTTTTTCCCTAATTTTGTATTAAATAACGGAACACTTTTGCCAAGTTTCGTGAAAAACGTATAAAAACTGTGGCTGCTAGACCGGAAAACACATACAGACTGACAGTCGGACGAAAACAAAGTTGACCCAATCTCGAAATGTATAGCGAGCGCTTCCCTTACATAATTATATACGTTATAATATAACTATAATTATATTATAGCCACAAGTTAAACAAAAAAAACTTTTAAACCTTCTCTGAACTTCTACAATACCTATTTCAAGATCAAAGTTAGACTCCCAAACTTGAGTTTTAGCGCGACAAACGAACAGGCATTCATTTTCAACCGATTTTCAAAAAAGGAGGATTTTCTCAATTCTACTCTGTTTTTCTTTATGTTTGTTACCTCATATCTCCGGACTGGATAAACCGATTTTGATTTGTTTTTAAATGAAAGCTTCTACTTCTGAAGTGGTCTCATTCCGACAATTATTTGGTCAATTTTGTCAATTTTTGACGTGTTTTTTTTATAATGTAGAGATAATACCGATAATTTACTATCTTATCTAAGTTTATCTGAAAAAGATTGCTATTAGCTATGAGGCCGCAATTTGTACTGTTCTATTTAAGTGAAGTCTTTTCCTTTTATTTCATACTAGCTGATCGACGCAGCTCCGCCCGCGTGTTTTTTGTTCCCGGTTCGTGGGAACACATTACCGGGATAAAAAGTAGCCTATGTTACTCAGGGTGAATATAGCTTTCCAATGGTGAAAGAATTTTTGAAATCGGCACAGTAGTTTTTGAGTTTATTCATTACAAACATACAAATCTTTCCTCTATATAATAGTTGTATAGAATATAGAATAGTGGACGTCCGTGATTTCTTCTGCGCAAGGTTACTGTAGTTACTTCTTTTATGCTTAAACCAATATTCTTCGGTTCTGCAAATTAAGCGCGAGGACGTAATCGATATTCCTCTTATACTATGAATGATGATTCGAAAAGAGTGGCCTGGAGTTTTAATTGCCAGGTTCTTTTCTCTTTGGCTCCACCCGTTGCTTTGCGAATCTGGCTTTAAATGTAAATTCTTATGTGCTGACGTTATAAGTGTTATTTAATAACCTATATTAAATATTTTTGAGTTTGAGTTGGAGTTTGATAGACGGAGTAAACTAATGGTGGACTTACACAAAAGCTTGGTAAACAACACAGATATAGATATTTGCCTTAATAATTATTTAATATATTTTATATAATAATTAATATAGGACGTAGAATTAGGGGGAGGTCCGGTGACACTCACTCTGGGTCTTTCCTGGTGCAAAGATTGTCCATTACCATTCAGCCGGGCAATACCGCCAGCATCATGGGCACCTTTGCACCAGGAACGATGCAGAACGTATATAGTGATTTGTAACTTTTTTTTTATTTCTGACTAATTAATTGTTTATTTTGTATATTTATTAATAATTTTGTAAGTTTGACATGTACCTTGACATTTCATTTGTTGTATTTAATGACCTATACAAATAATAAATCATTGTTTCACATTTAATATAGCGTGTTTTATAATTATCTTTATTGCTACTTTGAATTTCAATCGACCGTGAAACAAAATTACAGTTGCGTCTGACAGTTAAATGCAAAATGGAACTTTGGATCATCCACGGTTCGATGAAAGCGTGGATGGAAAATGACGTCATCCGAAGCTCAAACATGACGTCACACGCTTATCACGCAAACTTCATGCCCTACGCGCTTTAAGCGATCTCTCCGAATGCGCGAAATTTAGTACGCGCAAAGTAACCTAGCTTATTTGACACAAACATGACACAAACGGTCCCATTTAAAGTTGTGTTTTAGGTATATTATCCGGACCGTCTGTAATGAAAATGTGGTCAGACCTAAGTAGTATTTTCTTCACCTAATGCGTGTCGGGCCACGCATGCAATAAATAGGGTTCCGTAGTTACGCATAATAGCCTCTATAACTTCTGCATTAACAGAGCTATCTTATCCGCTATAGTTTTCCTAAAAAGTTCAGTACATGGACTACCATCACGAATTTGTTCGGATTTTTCACGCAAGCCGTTTAGGTTTTAGAGGGGGGGAACGCCCTGTTTTCGCAAAAACATGCTCTTCAAAGCTAAATATCTCGCAAGTAGATTCTTAAATCAAAAAACTATCTTAGCAACCTATCAATGTTTTTAAAAGACATATCTAATGATACCCCACACAATGGGATAAACGCGAGAAATAAATATGATTTCAAAATTTTATTTTAGCACTTTATCGGCGTAGTAAATATCGCTAACCGTTTGGGAGCAAAGTCGAGAACGGACGGACGGACATATATAACGAAACCATAAGAGTTCTCAGAATTTTATTACGGAACCCTAAAAAGAAATTCAATCTAGGTGATTTCGATTTCATTGCAATTAGGCATAAAATACTAGAATTTTATAACGTCCGAAAATAAGTATAGGTACCAAGTTTGAGGAGGTGGCTTTGAGTTGATAGAATCTTCAGATTCGGCGGTCGGAAAACCAGTTAGTTAAACCTTTCGCCTAACATGTTCTCCGACCGCCAAATTCATAGATAGATTTTTTCAAACCCAACATATTTGTAAGTATGATTCTTCATGGTGTTACTATGCTAAAGCACAGAACAGGGAACAGTACTTACATACAGAACTTGCACTCCGACGTTAATTAAAGCACATTCTTTTGTTTACAGAGAACATAATTCGATAAGTTTGTCAGGATAGTACCATCGTAATTTGACAAATAATTATGATGTTACCTCAATGTCCTCAATATCAACTCTATGGTCAATGTCGTGTCACAAACAAGAGACAACCCTTACTGACTTACAACTTCAAGTTGTCTCTGACGTCACGTATTTTTTGCGATTGTTAGGCGAATGTTATAGCCCTGGCTAAAGTAATAAATTAAATAACTAAATAGTTTTATAAATATTATGTAACGAAACCATACCATGACACAAAATTGCGAATGGCGCCATCTAGTTTAATTTTAAGCTAATATAAACATCTCAGTATCTGATGCTGAAAGCAATGATTTTATATACAATGGATTTCGGATCATCGCTCAAAAGTGTCCGAACTAAAAGAGAAACAAAACGCTAAAAGAGAAACAATCGCGCGCCAGTCTTGATTTTGACAACTGAACGACAACACGTTGCACAATGCCGTACTGTATTGTAAAAACGTGTAAAAACTACGAAAAAAAAGCAAATTGAAGATGGTGTATCATATTTTCAGTAAATAAGCTTTTGTTTTATTATTTGCAATTTATTATTTCACTTAAAATACAGTATTTCGTCGATAATAAATTAAAAGACAAAAGTAAATATTGCAATCCAGTCCAATACCGAAGTATCTATCTGTCTCTTTCGAACTCATCCCAAGCTCAGTAAAAAGAAAGAGACCATTTCATTTTCACTGAATAATGTACTAACAAAATGACCATTCAGATTTATTCGGATTACCGATAGCGATAAAACTATTTGGAACAAAGATTATAGTGGAGACGCCTTGGCTCTTTATGATTTTTTTTTCGTTATATGAACCAACCTCGGGATCCAGTACACTGTGCACAATGGAAAAATATTATTGCCCTAGCACGGCGAGAAGAATATTTTGATCCAAAAAATAACAATCTTGTTTGTTCGGCTCATTTTATGGACATAACAAAAAGAGGTCCGATCTTTATGAAACTTGTACAAGAATCCCTTGATTGAATACAAGTTTTTCTTTTGATTGGGATGGAGGAGATAAGCCCAAAAATGTTTTTAATTTTCACAGGGTATCATTGTTTTGTCATAAATATAATTACACATGTCATTTTATTTCGTGTATGTACTGTTATTTTCTTTTTATTTGGATTCTCGGTAATGTATTCCCACGGGAATCGGGGCCGAGATAACTATATCTCGCGGGCGGAGTCACGGTGATCAGCTAGTAGCCAATAATTTCGTATCCCAAAAATTAACCATAAGATAAAAATAAATTAATGATGCGCAGTTTTAGCAACTAATTCAGTCACTTGAAACACGGCTATCTTGTAGTAGACGTAGCGACATAGCGTTATGAAAATAGTAATGAAAGCGGAAGAACTTTGACACCCGCAAGAAGTTTGGCATTTATAATATTATAATTAGTTAAATTCATTAATTCCCTTTTTGTTATTCATACACTACAGTTACTTATTATGAAACTGACTCGAAAAAAATAATCTTTGTCAGTCGTTAATTAGTTTTTCAGCTTATTTCGTCTAACATAAACAAGTAATTACAATTTATAAGATTATGGAATTTATTGTAGTCTTACATTAATTATTACGCGTACGTAGGTACATATCATGGAATCCTTAAAAGACTAACAAAATAAACCTACTCCATTGTTTCTATGTTCACGTAGTTCAAGTATAAGCTGCATAAGGTGAATTAGTCAGGCGGATAGATAGAAGCTACGTAATGCGATAAATTTGTGCAAACAAAAGTGAACACTATTCCGTTGAATCAAGGTTTTTGAATTTATGAAATTTGTTTATATCTATGTATGCCTATGTATAATGTATAGGTCGACTCGGGATATTATTTTCTTGCGATTTGTTCTAGATCCTATGTCCATTGTATTATAAGATCTTTGGCTGAAAGGGTAATTGAGAAAACCTCTGTTAGGTTAGCTTGATAGAATGCACAAATACTGTATTTATCGAAATATTTTCTTTACTATCTATTGAGACTTCAACATTTCCTAAAGTTATTAGTAATTAACATTTTTGTAAGATAAGTAGTTCACGATATTAACAGGTTTGAAACGTATTGTTTTTGAGTCAAAGCATGCGCATAGACGGCGTACACGCTCTTAAGGGGCGGTACTCCCAGATCGATCGAGGCACACGCACACATTTATATGCAACCGGCACAGAAATATATAATACTTGTGTTGTGTACTTCACTTTGTATACCTACTCTCGGCACTCCCGCTAAGGTTGTTACTTAGTTCTGTGATTTATTGTTTAGGATGAAACAGGAATAACGGAAATGTAAATCTTTATACAAATAAATAAACTTGAGTCTAATTGTAATTCAACATTAACTACATTTTACATAAAAACTAAACTTTTTAAATATTTGAAACGGATGGACCGTACCTTATTTAACGGTACGTTCACTGGCAGATAGCTGATGTTATGTCAATTAGGCTACTTTTATCCCAGGAATGTGTTTCCGCGGGAGTTGGGAACCTTACAACTTTCATGCGGGCGTCCGTTAGTAATCATTAAAATATTGAAATTTTAACGTTATTGCTCTTTTATCCTAAAAAAAATGGGTTATTATGATGTACCTCTACAATTGTATACAGGGTTCTGTAGTAAACGCTAGTTAGTAGAATAAAAAATAAAAATAAAATAAAATAACGTTGATTATCTTTGAAATTTTTAGAAAATTATTTAGATTCGTCAAAAGTTGGTGTGACTCTACCGAGGGTTCCAAAATGCAACGAGACTGAGAAGAGCCCTCAATCTCAGACTAAAAGAATAACATAGACGGAACATGTAGAATAAACACGTGAAGCCAAATGACACTTTCAATGTGTGCGTGTGACTCCGATTTCCGTGTACCGATACCACTAACGGCGTGTGCGTAATGTTGCCAGCAAATGAAAAAATCTCCTAAAAATCTATATAGTGGACATATGGAAAATTAATATTTGTTATAGTAAATGTTATCTGCAATTATTTTGTCATTTACACAAATGATTATTATGATAAGTGCCTAAAATGGGGAAGTGTTAAAATAAATAAAAACGTGATAAACACTGAGTAAACACACTTTAATTACTAGCTTTCAAAAAATATCTCATAATTAAAATAATCCTTTTTAAGATGAATGAACAAAGCTTCATTCCAGTGTAAGTACAAAGTACAGTCAACAACAAAAGTTGATTAGCACAAAAATATTTATTATTCTTTTTTACATCCCAATGCATGTGCCACAGCAATGTACAAGTAATTTTAGAATCCCCAAGGACAAAGTTAATATATTTCGTGTTTTGTTTATGATTTTGTGATCGGTTTAACAGCTATTAGTGATCAACAGATAAGAATTATTGGTTAAGCTACTTTTGTCGTTGACTATACATGAAGTAGATATCAATAGTCGTTAGGTTAAGACTGAGGCCTTTGTAGTGTTAGACTGAAATTAAACTACTGACACAGTAACATAAATATATTAGATCAGAACACAGGCTGGGAGGTCAGACAGATGTCAATTCCAAGATTGCCGAAATAACCAAGCCACGTATTAAGTAGATCCCGGACACAGATGTGATCGGGAGTTCGGGACTAACGCACGAATGATGATGATGATGATTAGAAACATCGAGGTTGTCAACATTGATGACACTGATTTTTTTACTCAGTACTTTATAAATTCCCATAAATACTGCTAAATATTTTGTGGAAATGTTGAAAAAATTATGGCAACTCTGTATGATATGGCGGAGGTTTTGTGTTCCTAGTTTGTGCAACTAAAATATTTAGAAAAATGTTATGAAATCTAATAAGAATTAGTTAATTACTTATGAAACGATAATCCAGCATTCTTTCTATGAATAATTGAAGTGTTTTTACACCTTTTCACCACACAATACGGCATATTTATAATATTTTGTTCAACCGTGATCGCACGTGCGTACACACTCGCTGCTCACAAAGGAGTGGCGAGCGAAATGGTATCCCATTGCTATATAGTATCCCTTTTGGCGGCTTCACTCGCTAGTTCTATTCGTTCCGTCTATGTTATTCTTTTAGTCTGAGCCCTCAATAAACTCAGTTCGGCCTTTTTCAAAATATTTCATCTTAAATCTAATACAGAGTTATTTAGAAAGGAGCAATTCGTGTTACAACCAGGCAGCCTTGTCATCTAAGAAATCATTAATACTATAATAAGCTTTATGGCACAATTTACTTTTTATTAGTTTTTTAAATTTATTGACTGATAAATTTGCTATTTTGGTACGATTTGGTAGTGTTTTAGGGTTCACGGAACCCTTATAGTTTCGTCATGTCCGTCCGGTATATTTACTACGCCGACAAAATGCTAAACTAAAATTCTAAAAATCACACAAAGTGGGGATGGTAGATATTTTTTCTGGCATCTACTCCATCGTGTGGGGTATCATTAGATAGGTTGTTTAAAAACATTGAGAGGTTGCTAACATGATTTTTTAATTTAAGTATCCCTTTGCGGGTCCATGTCATGAACTTTAAAGGAAAACTATAACGGATGATATAACCCTGTAGTTAAGGAGTTATAATGGCTTTTACGTGTAACTACGGAACCCTATCTTATGAGTGGCTCGACACGTATTTGGCCGGTTTTATTTATATACGGATTAGCAACCCACCGTTCTTACAGAAACAGGCTAGTAGGACTGCGTGCTGTGGGGTCACCGCACGCACGTCTTCACTCACCGACGCAGGGTAAAACCCGACCTCAAAGATGCAGGCGAGATCCGCCGGGTGCCACTGGAAAATTCTTTTAGTGATTACCAAAAAAGCTAATTGCCGTTACTGGTCACCATAATAATCTTTTCTTTCTTTCTTTAATATAAAAATGGATTGCGTTTTTGTTTGTGTTTATAAAACTCAATAAGGACCGAATCGATTTGACCGATTTCAGTTTTGAAATATTCATAGAAGTTCGGGGATAGTTTAAAAGGTGAGAAACTCTCAAAAAGTCTAGTTAAATATAAAATCAATAACTATTCTGTAATCTGAACCTGAATCCAGCAGCCAGGACCGTTGTTACATACCTGCAACAGCTCTGAGTCCGAACTCGGTCCGATATTATAACGAAAGTTAAAGAAAACATAGAAGAGCTTATATAGTATAACTTTGTTTATTTATTATTATAATTAGTTAAATATTTAAATAAATTTAAATTTAAATGAGCTATTAAATTTATACAAACATAAGCGAGTCCGTTTCTATAACTAAGTTACGTCACACTGTATATTCTTTGTTTATGTTTGCGGTAATTTGTCTAACCCCGGGTCCTAGGATGTTTAGGAACAACTGTCATTATCATTCACTGAACCTTTTTCCATCCCAGTTGTGGTCGGCTTTCTAGTCTAACTGCGAAGCGACTGTACTTTGATATTTTCCGTAATGCGACTGTCAACTGACCTCCACAACCTATTGGCGATAACTAAATTCTATAGTTAGACCAGTCGGGTGTGTTAAGGCTCCAACTACACGTAATGACTGTCATAGATGTCGCATGATGACTGACGGCCTAATGTGCTCTCCAAGGAATGAATAGTTTCAATGTCTTAAGAAATTATCACCTATCCTAAAGACTAACCTTGCTTAAACTTTGAAATGGGTTAACCTTATCGATTAGCGAAATATTCTACGCGATAGATGTGATGCTTTTGAAGTCTCACTCGTATTTATGATTGTGCACACGTAGGATGATTCATACTCAGATGATTAATACTCATCATTCATCCACCGAGCCTTTTCCTAACTCAGTTGGGATCTAACTGCTCGCGGCTGAACTTCGATATTTTCCGTGAAGCGACTGCCATCTGACCTCCACAACCCATGGGCGATATCGAAGCTCTGTAGTTAGACCGGTCGAATTTTTGATTTAGGGCTCCAAATACCCCTAACGTCTACCATAGATGTTTGTATGACAACCGGGACCGACGACATAACGTGTTCTCCTAGGCACGGAGGGGTCTCAGTATATTAAGAAATTATCACCTATCCATAGACTGACCTGGCTACTTCTTAATATTGTACACATTGGATGTGATGCTTTTGAAGTCTTAATCGTATCTATGAATGTCTACACGTAGGATGGGATTGGATAATGAATACTGACTGTACTAATAAGGTGTTGCAGTGTGAGCAGGTCATGACACACAACGTAACTGACGCGTGTTTGCTTTCACTGATACAAGTTATTGCAAGAATTTCAACTTGTATGTCATGTTGCCATGTAACTAAAATGTCGGTAGTAGTTCGTCGCGTAGATTTTTTTTCAATTCGCTTCGCTCGCATCACTACTCGAACAGTCAGAGAAGTCGTGGCTGTTGATAGTATAAAATGACCTGACCCGTTGTTTGACCCGTGATAATATGTATAATGTGCATTACTGAATCTGCTTGTTTCAGCTGCCATCTTGCATATCCGAGTGAAGCCACAGAACGCGCTATGTCCTACCACAACCGCTGCATACTAACGCAATGTCATCGGTGAACCATGCGGTACCGTCATGGCACCAATCACTATATAAGTAAGATTTTTATAACAATCTTAAATGGGACAATTTTGAAACTACAAAAATATATAATGCCCGTAGCTCCGCACGCGTGGAATAGTTTTAAAAGATTCTATTTTCTTCTCTGTTCCCAAAACTTTTCTTATGCCAATTTTTATCCAAATCCGTCAAGTCGTTGGACCGTGAAGAGTGTACAAACAAACAAACACACACCGGATTTATAATATTACAATTTGTGTTTACAGTGAGAGAAGAAAGAAAAATAACTTAGTAAACAGTGGAAGAAACGGTATAAAAACAAAATGGCGTCCAAGATGGCGGACCAGTGTCTTATTACCACTTGTCATACTAAATATCTCTGGTCAAGCAAATGCTGAATGTAAGTAAGAAAAATTATCACGGATTCCCTAAAGGGTATGTAACACGTACCGTACCGTGTGACACGGCGACTGTGTAGTCGCCGCCGCCGTGTCGAAAGACTGTCAATCTGTTCTACAGTTACAGTCAGTAGGGAAACAGCCAAAGTAGGCAGTAGCCGTATGGAAATACGAGTCTGCGGAAGTACAACCCTACCTATTTCGTTCTTCGTACGTTTGCATCTGTTTCTTTTATCTGTGTTATTACTTTCTACAGCCTTGACAAGCCGTGTCCTGGCATCACTCCTTGGTTACCCTTCAACCTGTAACCTGGGAGCAGAGGTGTGGCCATGTACTCTGTCATTCACCTGCTGGCTGAAAGGAGGCACCAGGGTTCGAGGATGCGGAGGGAGCTGGCTGTTCTCCTGTTGCGCTTCCGAGCCTGATAGAAACGATGACGTTATTGATAACAGGTAACCTATGTCACTGATATACCATCGGCAAAATAAAAATCGAACAGTCAAATTTATCATGTAATGCTAGGTAGACAATCTGTGAAGAAAGATTGGCTTAACGCTCCCCAAATAAAACACACAAAAAAATTTTTTTTGTAAATCATGGTTAAAATGAATTTTGTGAAATAGAAAAACTATACGCAATTTCAGTATACCGTCATCCGATTGGAAGTACAAAGTGGTGCCGCCGAAGCTCCGTCAGGTACCTCAGCGCAGTGTTGTACCCGCCAACGCGTTCAGGAGACGAGCTGATGACGATGCAACTCAGGTATAATCACTTTACAACCCCTTGGTGACTCCGGCTTGGAAACTTTTGCTGTCTGATAGCGCGGGAAGAAGGTCGACTAACAAAAATGCGACATTACACTCGACCAACAGAAGCCCTGGCGGAGTATTGATGACGGTGGAGCTGAACGCCAACTGGGTACCGAATGAAATGAAGCTGCGAAGATGCTTTGCAGTGCTACTAAACGGAAAACAAACTGCCCGGAGCCGTAGTGCAGTTGAATTGTTGTCAGTCTGTTTAGAGACATGTCTATGAATATAGTGCGTAGAGGTTCCACCATGAACTTACTCATACCTTACCATAGACTCAAGCTAATGTCAACTCCAAGTAAACCTGCCGAACGAGGTTCTAGCGAATTAGCGAATTTCAAAATATCAGGGAATCTGCAATAGGCTCGGCCCTATGACGTAAAGACGCTTTTTTTTTAATTGCGCGGCCGAAGGCCGCGGTATCTTTAACGTCCGTTGCCGGGCGTTTCTAGTGCACAGTGCTCTGGTCACTGGAAGGTGTTTCCAGTGGCGCCAGCGGAAAACTGGACGTTATTATTCGACCAGTTTCTGCCTCCTCTTTGGGGAGTTCGTTAATATTTCTAAAAATATTCTCCTTTTATAAAAGTCTTTGTTGTTTCCAGGTGGATTGCGGGTTACCAGCAACCAAAATACTCCAAAAAAGGATAATTGGTGGTCGAGAGGCGAGGTACGCGGAGTTTCCCTGGCAAGCGCACGTCAGGATCTCGGAGTTTCAATGTGGTGGAGTTCTTGGTATGTTGCTTATATTTAATTGATAGATAGATATTTAGAAAACTCTTTGACATGACACCTGCCGATCAATGAACGAAGCTCTGGCAACCATAAAAGTGCCTGGTGATCTGGTGTAAGTGTACTGGTTCGCCACCTATTACGTGGGACAATTACTGGCAAAGTGGGCGCATAATATGCTTTTGCCTTCCGCAGGCGTTTTTACATGTATAAATCGTGTACAATAAATTGAGATCCTGAACTCTATGAGACTTCATAAAGCTTAGGTCTCAACTTATCACGTACGGAATATATGTATGATTGACCAAACAAAAGCTGATTACATCAGCTACATATACAATAGGTGGCCTTATTTCCAGATTTATATTTTCCAAGCAACCTTGATAAACACTTCAATGGCATGCTTTTATTATGTGAGACCAATAAAACTATTGGTAAAATGTGGGTGTGCAACCTCTGCCCACCTCCTCGGGGATATAGCTATGATCATAATTATGTATGTATGTATAAAAATCTATATTCTGTACATGTTCTAGTGTCGAGGTATTACGTGGCGACAGCAGCACACTGCGTGTCGCGAGCGCGGGTGCGGGACATCGCTGTGTGGCTTGGGGCGCTCGACACCAGCGCTGGAGCACCAACTGCCAGAAAACTAGGGTATGTTACACACAATGACATGTCAATATCTTTGATCGTCATCAACAGTTGGGGTCGGCTTTCCAGTCTAACTGCGCAGCTGTTGAACTTCAATATTTTCCGTAAAGAGACTGCCATCTGAACTCCACAGCGTCAAACGTCAATCTTTATGATTGGCTCTGATAAAAATAACCATGTTGAGCAACAAAAGATTTTCGGTATATAGCTCTTAAGTCGCCCCTATCAGAGAATCGCAATTTTGAGGTCTTCGGCAGTGGTCTTGGTAGGTCAGTTGATCAGAACATTTATTTGCAACCAAGTTTGCAAATCTTTCAACCAAGCCTGTTCCGCCGATGGGATTGGTAGATGCACATTACCATGCATATAACCATTAATTTATTTGTCCCATGTAACAGGAGGCGCATTACCGCTAAGCAGGATCTTTTAATGTTTACCAGAGTGCAGTCTGTTGACCGGTAGAAGCAACATTTGTAGATGAGGTTGGCTTGTAAATTTACTGACAGATTTCACCCTACCTACGCCATCTAATGATAATCCTACTAAAAATCTTCCACAGTGTCACCCAGAAGATCCTACATCCACTATTCCAGTTCCGTATGACACAACCGGACCGGTACGACATCGCACTCTTGAAACTCATCCGCCCTATCATGTATACCAATAACATACTCCCGATATGTCTGCCCGATCGGGAGATGGAGCTTCGCGGGAGAGCGGGAGTTATTGCTGGTTGGGGCAAGACTGATGCCAGTACGGGACACACTGGGACCAATCTGTTGCGGTCGGCTACTGTGCCGATTTTGAGTGAGTATCGTTTTCATTTAGATCGATCCATGGGAAACCCATCAAGATCAACCCAAATGGAGTAGGCCTCGTCCAAATTACAGAAACTTCTCCTATTAGGATCGGTCCCCCAATTGTGACTTTCCAAATGTAATGAGATCCATGCGTCTAGTCCAAATTGACGCCGTCTGTGTCCATGAAAGTAATCCCAAATGGTGGTAAGGGCCTTTAGGGAACTAAGACTAAATCTCCCTCACCTGCAATAGGTACACCTGTTGATCATAGGACAAGACAAATGGAAAAGTCCTGTAGCCGAAATAGGATTTCCAATAAATCCATGCCAGTCATGGTCATAAGTTTCTAAAGATCATAAGTTTATTATTGGAACCAACTGGCGACACGTGGTGTCCATATGTCCATATAGGCCTACTTATCAACTGGCCCTGGGAGTCAATCGGGAACTTAAAAAAAGTTGCAGTAAACGTATCTACCGAATAATTACAGCCTATTAGGTACCCTAATGTATGTCCACAGATTCTTTGTCGAAAGACCGAAAACACTACGATTTATTAGCATTTCTACTTTCGCAAAACTTATACTGTTGTAACATTTCGTACATTTTGTAGCAAATCATACAAAATTTGAAACGTTACGCATTTAGTCGCAAATTATACACTCTATAATATGTTATTTTGAGTCATTAGCAGTTTGGTAACTATTCTAATCCATTTTGGTTTCATTATCAAAACAGCTATGACTGTACAGTCACTAACAATCTCTAGACAAAGGTATGACTACATTGGAAATTTTACGTAAATAGCAGTAATATGGCTCAGAACGACCCCATTTCTTACTATGGGATGAAGCATCTATACTTAAGTACCTACCTAATCTTTAATCTGTGAATCAGGCATGATTATCATCTCAGCCCATTTGGCGCTCACTGCCGGGCATGGGCCTCCCCCAAAGAGGGGAAATACCACACTGGCCAGACGGGTTGGTATACGGTGCAGTGTCGAGATTTCCTTCTCTAAACATACTTATATATAAAACAATGGGTTAAGATGTTGAATTTTTATATAACAGCTGTTCTCTTTGAGACAGTCTTGAGAATGCCTCGTGAGTAAGTGAAACATGTCGACGTTTATAATGTCTTCTATTTAGCGAAATTAGTGCAATTATATAAAATTCAACATGGCAATTGCACTAATTTCTGGTGCGCCACCGAGGCAGATACAGTCAAGTTATTGCATTGTAATAATGGGAATGCATATGCTTATGATCCTTGACGTATGTATGTGTGGTTTGATCTCTAGGTACGGACCAGTGTATCAACTGGCACAGGAGCAAGCAGATCTCGGTTGAGATACACTCCGAGATGATTTGCGCTGGACATTCTGATGGACATCAAGACGCATGCTTAGGTAAGTTCAAACAACTAAGCCGAGAATTCATTGCAAATATTTGTTTGTAAACATGGTTGTAAACATGCTACGAGATGCTATCATGTTGCGGATTTGAACACGCCATGTTGTAGTGTTGCTGCCCACCAGGCAAAATTTGAGGCGCGACATGTTGCACAATACGCTGTTTAACGCTTGAATTGCGCAACAAATGTTTACAATAAATTATCGGTTTAACTGTAGAAAGTTCCTTCTAGGGCACGCTGTGTCGAAAGATACATATAAATATACGAGTAGATATAAATATACGAGTATACTACATCGATTAACTTTTTTATGTAAATAGCCATCGAAATAACGGTATATGAGTTTGCGTAAAGATTTCCTCGACTTCCACGTTTTCCACGTTATCACTCACCAGACCCTCCAAGGCCGCGCCTTTGACCTTGCTGACTCCCGAAAAATCGAACAGGCATTTACAGACCTCATCGGATGCGACTGTTCCCACGAACTGTCGGCCTGTCAAGGTGCGATTTGATCTGTTAAACAACGGGTTTCTTTGTAAAGGATGGGGATCTGTACTAGTATTTTCATATCCCAGGAGATTCCGGTGGACCGCTCATAGTACTTGACAACGGTCGGTACTACCTCGTTGGTATCACCTCAGCTGGTTTCGGCTGCGGAGTGGACCATCAGCCCGGGATCTACCACAATGTGAAGGTCACCAGCCACTGGATTCGAGGAGTCATATCACCTATCATGAATTATGTTGATTTTTAATTATTAAGGCCTGCACAGCCGAGGTACTTTTGTCCATCGATAATAGATCTGTTATTTATGGTGGGATTTGTTTCTCTGTTTTGTTTTTCTCTTTTGGGCAAATAAAGTACTTTTAGGGTTCCGTATCCAAAGGTTAAAATGGGAATCCTATTACTAAGACTTCGCTGTCTGTCCGTCCGTTTGTCACCGGGCTGTATCTCATGAACCGTGATAGTTGAAAAGTTGAAATTATCACAGTTGATGTATTTGTGTTGCCGCTATAACAACAAGTGCTAAAAAAACAGAATACAATAACCCTACGGCACCCTTTGTGCGCGAGTCCGACTTGTACTTGGCTGGTTTTTCTTTTCTTTCTTTCTGCGTTATAAATTGTACGAAGGATTAAAAGTAGGTGTCCCGTAATTTAAAAATAGAGAGATCTGTATCGATGGACAAAAGTACCTACGTAGACAAAAGTCCCTCGTCTGCGCAGGCCATAAGGTAGACTTTCGAACCAAGCGTCTATAGCGTCAGTGGCGCCGCGACTGTGACGCCGCGACAGAGCGACAGAAAGATGTTCCGTACAAATGTATGAAATTTCAAGCAACGACTTTCAAGCTCAGCGACACTAACGCGGCGTTAGTGACGTCACAGTGCCGCTGTGCGCTGTGTTGTCAGACGCCCGCGTCAGTCGCTATCATAGATAACCTCCTAATAGATTCCGCATTACTGTAATTTTGTTCCTTACCGAGTTCACCTGTTTTGGCGGAATGCGAGGGGCGCGCGGAAACATGTAAGTGCGCTATGATTGGCTGTTTCAAGGTCAATCTTCGAATACACCGAATACTAGAGATGGGATAGGGATGAAAATGTGTCGATAAAATTTTGATACTCGCAGGTATATTATAGTTATATTTTTATAATTTTATTATATCGTTTATTCCTTAATATTCTTATTATATACATTTTTAAATACATTTATAAAAAACACAAATACATTTAAAAATATAAAAAATATTATTTATTATTATAATTTTTATAGGAATAGGTATCAGGACTTAATCAAGAGGGACAGGTATTATCAACTCTCAGTTCCTACTTACTACCTACCACTAAGCCACGAGCCCCCCATCTCTGATGATGATACATTATAATTTTATATTTTTTTTCAATAGATGTAAAGTAATATAATTTATATTAAGAAAGAATTTATAAATAAATATCAAAAACTGATGTCTCGGGGCATCCAGGAAACCTATAAAATAATATATATCTCAGTTACATTGCTAATACTAAATCACATTAGCTGCGAAAAAAAATTATAATAATGCCAACACACAAATTGGTCGCAAATAATTCGCAGCTTACCGAAATTCAACCGGGCGCAGTCGCGGGCGACAACATGTTGCTTATTTATAGGTACTACTTTTAAAGCACCTACGGCAATAATACTGCAAACTATCGATGACGTACTATATCATACCGATATCCCATCACTATCGATTCAAGTGCTATTGTAATGTATTGTTAGAAAAGGATAGCTATTATAATTTGGCTAATGAGTGAAAGAGTAATTTCAAAAAGACATCAACGGGTTCTAAATGGTTTGTGTTTATGTTCTATTACCAACCAGAATAAATTGAACTCCGGTGCCTAGACAATTTTATATTTACATTTATGTCTAATTTACTTACCGGTGAAATGTAATGCCATCTTTTTGGTAATTTGATGTCTTCGCCGACTTGCCATACCATTTCACGGAACAGGAAGCCATTTAAAATGTAAAATGCTCGCAAAAACAATTTTTTTTAATTATAAAATCGCACGTGGTCATAGGTCGCGAAGTTGGTTATCACTGACGTCGTGATTTTAGGCATAGCTTTACATGCTTGCGAAATCAAGTATGAGTGGCGCGCGTTTGTTGCCCTGCATGCGGAATCTATTAGGAGGTTATCTTCGAAAGTCTACCTTGAACTAGCCGAGCGCGTGGAATAGTTTACTCTTTCCCAATTCCTACAGCAACATATTCCCGGAATAAGAAGTAGCCTAAGTTACTGATTATAACATCAGCTATTTACAAGTCAAAGTTCCGTTGAAAGCGGTTCAGCCGTTTCAGAGATTATTATACGTATGAAGTTGTCGAATTTTTTTCCTTTGGAAGTTTGTACATTATTTACATTATTTTGGTACATTATACGTAAACACTGTTTTATAGTAGAAATCTATACTCTTATTTTAAAGAGGAAAGATTTGTATTTTTGTGTGTATGTTTGTAATGAATAAACTCAAAAACTACTATATAATATATATACTAACTAAAATTCTTTCACCATTGGAAAGCTACATTCACCCTGAGTAACATAGGCTACTTTTTATCCCGGTAATGTGTTCCCACGGGAACCGGGAACGAGCTAAACGAGAACTAAATCACGCGGGCGGAGATGCGGCGATCAGCTAGTTAGAAATAAGTTTGTTATTAATTATGTGAATATAGATTTACTTGCCATTTCTATGCATTTTGTATAAAAAAAATATAAAAAATTTGTATAAAAATATTCTTATTTGATCTCTTGTAACTTATTTACTTTATATTAAGTACAATACTATTGTGCAATTGTTTTATTATTGAATAAAAAACATATGAATATATTAAGGTATTTGTAAAATGCTTTTATTAGGTTCACTTGTATGTTTGCTTGCTTGTATCTATGTTTGTTTGTAACCGACTCTTTTGGGTTTGATTTTGCTCTACTTTGAACAATCAGATTTAATTCAAACTTTGCACACCTGTCAAAGACCGATGACAATGCAATAATTCAATTAAAAAATAAATAAATAATAAATAAATAAATTATAATAAACTAAAAAATTAAAAATAAATAATAGTTTAAAAGAACTAAAAAAACACGCTTCCATCCAACCAATCCAACTAAAAAGTAGAAAATAGATTTTAATAAGTTTGAATTAAGAATAGTGTAAATAAGAAATAAATGTATATTATTGTAAAAAAAAAGCATGAGGTGCATAGTGTCAATAGTTATAAATATTTTATTGACAGATATGAGTAGAAGAATTATCATTTTGATAATATCTTAAAATGCACCTCACACTTTTATTACAATAATATACATTTAGTTCTTATTTACACTATTCTTAATTCAAACGTATTAAAATTTATTTTCTACTTTTTAGTAGGATTCTCTATAAAAGCTTTTTTTTTTAGTTTTTTCACAGATATAAAATTACTAGTTTTTTTTTAATTATTTTACAAAGTAACAATCTCATGTTTGGAGTTACACATAATCTATTAGGTAGGTACCCCAACGACACAGACGTTGTGTCGAAAGACCGCTAATCTACAATACATCTATTCGGAATTTTACGTAAATAACATTCAAAATTGCCGTAATTTAAGTCTGTGTACAACGACCCTATTCAAACTATCATGGCCGTTCGAATATTCGTGATATTTAACATGTAACGTTTGTTTGAGTGTCCTATTTCAGTTCCTCCGTGATATTGGCGCTTGTAACAGCGCCGAAAATAAACATTTTTTTTGACATTCTCACACAACGTCATCTAGCCCAAATTAAGCTATAAGCTTGTGCTATGGGATCTAGACAACTGATGAACATACTTATATATTTCTAAATACAAGACATTTTTTGTCCCCAGGTGTTTTTGTTGCACAATAGCTTTGCATATTTCATTTGTAACTTGCTGTCTTTTTTACCCTATTTCTACTAAGTATCACTGTCTACAAACTTTTTATTCATATACTTATTCTCTATTTATTTTTCTAAATTCATTTCATTACTTGCAATTTCAATTAGTAGGTACATTAAATGAATGAAATGTAATCTATCAATTTCTCACACTAATCTATTACTCAAGTCAGACAATTTGACAGACAGCAAACAGTGACTGACAGCTGACAGTGACGCCACTAGTTGTTTTAATATTCGTATATGGGACAGGCAAAGGTTTTTACCATACTGCCTAGTCGTAGATATTTTGCGTTGCATATCAGTGTTGTCACTGTCGTAGGTGCGTTTCATTTATTTTACTGCTATTGTTTTTGTTGCTTTTGCTTTATGTTGTAGTTTTAAGATATAAAAATGACACAACTGGCGGGTGGACATTCGTTTCTAATAGCAACCTCAGGGAAAATTTATTAATTACTTACATAACTTTAATTTTAACTTAAGTATATAATTTTGCATTAATTATATTTATTTATTGTATTGTATTTTATTTATTATATTATTCTTTTTTATTTTTATTTTTTTTATATATTATTATAATTATGTCTATACTAAATATAAATTACAGCAGCGATGACGAGAGTTTTGTCTCGGCTATTAGTTCAAACGACAGTTTTGTTAGTGTGCCGTCCCTAGCTGATTCTATTGAGGCCCAGTTCTCCGATGTATCCAAGAATTTTAATGTAGTCCATATAAACGCACAGAGTATTCCAGGCCACTTCACAGAGATGCTGAGTACCTTCGACAGCAAGAATATCCATGCCATTCTAGTTTCAGAGTCCTGGCTTAAACCTTGCATCCCCACTATACCATACACGCTACCAGGTTTCAACCTGATCAGAAATTATCGCACACGACCGGCTTGTGGCGGTGTCGCCATTTACTTACGCAATAATATCACTTTTAATATCTTAGACCTCTCACCACAGCCGCCGCCATCTAATGGGGGTGAACATATATTTATGGAAATAGATCTATGTCACTCCAAGGTCTTGCTAGGTGTTTACTACTGCCCCTCTTCTAAAATCAATTTTTTTTCTTCCTTTGAAGATATTCTTGAACGCCTTACTCCGTCATTTCAGCACACCATTATAATGGGCGATTTCAATACCTGCCTGTTGAAGAATGACTACCGCTCCTCAACCTTTTCCAACATCATATCATCCTGCAACATGTCTATCCTTCCTTTAAATGCTACTCATCACGTTCCTAACCGTATCCCATCTCTCCTTGACCTTATCCTAGTCTCGTCAGCTGATCTTGTCGCTAAGCATGGACAGTATCCAGCGGGTGAGTTCTCTTACCATGACCTTCTCTACCTATCCTATAAGCTCCGCCCTCCTAAGCCTAAACCCAAAATCCTTATGCAGCGCAACTTTGGTGGTATGCAGCTTGACAGGCTACGTGAAGATGCAAATAACATTGACTGGACCACACTTGTGACTACAGAATGCGTGGATGAGAAAGTTGACATCCTAACAAGTAATTTAATTAACCTGTATAACATACATGCTCCTGTACGTGCTGTAAAGATCCGGCACTTGCCAGCTCCCTGGATTACTCCAGAGATTAAGGCCTTAATCGCAAAAAAAATCGTCCGCTAAGTCCAGATATAAATCTCGCCCTACAACTGCCAATCATGAAAGATATGTTTCCATTCGTAATCTCTGCAGTAAGCTGTGTAGGAAAGCCCAACGCCAACATGTTCATAATACGGTCGAGAACGGCGACCCTGCCAAAATTTGGAAATTCCTCAAGACATTGGGGGTTGGAAAATCAAATAAATTGAATACCACTACAAAAATTAATATCAATTTACTAAATCAACATTTCTGTTCCTCGTCTAACCTTGATCAGACACAAAAAGGGAGTACTTTACAATATCTTTCTTCACTTCCAGCACCCTCTCATCCACCGTTCTTTTTTAATCAACTATCTGCTTGTGATGTTAGGAAGTGTATTATGTCTATAAGTTCCAATGCCGTCGGGAGTGATAGTATTAGCCGTAACATGATTATACCGATCCTGGACGAAATTCTTCCTATCCTGTGCCATATTTTAAATTATTCCCTTACCTGCACTGTGTTCCCCAAGGCTTGGAAGGAGGCACAGGTCATTCCACTGCCGAAAAAGTCTAATCCTGCCTCATTCTCTGAGTACCGACCCATCTCCATCTTGCCTTTTCTATCCAAAGTGTTGGAACGGCTGGTGTATACTCAGGTGAATTCCTTTCTAAACCAAAATAGCCTCCTAGATCCTTTTCAGTCCGGGTTTCGTCCAGGACATAGCACGACTAGTGCGTTAATTAGTGTTACGGATGATATTAGAATAGGCATGGAAAATGGAAATCTTACTGTACTCTCCTTATTAGACTTCAGCAATGCCTTTAATATGGTAGATTTCCATATCCTCATGGGCATATTGCGCTCCATTAACATATCTCCAACTGTAGTTGATTGGTTTCAGAGTTACTTGTTTGGCCGCCGACAACGTGTACGTTACGATGAATTCTTATCGGATTGGTGTGATACAACTGTCGGCGTACCACTAGGTGGCGTTCTTTCTCCGTTACTTTTTGCAATTTTCATAAACTCTACCTCTAAATCACTACTTTCATCCTACCAACTATATGCAGACGATTTACAAATATACATGCAAGCACCAGTAGAGGAGTTGAGTGAAGCATGCGACATTATCAATGATGACTTGGTACAGATTTGCGAGTGGAGTAAGCGTTATGGGCTGAGCGTAAATCCCTCCAAAACTCAGGTCATTGTTGCTGGAAGCTCCAGAATGATGGCTCGGGTGGATTGGGCAATGCTGCCCAGCATTGTATTTGGCGGTGTTACCTTGCCCTTAAGTACTACTGTTAAGAATCTTGGTATAAGAATAGATAACACTCTGTCATGGGATCCGCAAATTTGCGAGGTGAGTCGTAAGCTTTTTGCATCAATGGGTTCCTTGCGCCGGTTGCGCAAATTTTTACCTAAGGCCACCAAAATTGCGCTGCACAGTCTATCCTTCTTCCCATTCTCGACTACTATTCAGCTATCTCGACGTCACAGAGCAGCAACTAAGTAAACTTGAGCGCCTTCAGAATTTATGTATCAGATTCATATTTGGCTTGCGCAAATATGACCATGTATCCGAATATCGCAAAACGCTCGGGTGGCTGCCTATTCGCCTTCGCCGGAATACTCATATTCTCTCTGTTCTTTACAATGTCTTGTTCAATCCACGTACCCCAACCTATTTAAAAGAACGTTTCACGTTTCTCAATGACACGCATTCGAGATCCTTGCGTTCATCGGAGAATCTAGTATTAGAAATGCCAGAGCATGCAACCGGTTTCTATGACAAATCTTTTACTGTGCAGGCTGTCCGTCTATGGAATGCTCTGCCCGTGACAATCAGACGTGCACAAACACTTGCCGTTTTCAAGAAAATGGTTAAAGATCACTTTTTGAGCTGCTGAAGTCGTTATTTCCTGTCTTATACGTTGCGTTATTCTAATTGTGCCTATAATAGTGTATGTAAGTTTATGATATAAAATATGTATGTATATGTATGTGTATCTAAGGTATATTATATTTATATTCTTTATATTTATGTGTGTACCTATGGTATGTAATATGTATATCTATTGCAATTCAACGTTACTTGTATTTATGTATGATAAGTAAGTACTTAGTACATTTTTCCCAAGAAACTGTTTTATTTATATTCTTATTTCTTCACCAATGCCTACCCTCTCTTCCTTAAATTCTATTCCTTCTACTTTGTCCATCCAAAGGTTGCCTGTAAGAAATCACTTTTTAGTGATAAGGCCGCCATTTGTCCATTATAAAACGTATTGTGTACGTGTGTCGTATTGGTGTACAATAAAGTTTTATTGTATTGTATTGTACAAATGTATTTAGAAATTATATAAGTGTGTTACAACATAGAAAACACCGAAACTCCGAAACAAACATTTGCGGATCACACTAATATTTGATTCGACCCGGGAATCGAACCCGAGACTCCGGAGTCGAAAGCTGATGCACTACCGATCACGCCACCGAAGCAGTCAAATATCGGAGACTCGAACAAACGTTACATGGTAAATATCCTGAATATACTAACAACTGCCCTATTCTTTTGTGTGGGGTTAGGCATCTACGCTAGTTGAGCTGAGCGAAGCGAAGCTCTTTCTTAGGCGACTCGTGTATTTCGTTCGTGATCGAACTCCTCCTAAACGACTGGACCGATCTTTTTGAAACTTGGCACGGTCATAGTGACCATCACCGTGAGTGCATAGGTATATCTGAATTCATAAAGATCGGTCCAGTCGTTTAGGAGTTCAACCCGGATCGACAAACTCAGCTCAATTATTGCAACAGCATAATGCATCAAACCATATGCTCATTATGCTGTGATTAATCACAGGTGAAATCACAGTGACTCCTAGTTTAGTCACTATATCGTCACGATATCGCCACGATAAAATGCACGATATCGTGGTAGTGTGAAAGCGCCCAAACACAGAGACGAATAATTATGAAATTATACTCCAACACTAGCTGTTTGCCTGCAGCTCCGCCTGCGTGTTATAGTTTCCTTGATCACCAGTTACTGGTTTATTATGTATAGTTGTTGCCCGCAGCTCCGCCTGCGTGGTACTTTAGATCACAACATAACTTTTTTATTTATGAACCGATTGGAATAAAACTTAAGTGGAATAAACCACAACGCATTACCAAAAACCGCATTCTAATCAGTTAAGCCGTTTCTGAGATTAGCGTGTTCAACATTCAGACAAACAGACAAAAAATCTAAAAGCCATTGTTTTGGGTACTATTGCGTTCATAAAGCCTACAATAGTTTCTCTATTATACGTATATCTTCGATGTACAGATATCGACCACTTACAATTTTATTATATGTATAGATGTTGGTGTATCTTATTAGCACTATAAATTAGGAGACTGGGCTCGCTTGTACCTTACGTTATATTCTCATCTTTAACCGACTTCATAAAAAAGAGCTCTTGATTTCGAAAAACAATGATCTAAAAAAGAGGACATTTACTTGTGTCTCGCTTGTTCGGTACGTTTTTTCAGTGCTTCTGCCTCTATGCTGGAAAATTAATTATTCATTGACATGCATCCCACTGGTTCTTCGATTCTGCATGATAATAGGCTACAATTCAATTCGTTTGTCGTTTTGTGCAGAGCAATACTCGAAAACTGTTGCACTAATGTTGATTTGATCAAAACCAAAGTTAGGAGAACTGTTGTTGTAGTTTCATCGTTGGTTTGATGATTTAAAACGGGAATTTTCGTCAGTTCGATTCTCTGGTTCAGTCAAATGATAGATACTTTCTCATTCCTTGACCATCTTCCACACGTCTACCACTCTAAAGCTCTATAACTGTTCACAATCAGTAAGAAATAAATCTGGATTCCTATCTGTATAATACTCAATACCCATACGGCGTGTTTATTAGTGCATTCTTTAATTTTTGATTCCGTATAGATAAGAAGAAGAATAACTAATGTTACAATAATACTTACTATTACTACCAACATATAAATCTTTACAATATTAAAATTTACCGTTTGTATACCGTAGATAAAGAGTATACCAGCCAAAAATGATACTATGAACATTATTAGGCATAGAAGTAGGCAAAATTTCATTATTATAAAGTCATGATGTCGACAGTGGTATACTCCATATATAGTCCAAGGTACCATGTAGCATATAGACAGGGAACCTATGATCATACATGCTGGTTTGAGAGGAACGTAGTAAAAAAACGAATGCACTGTTATTTTATCAAGTAATTTCAATTTTTGATCGATGTTCTCATTCACGTTAGCGTCTGTTTTTCCATCTTTCATTCTGTTTATAATACAATCAATTTGTTTTACAAATACCGTTGAAAACGTGGCTTGTTTGATCAAATTATTAATACCTATATAATCAATTCAATTAAATGTTTGGTTATGGCCTAAATTATAAACTGGTTCATTCGGTTTTCTTCACAGATGCAAACAAAGAGAATCCAATACTACACAGATGTATAAGATTGGTATAAGATATATGTAAAACTATTGACATTTGATTGAATCAAGATAAATCAGTAAACAGGTTCAAACAAGGGAGCGAAGCGAGCGCCATCCCAAGTCTTTGGTTCAAACACACATATTTCAAAGATTTTCAAGATTTTCAGATTAAGCCGATAATACGGGGGCCCTAGTACAGTGAAACTAGGTGCTGCTACGCTGGCGTCACCCTGCGCTACTGCATATTGAGCGGAGTGTTTTCGGTAACAGTACAAAAAGCGCGCAAAATTTCTCCCATAGGTTTAACATGTAAATTTTGGTTCCTCAAATAAATATTTTTTGGCGCCTTTATTTTAAATTTCTGACTCCGTCACATTTTTTGCACTTAAATCTAGTATAATTTGCTTCAAAAATTTCTAGAATCCGTCAAGTAGTTACTGAGATACGTTACATTTAATCGTATTGGAGTCGCTGTATGGAGCTCTGTTCGCCTTCGGCTCACTCCGCTCAATTATTTTATTTAGCTGATTTTCCCTGAGTACTTAGCTGTGCCCACCTGTTTCGATACAAAAATTCTCAAATGTGGTCGCGTCCCGGGTATGTCCCGGGTACTCGGGAGAATTCCCCGATGGCGTTGGCGGACTTTGGCGACACATGCGGGGTCTGTCGAGCGGTTTGGTTGGGTGTTATCCCCGCATGCGTGAGCTAAGTAAGGCCCCACGGCACGCAGCTCTTCTGGCCTACTTCTGTAAGGACAGTGGGTCGATCATAGAGGTCGGTGGTCCTGCGCGTAGACAAGTGGCGCCCTGGCCGCACTCTTCAGAACTCAGCGAGGAGGGTACCTCCACTTTCCACTTCTTCCCATTCAAGACAATAGCTTGTATCATGGTGTCAAGCAAGAGTGTATCCATGCCCAGGCGCCAGTAAGGATGACTTCGGAACCAAAATGATAACATTACTTTATTATATCGCAAAACATTTATTAGAATTTATAAGGTCCATTCCAAAGCTCTGTAACTGTTGACAATCAAAAGAAAATAACACTGCACAGCAATTTGTACCACAGCCGAAATCAATATAACAAATTGACATATGTCAGATTGGGTATGAATAGCAATTATTATTAGAATTGTCACAATAAAAGTTGTAAATATTGCTAAAATAAGATTAAACATGTATATCTTTACAATATAAAAATAAACATTCATTAACCCGTATGTTAAGTAAAATGTTGAAAGTATGGCTACAGTCAACATTACGCCGCCGAAAAATTGGCTAACTTTGAAAAGTGGCAACTCTGTGTTATAACACGGATATATTTGGTAGCTGGTACACGGAACCATATGGAATATGGACAGGAGGCCTATGATCAGAGTGGCATGTTTTAGAGGAACATTATAACAACAAGATGCCACTGTTATTTTGTTTAAACGGTTATCCACATCGTATTTATCAAGGAAATTTTGCATCCTGTATCTTAAAAATTAAGTTACGTTCATAGTTATCAGCGCGTGAATCTGGTCAGTGCAGCGAATTCATTAACCAGCTTAGATTTGTATAATTTGTTAACAAACAGACATTCTTATTTGTAGGTGATAATTGTCTCATTGACTTCTCATACTACATAGATTATATCACTGACAACTTAAGGAGGTTCTTCGCTCACACTCAACACAGTGATCGAGATACTTATAAAATAGTTTTATTACCCATAGCCAAGCCTGTCCCACATCTAGCGAGCTATCAATCATTACCATGGCCTTGATAAAAATCATCGGTGAACGCTGGAGCCACTCAAGACGAAAAATATCCATAAACCTGCTATTTACGCCTACTGTCGACAGTCCGAGACGCCCAGGACTTTAATTGACTGTGCCATAGCGGCTGGCACGTAAGATTTTTTTTTTTTTTTTTTTATATTGGTTCGCCAAATTGACGCCGCCCGCCTGGTGGTAAGTCGTGACGACGTCTAGCGATTGTGGGCCACTCTCACAGCATACAATACTATAGAGAGTGGCCCTCAACTTGACGACCTACTGATGTGCCTCTTCACGCTCCGCTTAAAGAACCCAGGATTATATGTGGGAGGAAACACGTGCACAGGCAAGGCGTTCCAGGCCACTATCGTTCGGCAGAGAAACGAACGTTTAAAACGCTCGGTTCTCGCGAACATTCTATCCACTGTGTGGGAGTGGCATCTCTGCCCGGCACGCGTTGTTCGGGATCGGAAGGAAGAGGGCGGGATCAGATTGAAGAGCTCTTCAGAACACTCGCCGTGGTAAATACGGTAGAATGCGGCCAAGGAAGCTATTGTTCGGCGCTGAGCTAGCGGCTCAAGGCTTCC